>QVAJ01000003.1:9129886-9214920 GCA_003546035.1 Mixornis gularis | reverse complement strand
AGAAAACAAAAGAATCTAATTTCTGTGGCAAACCGCAATTATTCTGCATCTTGACGATAACACCTCACTTAGACCTTCAATATTCAGAAAGTCAAGCAAATATGTTGCTTACTGTTTTCCTTGTCTCAGGGTTATACGGGTTAGAAAAAGGAACCAACCTTTATAATGACAAATGTCCCTTTTCAATTTATGTATTCCTACAGATTTTGCAAGAACATAATGTACTTTTCTTTCTTTTAGAAGTTAATTTAGAGCTCTGATTATATGCCAAATTTCTATGGAGAAAGATCTCAACTATTCTTATCCATTCTAATCTCAATACATGGCTTTTATGTTTAAGATCACTAAAATACATATAATTAAGTAAAACTGCAAAGCAGAATTAATTTTGACATGAATGTGCAAGGCATAAAAGCAAGCATCTAAAATGGTCTTTGACAGCAGAAAACTAGATTCTAATATTTTAACCTCCAGAATGACAATAACTGAGTATTTGGTATACGTTGGCAAGAAATACCTAAATAAACTGCAAAAAAAAATTCTCTGTATGGAAACATGGCTAAATTTGATAGGTCATTTCAAACCAGTGAAAGACCACCAAAATAACAGATATTGCAGATAATTAATCTTTGTTCTTTGTTTATTAATTTTTGGGGGTCAAATTAATTTCCATCAGAATTAATTTACAAGTGAATGTCTGCAAGAGTAGTACATTCAAATACACACTTTTTTCAATGTCTATCAGGTAAGAACTGAAATGAACAACCAACAACCAGGTATTTGACAGGAGGGAGGGCAACAATTGTCTTTTTTCCCATTCCTAATTTACAGAATCATAAAATAGCCTGAGTTGGAAGGGACCTTAAAGACGATCTATTTTCAAACCCTGAGCATGGATAGGGATGCCACCCACTAGATCAGGATGCTCAGGGAAATTCCTAACACAAGTTTTCGTTCATCTCCTTTACTCAGTCATTAATCTTGCTCAGTATGTCAGACACCACTAATGCTTAGCAGGTCTCAAATGTGGTAAGCCAAGATGAGTAATATTGTATGAAAAAAGTACTCAGTACCATTCTTGCACTGGCATTTTATTCTTGGAGGAAAAATAGTGAAAAAAAAACTCCTGCAGGGAGCCCTACAGAAAAGGTTACAAAGGTAAAGATATCATCATTTTGGGCTTCCAAGAATACTTTGATTAATTCAGCAGAACAATTGTTACATACCAATGCGTATAGGTAGGACAAAGCTCAAAATCAAATGCATTTCTAATATGCATCTAAAGGTGGCAGCAAATGTTTGTTCTTTACTATAGGCCCAGAGTTAATCTTTGAAGAGCTTCAAATGCTGTATCTCAAGGTTCTATCCAGAAATGAGTCAAATGCATCCTCAATGTCAGTTTAATGTTATGTCAAGAAACAAGCTGTTCCAATGAACACGATCTCGAAGTGAAATTTCTGCACACCAGCCATCTACAACTTTGCTTTTTATATTTACTGATGTAAAAGCAATACAACCTGACCAACATGGCCACCAAGTAACAACATAACACAAAGATACTCCAAATTAGACACATTCCAGTATCAGAACCTGCATGTTATAAAGGTACATAAGGGGAAGATATTTCCTACCTCAGGTAAAAAAAGCCCTCTAGCCCCAAAGCCTGTCTTTCTCCTCCACCATAACATCCAGAATGTCTGTAAGCTATGGAGAGGGCTCAGGTAAATTCTAAACAAAAGAAAAAACTTGAAATATTTAGTATAAAACACTAGTAGGAGGAATCTTGTTACATGCCTAAAATTGAATTTATTCTTTCTTTTCAGAATGAGCACCCACACCTTCAGTCAGTTCTCATTACTGCTCAAATACTGATGTCATTAATCAAGTTACAGGAAACAGTCTAGTCTATTTAACTCTGCAGACTACACTTACATGACATGCAAATAAAAATAAGGCAAAAAATGATTCTGCAGAGGGATTGTCAGTAGTAGGGTTCTGGTTTATCGGGGGAAGTGAGTGTGAGTGTGTGTGTGTGTGTGTGTGTGAGAGAGAGAGAGAGAAAGGAGGTAAAAGTAAGAAGGCCACGAAGAGGGTCTGGAGTTCCACAGGAACACCCTTATTTACTTAAAGCTAACCTCCTCAGCACTTTCTGCAGATACAGGAGCAGCACGAATTCCACTTTCTTCACTCATTTTTTAGGAAGGAATAAGGTTCAATAAGATAAGTAGGCTTATAAACAAGCCCTTCAAGTCCTTTCATCTTCTGTTCCACTTAGGAAAAAGTGTTCTTTGGTGGCAACTTTTTTTTTTATTTTCATATGCATTACCTACAAGATATACATTACACCTAGGATGAGCATATCTATAGAATGACTTAAAAAACCATGTGGGTGCATGCATATATATATTCTAATAATTTATTTTTAAAAATTTTGCAGAGTATTAGAAGTTAAACTGGCTAACCATCTAAAAGAAAAACGTATTACTTTTCACATCCCAGAAAGTTCACAAGAATATAACTTTAAATATTATGCTACCTTGGTTGAGGGGATGAAGTGACAAGCCTCATCTTGAAATCTGACTGCACTAAGATTTAAGTATGATTTGAATATACTGCTTCGGCTAGTTAAAAAAAAATCCAAGTTGTGAATTCTCAACTGGATATAATAAATTTTAATCTATATTCTCAGGTGTATGTTCTTTAGTTTGTTTAGATACATTTGGACCTTACTTTCTCCAGTCAGGATGAATTAGAGCTTGAAAACACATTGCAACATGTTTTCCAGAAAATACCTCTTGGTACTTCAGGCTTTGGACTAAATGGGTTTTGATACCAGCTGATACAAACAGCTGGCTCAGTGAAGCTGACACACAACAAGTCACTGAAATTTAGGGTCAACTATTACTTGGTTAACAGTTCTTACAGTTTCTGTCAAATTTAAACCTACCCACAGGGACTGTTTCACCCAATGTGAGGAAAAAGTTGATAGTGCGAAGAACAGCAGAAACACTGTACCCCTGAGGAGATTTATTTCCTATACAATGTCTATATGCAGCACAGTGTGTGAATACACACACAGACCAGACTTGTGCCCAGTCAGAATGACATGCAAGAATATGGAAATGGTCACCACTTGCTATCAGAGGATTACTGAATACTTCCACTTTATCTAGGAAGTTGTCAAAGGGAAAATGTGGGTGTGCATCACGGGACATGGTAGGCTCTAGTGTGTGTTGAAAAAGTAGAAGTTAAGCATGTATTTATGAACCTCAGTGGCAATTTTTTTTCCACTGTGATGACACTTGTTTAGGATAAAGTTAATAACTGGGTCAGTAGAATCAGGAACTCAATTTTGGACAGGTCAAGTTTAGGAGAATAATATAAGTTTAAAGGC
The DNA here is from genome assembly GCA_003546035.1 of Mixornis gularis. Classification (NCBI taxonomy): domain Eukaryota; kingdom Metazoa; phylum Chordata; class Aves; order Passeriformes; family Timaliidae; genus Mixornis; species Mixornis gularis. Next base: position 9,211,526 of record QVAJ01000003.1, on the reverse strand, counting down.
AAAATGTGTTGTGGTTTATTAATAACAACTTATTTGCAGGAAGGATGGAAGTGAGAAACACCAGTAAACAGATAACCAACAGGAGACTTCACATACGAAATAGAAAAACCTCACCGCCACACCAATAAGAAAACAAAGGAAATCCTATTAACGTGGAAATGGAAAGAACTGAAAGAATGAAAGAAGGCACAAGAAATTGGGCGCATTTTTTCTTAGTTTGAGAAGACACTAAAAGAAAAGTATTGATTGACAACATTATCTGTATCTGTTATTAGTTTCAGTAGCTAAAATGAAGAGAATGAAAAGGTAACAGAAGAGTGTGAAGTGGTGCATGATGGAGAAATGCTGAAGCCTAGAAGGGCTTACTGCTAAGTTAGCATGTTCAGACCCATGATTTCAAGATGTCATTAGGCTGCAAGCTTATCTGAAAACAGAATAAATCACATGCAAATCGTTTCATGTCCAATTGCAAAGTATTAAGCTTTGATTCACTTACCTCCCATAATTTTAGATTGGCAGTTGATAAATTCTGGCTTCCTGTCTGTAAGGTATCGCTGACAAGTGTGATGTAGAACCTGAAAGAATGTGCATTTTTCTGAAGCTGTGTTTGCTACCCATTGGTCAAATGCATTTTCAAATAGTAAATCAAATTCTGGGGAATCCTAGAAGGAAAAAAAAAAAAAAGACTTGTTATTATCCCGGTTTAAAAAATGATTTGGAGAAAGATATTTTTTAAAATGTACTGTGTTGCAAAAAGCAGTAAGGTCATGCAGCTAATAACCATCCTAGTATTACTGCATATTTTTGAATGAAAAAGACCAAACAGGCAGGAATTTTTTTTCTTGCTGTTTTTTTAATGAGGAATAGTCAGCTATGACAAAAGTATCTGAAAAAAATAATTTAGATCAAAATATTAAAAATCAAATTCTCATAAGAAACCCTTGCTATCTTCAGATATATAGTTATTTGTGTCTTCTACATTATGCAAGTATTTATTCCTCTCAACACAAAACCTATGGTCACACTATGTTATAGAAGATGTGGCTCTGCTCTCCACGCTCAACCAAACAAATAAGCTAAGTCCTAAGCAATTACCAAGTCCTACATATTGTATTTAATGCATTTTCATGAAATGTTGCAAAGGACTCAGGATAACATGAGCAAAAGGCCACTTCCAGAACAAATCACAGGGCAGCTCTATACCAGATTCAGCTGCTAAAATAAAAGGAATTTGTGCAAGAAGTAATGCTATATATTTAATATTTGTGAAACACTGATTTGCTGTCCAATCTAGTAAATGCTCTTTTCCAATTGATGACACTGGGAATTCACAGGGAGATGAGTCTGAAAGAAACATTTTTAAGCTTAAGAGCTTGGTAGGACTTTCAATCTGTTATGTACATAGTTGCATAGCAAATGTGGCAAAAGGGCCTAAAACTCATATCCCTGATCTATTTGTCATCTTGCTTGTTTTCACAGTTCCTTTACCCGTAGAAAATATAATTCCACTCCTTGCTTTTCATAGGGCAGTGGCCAAGGGCTTCTTTTTGTACCAAGTCTTTAGGCAGAAACTAGACTTGGTACTAGGCAATTAGGCACTAATCAAGACTTGGGTAGTGACATAATTCGGTGCACCATAGTTAAGACACCTAAGTGGCTGATTAGAGCACAACTTTGAAGAAACCAAGGGAGTTAGTCACAAAAATATTTTGCTATAAAAAGAACTCTAAAGCACTTTGTGAGCACATAGTATGAGCCACATTTTTAACTTCTAATTATGTTGTTCTGGTACTGAAGAATTGTATTCATAAGCCTAACATATATTAGTACAACTTTGTCTTGAGATAGCTCAAGGTGGGCTGTATAGGCCAAATTAAAGGAGTAATTCCACAGCTATTTAATACAGGGTTGATTTGTTTTATTTTAGTTTTGATAGTTTTTTGTCTAAATTAGCGTTCACTTGCCTTTTGCAGCTAAAGGACCCTACCACATTTTCTAGCATAAGGTAAGGATTGCTGAAGTATCTGAGGAGAAGACTGTCCTAAAAAAATAAAAAATGCAGAATTCCCAAGATTTCACAAACTTGAATCTCAGCAATCTCTCCTGTACTTACTTCTACCTATTGCTCTATCTCACAGCACAGCTGCACGCCAAAGTAGACCCCAAGAGGCTTAAAGCTGAAACAGACAAGGCTCTTACTTTGCTCTTTACAAAGAAAAGAGAAAGTAGTAAGAAAAGTATGGAAAGACAAGAAGAAAAATCTATATGACTGAGTTTTAGCCTCCTCCCATGTTTCCCATTAAAATTTACTTCACATATACTACTTCGTTATTTATTTTTTGAGAATTTGCACTTAAACCTGTATCTTCTATTTCCAGGTGCCTTCTGAATACAAAGAATGCTTGGTTCACAGAGCAGTTACAAAATGAAAATCTCAATTTTCATTTTCTAGAAAAGTGTTCAAACTCACCCGATTAGGGTCTATACCATTGACCTGGCGAAGCTGCTCGAGCATCCACTGCGTCCTCCTGACAAATGACGTGGAGCCTTCAAATTGCTTCACCTTCGTAATAGATGCTTGAGCTGGTTTCTTGTTTGTCACTGGACATACAGAAAAACATACAACTGAAATGGGCTTTGTGATTCAGGAACATGCTGTTTATTTCACTTATCAGTAGCTGTTTTGCTCATGTATATTCATTCTACAGTGTCCCACAAAGCAAATACATGTCACCAATTCTGACAGTAAAGGCACTCTCCTTCCAGGAAAACGTATTGAAAAGCATATTCCTTATTGTCAGAATGGTGGTGTGATGCCAAACAAGCTGTCTACTACTCAAAATTGGATGTATTATCAACCTAAGTTACCAATATCCTGTAAAAAACTCCAGAACTACAACAAAGGTCTTTCCATTTCATTCTTACAATCACAGAATAGCCTGGGTTGGAAGGGACCTTAAAGATCGGATGATCCAGTTCCTATCTCCCTGCCATGGTCAGGGACATCTATCACTAGACCAGGTTGCTCAGAGCTCCATCCAGTCTGTCCTAAACACCTCCAGTGACATGGCATTGACCACCTCTCCGGGCAAGCTGTTCAGAGCCTCACCACCCTTGCAGTAAAGACTTTTTTTTCTCCTAATATCTAACCTAAATCTACTCTCTTTCAGTGTGAGGCGATTCCCCTTTGTCCTATCACTACATCCTCTTGTAAAAAGTCCTCTCCAGATTTCTTGTAGGCTCTCAGGTACAGGAAGGCTGCAATTAGGACATTCCAAGGCATTCTCTTCTTCAAGCTGAACAAACCAAAGTCTCTCAGACTTTCCTCATGGGAGAGGTACACAATCAATTACCTTACTGTTCTCTTTTTCCTATACTAATTTGCTTAAGTTTCTCATATTCAGCACTGAATATTAATAATTTCTTTCTCATCCTCTCAATTTAGGAAACAGAGAAGAAAAAAACCCAAGCATATGACCATGTAAGTATATGCACCTTACTAAAAAACCCTGTTACCTTAGAATGAATTTCATATTGCTGATTGAAACAAAACATTTTTCCAGTCTTTTCACAGTATGGTACATGTAGGTCATGCTTGTGTAACACCACCAACATTTGTGGCATTTGATTACCAGTCAAGGGACATAGGCATATACACTTACTACACTGTAAATCCATCAATCCATGCATTAGACAATAGTCTGTGAAAAACACAGGTAAAACAATTAAGGAACTAAAGTTTGCTTGACACCTCCCCTTCCGAATATTATCTACCACAAACAACAACCACAAATAAGAATGATATTACTTATTATAAACAAAATGTATGTTAAAAACCACAAAGAAGAAGACTACTCTGAGTTTGGAAAATAACAAAAAAAGCAATATAATGCTCAAATTAGTGTATCATTAAGTCAGAATCGGGTTTTCAAAGAGTACTTAATAAGGATAACTTTTCAACAGCAGGAAAACTGACTTCCCACAATAGATTTTTGTTTAAACAAATATTTTAATCAGTGTAACTCAATGAAAGTTCTATAAGCAGCTTTAGACACTTTCTGTAGTCAAATGTGTATTTTATGTACACGTTACTTATCTGTTGCTGTATGTTAAGTCACTCCCAAACACATTTCCACTTTCTGTGAAGAAATAATTTGTATAATCATTGTATTGCATAATCTACTAAAGTTGGTGTGTCATCTATTTTTCTTCTGCTTAAACTCTTTCCAAAAATAATTTTACCCATATGGTCCGCCAAATAAGAGTATTATTGGAAAAGTTGTTTTTCTCTGCTTTTAGATGCTGGCAGTTAAAGAAAGCTTCTAAAATAACAAAGACTTAAACAGCAAGATTGCTTATTTTTATGCACCCCATTTGCCCAAGTAACCAGGAAAAGTAGGAGGTTTCCCACTCTGAAAATGCATGCTGCATGCACTTCTCCACCCAGGGATACAGTTAAACTGTAAGTAAATACTGATGTAATCCTTTATCATTCCATGAAGTTAAAAAGTTAATATTGCTTCTTAGGATGAAAATTTTAAAACAAACGGATCAGTGTCTTGATGTTAAATGTACTTTGGCATAGATTAGCGAAAGCAGATTAATATGAAAAGCTCTTTTCAATATCTCAGATTTAGATGTTTTCAGTCCTGTGTGTGTCTGTGAAAGTCCAAACACCCTTATAAGAACTAAACTTGATTAACAGAATATTCACGCCAAGGAAATTTTAGTAGGAAAAAAAAAAAAAACAAACCAAAAGAGATACAAGCATTCCACAAGGCAGATACTTGTTTTTCAGAAGCCACCTTGGAATAGAAAGCACGGCTGGACTCAGTATATTGATCAGCCTGTTGACAAGAATGTAGTAAACAGATTGCAAGAAATCTCATTGACAGTGGAAGCACTGAGACCCAAACTGGTCCATGGTGAAGTATGTGATTTAGAATCTTACATCAAATGGTACAGAACACAGAAGATCAATGTAGTATCAGAAAGGTAGAAGCAAAATTAGACCAAAATTCAAATGGACTACTGAAATGCAAAGACTGCTATTAATAAGAAGTGAGATTAGTATTAAAGATTCAGTGCTTGCTTCGTGGCCCATGCATGCCAACAGGAAACCTATCTATACCTACAGGGTATATACAAGTTCTGCTTCTACTTCAAATCTACACAGTACTGAGTGGGAAACAAACTCAAAAGATGTACAAGTTTAAGTGCCTACCTTCTCTAAATTTATTCTTTGTATGTATTCATGTCTTTTCTGTCAACTCCAGTGATCACTTTGAAACACTTCACAGCATTCTACTAGACCAAGTTTCACACATCCTCTACAAAGCAGTACTAATTGAAGGCTATTTAACAGTGGCTCAACTTTTATGGCCTGTGGATTGTTCTCTTTCCATGCAAAACGGGCAATGATCTACTCCTAAATGAGCTATGTATTAAAAGGCAAAAATTGTGCATACTATATAGTCACACATATAAGTCACACATATAATTAACACTAGCAGCTCTGCAAAACAAAGGGTTTTGACACTAGGAAGGATTAGACGGATTGTGTGATCAAACACTTGCTTTTCCCCCTCAGAGTCTCATGGATTCGTAACCAATCACAAAATGTATAGCCTTAAACTTTAATACAGCAAACTTCCTATTGTTCTGAAGGCTTCTACACAACATATATTTCAAGCTCTTGAAAACAGGGGGCATTACATCTTTCAAGGTGAGAACATCAGATTTTACAGATGATACTTAAACACTAAATGTCTAATCTCAGCATCTCCAGAAACTGGTTCGTTTGACATATCCAAAATCTACTTCTCCAAACTTCTCTATACAGCACTTTTGACAGTCAATTACAGCAGCTTTGACTTCGTTCGGAGCTATTAATGCTCTGTACTGCAGTGAAAGATTCACATTAACATTTCCAAACTTCATCACCTCCAAAAAATGCCTATTAGTGATGAACTATATAAAAGCATCTTGATTAGATGATTGTTTCTGTATCATCCACCACATAACTCTGGGAGAGGCCAAGAGGGCTACTCTTCTATGGAGGAACCTACAAGGATCTTGGGTATGTCATCACCTTAGGCAGAAATTCCGTCTCAAGCTAAATGATGCAATCTTCTTAGGAAAACAGAAGTTTCTCCTTTACATCTCATACTCATGATTACTGTGCACAGACAAACAGATCTAGTTGCATTTCAGCTTTTGTTTTTAGTATTTTAGGAAACAGCTAACATTTCTATAGCATTCAAAAAACCAGCTACTCACAAAACCACCAAACACAGTTTAAAACCATCACTTAGTCCATGACAGCTTGACAGTAATATGGCAGTCACTGTAACTCTTGAGAAACCCTTTGGCAGCCGGAAAACCATCCTCACTAGCTGCTCATTATGTTGCTTAAAAAATGAAAGCACTTCACCAGCCACTGACTGGGAGTTATCTTGCAAACGTGTAAAAAGTATTTTCTAAAAAAATGAAAAAATGTGGAAGCAATTACATACACCTAGACACATTCCCTCTCTGACAAATCATTTAGGTATTTTTGCTAAGACCTTACACAATCATTATCTATCTTAATACAAGCCAATATTTAAGTTATGCCTCAATTTTAAGTGGGTTTTTTGTTTGCTTTGTCTTTTTTTAAAACTATAACACGATGCCTTCAAAATAAGAAGCTGTAGCAGTGTGGACAAAATACATTTATTTGGAACCCAACCATTAATGGTAGGTTCATACTTCATTTCTGTGTGTCATAGCTGGAAATAAGATTTCTTCTTTTTAAGCAACATACAATTATTGGTGAAGTAAGCAAATGTGTGAGAAATCACCTACAGCAATTTATGACGGAAGACATGGTGAGGTTTGGTGAATTTTTTGTATCTCTGTCCAGGTGCTATTCAATTCTGCAATGGTGGACTTTTTGATTCAGAGGACAAAGCACAAGTAACTTGTAAAAAGTCACAGAAGTTTAATAAAGAAGTATTTTTTGGGTTTTCCTTCAAATGACAAAGTACAAAGGCTCAAAGAAAAGACGTTAAGATATCTATGAGGACTGGCCCCCATTCGCTATTCTCACCTATGAAACTCCAAAGCAAAAGGCAAGAAAAGATGATCTATCTCTATTCCTCCACCATAAGATCTTCCTTCTGTCACTAAGACAACCTTACAATTGTTTTGCCCCCATTTCAAAATCTTACCTTCCCTGCATTCCTCCCAAAGTAAGGAAATGAAGACTAGGCAGGGGAAAGGATACTAAATAACACATCCCCTTAACTCTTCTGATAGTAGAAGTTTGTATTACTCTGTTGTGCAAGGCTAAAAGGTAGTTCAAGCTACTACTGTACAGGTCACATGGTCCCCAAAGTATGGTCCTGGCAAGCAACTTCCAGATTTTCCTCCAATAACTTTCTGACAAACAGAAAAATGAAGCTGAGAATTCAGATGGAACAAACAGGTGCATTCTGACTTATTTAGGTAGTGAGGAATAACATAAGACACATAAGATACACAAAACTAAGTATACCATGTGAATTTTAGGAAAACCATTTCCAGTCTGCTTTACATGACTGTGGTGAGCTTTGCTACCTATCAATTCCAGCTTTGAAATTGAGCACCAAAACTTGTAGTGTTTCATGTTTTCTCAGAACAGTTTCATCTAAAACTGATTTAATGTGGAATCTGAATTAATTCTAGAATTTTGAGCCTTCCCATGGCAACTGTCCAACTATTACCTCCTGCACAGCTGCCACACTTCTTAGACTGCAACTATCTATAATACAAAGGGATGGTCTGAGAAGACTGAGGTATAAAAAAACCTCAGACTTATGCTGCCACTTCTAGAATTAATTTTTTTTAGGTACAAGGAAAAGAAGGGATATGTTTGCAGCAAAAGACAGCTAGCCTCACCAAAAATAAAAAAAGCTGGCTAAAACTGGGGCAGGTTTAAATTCCCGCTTGCTGGTCAAGCCTTGCCAGGTGTCAAAATGTTCATAAGTTGAGGCTTCAGTTCTCAGAATGCCATCTCCTATTTTTGCCCATATTTCTTCTTTCCTTCATTTGACAGTGCTGCTTTCTCACCATCTGGGATGTAAGGAGCTGAAAGCAGGGCCAAGCAGCACAGTCCCACCTTCTCCACTTGCCAAATAGGACATGAGGATGTAAGTGGCCCTAAATACATAGCAGTGTAACCAAACATTAATTCCTTCTGTTCCTTTAGGCACAGCATCATGTTTTGACATCAAATTGGAAAAAAGAGAAGCCTTCAGATACCAAAGAGGCAAACTACTCCTAAGTCTAAAAACATACTGGTTTTCCCACAGCCCTTCCAATAGTTCAGATAACAATATGCATCATCTGTCTGCTTAAATCAGCTGTACTTCATCACTGCCCATAGCAAGCTGCCATCCTCATGCTTCAGGATAAAAATGTATGAAAAGCCTCCCTCTTAATTAACATATATTCATACATTGGTCGAAATGTAGTTTTACGTAATAAATTTTCCTTCTACATGCAAGTATCTTTATCTGTTGAATAGCAAAAGAAAAATCAAGTATTAAAAAATTGGTTAACCTGGAAATTCAGGTTAAGATATGTGCTGTATCTTCCCAAGATAAAGGACTAGACAAAAGAGTGTTTTGGTGACTTCAAATTTTAAAAAAAATAAGAAATTGCTTTAGTTGCAACAAAAAATAATTTTTTTTGTTCATGCATATGACACCATGAAGTGTTATAAGCCTGAAGTGAGAGCCTGTTTGCTTTCCAACATGACTGTACGAATAAAAAAACTGCTGCTTAGAGGCAGAATGCCTTGCCTTTTGTTTTTTCCCCTAGTGATACTCATTTTTTACAGAACACTGTAAATATTTGTCCTTAAAAACAGGTATTACAACTATCCAAATACCTGAAGCCCCCAGCATCCATATCCATTACAGAAGACTCATTTTTCATTTCTCTCAAAAATTTAAAGCTATAAATATAGAAGTTTTTCAGTTTTAAATGAATAACTTGCTTAAATTATTCTTCAAGCACTACAGCAATATAGTTTAAGTTACTAATATCAAGGCAACTACTTTTCGTAGTGGCAATCATATAGACAAATGTAGTTAACAGTGGCAATAATGGCAGACTTCATTTTGAAGCCAGAGAGAAAGCTTCTGCTTAACTGCAAATATCTGGAAAGGAATCTTATTAAACACATTTTCACTTCCAGAATGATGACTGAACTTCCAGGTTTTGTTTGAACTGCCTTTTACTACTTTATATTGCAAAGCAGCCAACTTTCAAACTTTTCCCACCTCCTTTTTCCTGCACACAGTCAGCTGCATTTGAAGACTCAAGATATTTCTAGTCAAAACCAGCAGATTTATTGTGTGCATGTTTTTTGTCAAAACCGAGTTGAGAGGACAGGAAGGTGCCCAGGCAGATCTACCAAAGCAGGGTTACTGTAGGGAAAGATAATAGATATTCCAGCCAGGTCCCACAGGAGAATGATGGATTTCTCACAACCCAGACATCAAAATCTTCATCAGGAACCTCTCAATTAGAATAAAGCTCCTACTGATCCTGACCTAGAGCATTTTTTATTAGTAGTTCACCTTGTCCTGGTATGATAGAACCTCATCTCTTAATTGGAGAGTATTTGGTGATAGAAAATTTCTCTCTATTGAAATAGTTCTCTCTATGTGTCTGGATCATTTATACCTTCAATCTCCTTTGCTCTCTTTTCCTTAAAAGGAAGGCAGAATTCTACACAGACTTTGCTGAACAGAATACTTTAAAATCACCTTGTAAGCATTTATGCACACTGCAGAAAATCTCACTTTCGTTTAGCTTAGAAATCAAGGCTCAAGATACAGACCATAGTGAATATGTGTGTGGGTTGTCCTTTTATCACATTCTGGTCACTTCAGCACCTGAAACTGTGAGGAACCAATTAAAATCAATATCACAAAAGTACTTGTGAACTGAAGTGGAATTTGGCATAATTCCCGTACAAGTTAACAGATGTGCATCTGCAGCAGAGAGTACATTAGGAATTACCTCACCAGCCTGAAAACAATGTTTGAACTTCACAGCAAGTGTCCTGAGAGGCAGGAAGAGGCTCTGGAAAATTAAAGCCTGACTTTTTTACCCAGTAACTCATACAAAGAGCATGGTATTTTACAAATAGTGGTCCATTTTTAAGCTTGCTTAGATAACTTCAGAGGCTTCAGGTTCTGAAACAAACTGGGCAACGACTTAAGATCCTACGGTTTAAAGGAATACTGTTATAACACGGTAGAGCTGGAGCTTTTAATCCTACTTAGAAAACTGTGTTTTTCTTGATTTGGCACTGAATCAATGACCTAAAATACAGCAGATGAGACTGCTACTAAAAAAATATTTTTCCATGAGCAGATGCAAGAAAGGACTATTACAGCCATTCAAGACAAAATCCCCAGCTTATGCTCTACAATGGACTAAGTCAGAACAGCAGTGGACAAATTATTCCATACTTATAACTCAGACTTTCACAAAGAATTCTAGAGAACCCTCCACATACGCATGTGGTATGAAAACTTCTAAATCTCAATATAAGCAACTAAAAACATCTGTCAACCACTTAAGGCTATGAAGAAATTGAAACACACACATACACACATCCCCAAACCAATAAACATCCCAGAAATATATCAGTGGGGAAGTACCTAAGGGTAAAGCTGAAAAGCAATATGAAGTCAAAAGAGAAAATAAATTTCAGTTTGGAAACATTTTAAAGTTCTATTTTGGGTTCCAGGTCAATAGTCAAGTGCTATTTAACAAGTCTGTGTAGACTGAACTGATTTTGTTCATCATCTCTAAATGCCAACAATAGAAGCTACAACTACAGATGTACATTCTAATTTTGCTCAATCAAGTACCAACTACCAAAAAACCCCAATCCAAAACAAGAAACTGCCATGAAGCCAGAAATAAACCCAGGTCTGTTAAAATCACTACTGCTTGTCTTTTTGTTTTGAAGTATTTGAAACAATAGGATTGTCTCTGCTCATGTAGATAAGTATGAATTATTTGAAAGTGTGTGTTTTGCCTGACTGTATTGGACCAATTTCCTACCAGAAAACAGCCAGTGAAAGTATAAACCAGTTGACAGTACACAAAGGATATGGTAAAGGAAATTTACACTGAGGGGGAGAATACTTTTTTTAAAGTAATATCCATAGTGTTCCTAGACACAGTACACGACTAACAGCCCTTGAGAGGGGAAAAACCAATTATTTTCTTTTGCAGATTTTGTGTATTAGTTATATATTTATATATTAGTTATATATTTATATATATAGCCAAATTAAAAACAGGTGGAAGAAAAAAAGAAGAGTTGTTCCTCAGATCCAGATTTTTCCTACATTCGAAAGGTTAAGACTAAAGATATTCTGAAGCAGATAAATGCAATGGTTTGAAAGACTGTGAGCAGACAAAAAAAGCCCAAGGAACAGGCATGAAACATAGAGAATGTTTGGATCAGAGAGATCTATAATCTCAAATATTTGTAGCAGTTTCACTATCTAGGACACTCAGCAGTTTGAACTTGAGACACCAGACATGCTCCCCCAGCTTCCAGCCATGCTGTGCATGTTGGTGCAAGATCTCTAATGCTGTCTTGGTGGGCGGTTCTACAGAGAACATTAGTAGTACTGCAGTCAAATTTAAAAAAAGCTGTTCCATGTATCAGGACAGGAAAAATACAATGTTACAATAGTGAAAAAAAGCCCTAAACCATATGAGCATTTGGAGGACAGCTAATTCTCCAAACTAGGAGAAATACAGTAGAATCACTTTAAAGAGGGGAGGGGTAAAAAAAAAAAAAAAAWTAAAAAAAAAAAAGGCCCTAGGAACAGTCTGGGTATGAAGAAATGCCGAAAAATTGCCAACAATCTGAACACAGAGAGAAATGATACCACAAGCAGCACTATTACACCTTGAAAGTTTGTGCCTGCTATTGTCACTATGTATTCATAGCAAAATGCAACAACAGGGATATATTTTACAGTGGATGAACTGCTCATTACACCTCCCTGTACTTAAACCTTTTAACTGATTTTCAGCTTTCCTGTAGTACAACCTGAGGTGCAGACGACCATAGGATAAGGCGAATTTGGTACCCGGCAAGGCTGTTAAAATGTGAAAAAATCCACAAAACATATCAGCAGGTTTTCTAAAACTATAGATTTTAATTTATGAACTCTAAACACAAGCAATTCTAAAGACACGCACAACCTGAAAAATGAAATCTGACATTGCAGCTTTTTTGTCTCATGACATTTCATTGCCTCGTGACTGACTTTTTTCAGTCCTTCGCAGCACATTGGAGGTAGCAGAGTGGATAACATATACCAGGCTACATGTTTTACCAGAAACTGTGGAAACACACTTGGTATGAAAAATGCATTTGACATTTGTCTAGCCAGACACTAGAAGGTTCAAATAAGACCAGACGAAAGTAATTATTCCAGTTTGTTCAAAATGGAAGATCCTAAATGAGGCTACTTCTTGCATCTGCTAAGATGCAAGAATCTGTTAAGAAGCCTCAGCATACTTGCTGCCTAAATCATGAGAAAATGATGAAAATGATGAATGATGAAAAGTAATTTGTGTTCACTTTCATACAACTGTTGCCACACTTAACCTAAAGCAGAACACATCAGGTCCACCCATTCTACAGCAGGATACAGAAACACGCCAAATAAATCCGTGTCCATCCAATAGTTCCAGAATTAACATGTAACATCCACCACTGAAAAGCAAAGTAGGATTCAAATACCGGCTTTACCACACATGACTGTGGGATTTCCTCATGAGGGAAATTACTCTGAGAAGTTAACATCAAATGCAATTTCTCTCAAAGCATTATGTTGTTCCATCCTGCCATACTACACTGCTAAATTTTGGAAAGGATAACCAACCAACTTATGACTGAGCAGAGATACTTTCAGCAATGCTTATCAGGAGCAAGTATAAAACCAAGCTAGTTTTTCTTTGATAGAACCTTTCATCTCTCACTAGATGTCTTGCATTTACCAGCATCCTAGTTCTTATGTATTGTACTTGTCATTCAAAGCAAAGTCAATTCATGACTAGCAGAGCTATCCAAACTCAATCTTCAGGAAAAAAATGTCCACTGGTATATGTGACAGTCATAGAAAGCACCCAGCTTGTTGACAGAGATTTAATCTGAATCTAATATTCTGCTCTTTCTGCAGAAAAGTTTTTGCTGCTTGTACCAATTCCATCATGAAACTTCAAAGAAGCCTGTACACAGCACTCAGTTTAGCAAAACATTCCTGATTTCATGACAGACTGGAATTACTTCGTCAAAACATGCCAGAGTTCCTTCATAGCTACCTGCTCATTTATACAATTCAGAATCACAGAAGTGCATCTGACCTCTCAAAGTCACCTAGTCAAACCCCTGCTCAAACTGGGGCAAACATTATCATTCAGTGAGGTTGGTTAATTGCAAAAGACTGTAAACCAAGTGAAGAACTTCACTTTCCTATGGTGATTTTTTCCTCTCCTCTCCAGACTTGACAGGCAGCCCTCTACCCCAAGCAGTGGATTATTCCAGCCCAAGTGCAGGATTTCACACATTGTCTTGGCCAAACATCAAGAAGTCTTTTCCTGTTGCCCCATTCCCACATCTACAGCCACCTTATTAAAAGTCCTACCTCCTTCCCCTCCAGTTTGGTATCACCTGCAAACCTGAGGGAATCAGCACATTCTGTTATCCTGGTAATGGAAAACGACATGAACTAGCACTAGCTCCAGGATCAGCTTCCACACCTACCATGCCAGCACCAGCTACCCTGTTAAGACACTGAACCACTGGGTAGACACAGAATTACACCTTTGAGCCCTGTGGTCCTCTCAGCTCTCCCCCCCACCTCGCAGTCCACCTCCTTCCATACAAATTACCCCATGTGCCCACAGGACAGTGAAAGCTGTGCTACACTGCTACATGACTCTATTCCCATGTAAGTGAGTGATATTAGATCTACTCAGGTATTCATAAATCCCTTTACAAGCATCAATTTACTGATGTAATGTAGAACAGTGAGCTATGGATATTCTGTCTTTTAGTGTCAGTTTTACACAATACATAATTATTACCCTCACCAATATTTTACTTTAGCATTACTTAATTACTGAAAGCTCAGTGTCTAACACTTAAAATCAGACCAATTCTGTAAGTCCAAACATAGTGTTTAAGGGTCTAGACTGAGCAGATTCACAAATTAGATTTGATTTGCAGTTTTCAATTTAAGTAATAAACTTATAGTGAGAGCTTGAATGGACTCTAAAAATACATAGCAATTACATACTATTACATGTTATTCAACTTAACTGTCTCTTACTTAATGTCAGCATTTACTTCTGATCAAATTCTATATTCTTAACATTTGTGTCAGTCATTTTTACTGTGCTGACCACTCTTTAAAAACTGTAAGCACTTTAAGGTAGGGGAATAAAGCAAAAGAAAAAACGTGCAGTATTTCTATCAGACTATAGATTTTTTCTCTTCCTTCCATTCAAAATTAAACTTATATAAAGAAACAGATGAATCTCCAAACACCAGGACTAACAACTGGATTTGCAACATATACAAAACAATTGCTATTGTTCTTGTATGAAATTTATTACTGCACAACTTACAGGCATTTTTGAATTTGCAGTTGCCTTTGTAAACAAGTTGGTTATGACTTCTTGGGAGTATTTTTCTTATTCTCTGCTTTATGTACCTCTAATAAAGAAAATTCCCATCCTGAAAGAAAAGCTCCTCTGTCTCTTCTGATGTTTTATGTGTAGTAGAGGATTTCCTTGATTTTTTTGTCCTCTAATACACAGTATTATTATAATCTATTATTCTAAGTTTTCTAAGTATTCTAAGTAAATTTGCTGCTAATAGCTTCTTCCCATTGCACAGTTACAGCCAAGAATCACCATGACTGGTGGCTTGTCTGCTGCCTAGTCCATGAAGGCTGTCCTGTAATTAACCTGTTCGAGTCATCCATAAATACTCATTGATAAAAACCAGACAGATGGTGCAGCAAAGAAGAAAATCTATCACCTTGACTGTAAATTGCTTAGTTTAAATGTATCAACGTATTTTTCAAGGGTTTGGAACTACATCAAAACTTGCTGTTTAAGACATGAACAGACTGGCTTTAACTTGAGCTACAGTAGCGGCAATAACGCCTCCATAAGTTTTTCTTAAGCCTTTACCCTTTGTGAAATAAAATTCTAAGCTTGCCAAAAGTCTTGAACATACAAAACCTTTATAGTGGTACCTACTGAGACCAGCAGCTAGCCATGTTCTCCTCAAAAGACAGTAACTGGCCTTTTCAAAATAAATAAGTCCAATATAAAATTTGATTATAAAAATTTTAATGAAAATACAGTTGCATTACTTATTTAATTTATAGCTGCAGACAAAAAAAAATGTGACTGTGTCCTGAGTAATACCTTTGCAAGGCAAATCAGTATCACTGCAACACACGCAGTCATATTCAGCTTCGGCAATTCAGAAAATAAATTCTGAACACTGATCAAAAGTTACATCTAAGCATGTCCCCTAAGATATTCCCTGAACTATTTCTGATTAGTCTACATGAATTAAGGATATATTTTAGAAAATACTTAGAGATTTTACCACATTCTGTGCCTCTTTGCTGTCAATCTCTATACTAGAGCAATATTTCCAAGTATCAAAGGTATAAAGTTAATTATTGCCCCAGATTTTTATATCTTTCCAATAGTCTAAAAAAAGACTTTCCAATGACACCATCCTAAAGTAAACTGACACTAGTTTCTTTACCTCCTATTAGTAATGCTATGTATTTTCATTGCAGATTAGTAATTTCCTGGTAAATCAATTAATGATACAGAAGTTAAGTTGATGTAAGGAAAAAAGTTTACTAGCATCCTTTGAAATTACATTTGCCATGTAATCAAACAATGAACTAAGAACTAAAGTAATAACATTCAGAATGTAACTTACATGTATTGACTTCTGAGCTTAAAAGTATTAAGAAAAAGGTATACTTATAGATCAATGGCACACATAGCTACTTTTTAACTAAACATTCAAAAATCATATGAGAGCTGACCAACAAAAAAGGATCAAAACTTCCTGAGAAAAATAACTTTCCTTTAAAGTTGCAGGTTTTGTCAATTAGGTTAAGCTTCAACAGCTTTGTCCAGTGATTTATGTTACAAAATTGATCCCTCAAAAGTATTCATTTTAGAGAATAATGTTTATATAATTAAAAAATTACAATTAAAAATATTACAGTGTTGACTCAGATTTAAAAATACAGTGAAATTTTAAGTTCCTGGTGTATCACTGTCAATGTATTAAAAGTAAAACTGACTTAACTAAAGATACCCTACTTTACTGAGAACTTTACCATTAGCTGAAGACAGAAGACATGAAGTCCCTCACCACAGACTATATTATGCCATCTGTCCAGCTGGTCGACAGGCTGCCAAGAGGCATAAGTCCCAGTCCAATCCCAATTTACACACATGGCATTTATACCCATTCAGCAACTGATGCAATTAATACTAACCCTTTTATGACTGTCTATATTGAGAACTTAAGAACGGATGTTTTATGGGTTTAAGAAGCAAAAGAACAACGAAGTTCCGCCAAAGCAAGAAGAGAATTAACTTCAGTGTCATTAGCAGTTTCCAGTGAATGCTGTTGAAGATTTATTGAGAATCCTCAAATTTATAAAAAAATAGGTCCTGGCGAACAGTGTAACAAGACAGTTAGTAAATAAATGTAAGCATTGCAAGCAATCTATTTCTCATTTTTAATGCCTAAATGCCACTTGAAGAGATGAACCAGGACTTAGTTTAGAGAACAGTGACTTACATGAAAAACAAAGAATGGCTATATCTAGTAAACAAGTTTCAGACTGTTCTCCTCTGCACCTTACCCCAACCATCTAGATTTAGATGAGTTTGGGTTTTTTGCATTTTTACCCAGGATATATATTTTTCAAGTTATGCCTAAAAATTAGGAAAAATGCATGTCTTATCTTGATCTTATCATCATCTTCTATAGTCTAACACCCTTTTACAATCATTCTCAATATAGAGAATTTAACACTGAATTATCTGTGCTTCTTTTGCCCTCTGCTCCTCTCCTCCCCTTGTCATGATTAAAGAGCTTACCAGGACTGCATAGCCATAACCAGAGGCCTCTTTTCTCAGTGCAACTCCATTAAGACCACTCCCATCTACATAAGAAAAAACCCCTTTTAACCAATATTCTTGTATAATACCTTTTTCTCATGCTGAGCCAACTTTACAGACTCAAGAGTGAGTATTCTAGCCTGGAAGCCAGCTATACTGCTGAATCTTTTATGAACAAGGCATTATTGATACCACAGCAACAAATCCATATAACTCCATTTAAAATGTTCAAGCTTAGAAGCAAAACCAGAAATACTAAAGCCAATAAATAAATCAAAAAGTTGGTAAAGACTGTGCTACCATCAATTTTAAAAGGAATCATTGACCATTTCAACAAAATATATTATCCAATACCAAAAAGGAAAGAAATATAAAATGGAGAGAAGATTAAATAATCATTATCTGACAAAGATGCATTCAACGTGGCTAAAGGAAAATGCTGAGCAGTGAAAAGAACACTGTAAAAGTCTAAAGCATACTGGTATGAACAAGTGAAAGTCTCATTTCAAATCAAAGGTTATTTACTCTCTGCAGTTTCAGGAAGTGGGGCTAGGAGATGCAGGACTGCAGCCCATCTATCACTGTTTCTCAATGCTTAGAGCAGCACATTTGTATTAGACACCTCTACTGCCTGCACAGTTCAGACCTGTAACACTTCCCTTTCCTATCAGAGCACTGACACAACGGCATGACAGTCTTCTTAAGTCAAGATAAAAAGAGAACAGACAAGGAGCTTTGTCACAATCTATCTTCTCCTAATGGTTCCCTTCCGCACCATTTCCCAGCCAGCCAGGCTCAGACATCAAGAGATAACTGGATCAGGGCTTCATGTCTCTGCCCAATGTTTCAGGAGAAAACAGCTCCAGGCCACTGTCTTATACACACGGCTTAAGGCTAGCATTTCTTGTTTGTATAAACTGAGGACAATTTCATCAATGCAGTGTCAAACTGTGTCCTGCTCCAGTAATAAATAACTGCCTTGATTTGTTCAGCCGGGAGGAACTCCCTACATTGCATCAAGACCTGGTTTATTATTAACATCTATATTTCGTGGTTGGCTCTCTCAATGCTAGGAATCAATTTTTTGTACAAATAAGCTCTAAACAATGAATCACTTTAATGTTTTGTTTCTTTCAGATAAGCACACATCTTAGGGAGACATAGGTAATTCAAAGCAAGCCACATGTGGTGCCTTTATATCTGGTTTCTCTGTCCTTTACCCTCCAAGAAAATACAGTGCATTTCCAGACCTTTTCCTTCTAGAAAACTCATAGCATTTATGAATTCCTTAAAAACTAAAAAATTGAAGAGAATGGTTGCTAAAAAATTTCTGTTAGAGAAGGGAAAAAGCATTTACTATTTTTCCATAGGAGAATTAAAAAAATAAAAAAAAAAAATCACAAATTAGTCCCTACAATGACAAACCTATTCAATAAACCTTTATTTTGTTTTCTTTTGTATACTAGAACCTTACTGAATAACTAAATTTCAGATTAGAGTTATAAGCTGGAAACAGAATCAAAATTTTAAAAATGCTTGAAACAAAAATGCAATAATCTGCATACTTAAAAAAACACATGGGGTTTGCTTCACACTTTAAAGACTAGTTTCTGCAGCTTTGAAGAATTTACAATAAGAGCATATTGTCAACAGCTATCATAATTTCTATAGGTCTGATCCTGTCTCCCAGTGAAGGTTGGAGAATCAGCTGGACATTTCCAAATCCCAAGACTGTAGCAATAAAGCTATCACATAATTTAAGTTGCTTGGGAGTGAAATTTAAGAGAAATTTCCTAGAAACACAAGTTTTAACAAATTATCAGTATTCAATAGCTTATTTACCTAAGTATACATTAATAGTAGCAGTTAGACATAACACCTTAAAAAGGAATGTGTGGGGAAGGGAGGGAAAAAACCCCACAGCCCACCCTACAGGCTGATTCTCCTAGTGAGAAACCTTACATTGTTTCACAAATATTAACTTCCACTACCTTTTCCATCTGGTAATTATTCCCCAGTTAGTGACCCATTGTAAATACAGCCGTTTCACACAGAACAGCATTCTGCTGCTAGGTAAGATGCTCTACTAAAACCAAAGTTGTTGTGCTCCCCCTCAAAATACATAAATAAAAGATCAAGAATAGGACTCCTTGCCCTAAGGGTTTTAATTCCCCATTCCATCTTTTCACATGATCATTTAAGAACTCAAAAAATGTAATTAAAATTACATTCTGAAATCATTACACCATTCCTATTTGAGTTCTTCCTTACTTGGCACGTTTTCTGTCACTGGCATTTCAAGGAGCAACAAATTGTCTTTCAAAACTTAAGTCTCTGTTCATGAAACAGTAAATGGGACATGAGAATACCTGAGAACCATTGGTACACAGTAATTAGTACCTATCATTTGATTTGCCTAATTACTGCAAGAGCTGCCCATGACACTTGCTGTAAAATCTGCCCTGACATCAGGAAGAGGTGCTCACTGAACCCTTCTATCCTTCCAAGCTTGAGAAAACTGAAACGGTTTTCTCTTACATGAACTAAAATCTTAAATCCACAAGATTACCTATGAATCCAACAAAGGTTTTGCCTGTTAGACACAGCTAAGTACAAGCAGTACATTGCAGCATCAGCTGGTTTAACAGTTCTTAAGTGAACACATCTGCATCCCACTTCTTGGTTTCCACAGACTGACTCTATCACAGCTATACAGAATACACTAAAAGAAATGAGCACTACCCTAGAAAAATGTAGATGCTATAGGGACAGGTATTCAAGTACTTAATAATTTGGCACTGTTAGAAGTGCAGGGGTGTGTCCCTATTAGCATGTCAGGGCAAAAAATAATGGTAATGAGGCCTTCAAAAGGCTCTTTAGAAGTCAATTTAGCCTTTTCAGAGATTTACTGAATGTGGTATAATTGCAAAGACACAAGAAGTTGAATGTGATCCAGAATATAGCTATAGAAACTACATCATGGAAAGAAAGCAAAGGCATTTGGACTAAAAGGATACAAGGACTAAAATTACACAGGAAGGGAGCAGAGCAGCCTTATCCCATTTGAAGGTTTCGTCTTAATGTCTTGCTCTCCCTAGTCAAACTCAGCAGCATGATGCACAAGAAATACAGTAATGATGAACAGACATTTAAAAGAAGCATCTCAATAGCTTACAAATGTTCAAGGATTACTGGACAATACCATGGGAATAGTAAGGTCTCTAGGTTTTAATTATATTTTAAAGGTACGTCTGCTTCAGTTGTATTTTATGTGCCAAGTTAGGCTGGAACATTCCCTGATTAACAGATATTGAATATGACTAGCAAAAGTGTAAGAATACAACCAGGATCAGATTACATTAAAGCAAACAAATCACATCAATTTATCTTAAGGAGAGTTGAAGTGCATCATCAGCCAAGTGATGTTTCACAGCTACAACACTCCTACATACCAGGCACATTTCCACAGTTCTGTGTTGGTTAAATTATCCAGACATAGGAGTTATTAATTTCATTTTAAAAAGACCTTGCAGAAAGGTCAGCCATGCATCTTCCCACCCACGGGAACACACCCATTACTATCATACTTCCATGAAAAAGGGTGCTATATGATGCAATACTTCTGCTTTAGAAAGGAGTCCTCTACTGATATCCCACCATAAGATAGTCACAAGGATTAGAATGTGACAAGAATTCCGTATGTTCTCCCCAAGTAACCTGATACTACCAATCAGAATCAACATTTCCCTTTAGAAACATAAGTATACGTTATACATCCATTTTTGCAATACATGGCATATTATGTTAATTGCAATGCATATAAAAATGAAGATTTAAGACTATCAACAATGCTGATACTTCCTAAGTCTTTGTTCATTGGCAAATACAGTACAATAGTTTGAGGAAATAAATCACATATTTCACATAAATCTGCTGGAAATATAGGCCATAAGTCAGATAACCTCTTTACAACGGGCTAGCCACCTCTGAGTCTTAGGTGACTGAACCAGATTACTTATTTGGGTTGTGAGCTGTTAATTCTGTTGTTAAGAACACTGTGCTGCTTGTGAATGTATCCTTCACGTAATGGGCTGTCATGTCACTCAGCTTCCTCTGAGTGTATATCCTAGTGTATGTAACTGATTCATTAAGGGGAGCCTATGGAAATTACTATTTTAGTGTAAGGGGAGAAGCACATTTGAAGTAAGCAGTAAGGTAACACCACCAGTTGGTGCTTAGCAAAGTGCTTGCATAGTACATCAGCCTCGTGATTTTCACTTTGTTCCTGTTCTGATTATTAACACACAATATTTTTATTTACTTTTCATAAATGCATAATTTGTTTATGAAGACACCATTGGACAAATGCATGGAATCAATTTGTTCAGGATTTGTACCAGCAACAAACAAGAGTGACAGTGCAGAGGCAGTAGAGGTCATGGTCAGAAGTTTGGTACCTCTTTGACATAAATCAGGTACTGGTGTCAGGTGCCTCCTCCCATTGCCTTGGCTTTCACTCTGTCCCATGCCATGGCTTTCAGTCACAGGTGGAACTAGACTGCAGAGTGAGCAGGATGAAAAAGAACACAGGAAAAAGAAAATATTTTTCAGTTGAATCAGTTCCTGACCGGGGTCAGTAATACGACTGCACAAACTGCAGTACCATTGGAGAGGGAGAGAATGGCAACTCCCTAAACAGCCACCAAAAAAATCAAAGTAAAGACTTATACTGAAGGACTTGCTTTGCAGATTCCTCTCAGACCTGCATTTCTTGTTTTTACTTTTTGTGGTTTTTGCTTCTGCTTTGTTCTGTTTATTTTTTCATTTCAACACATCCCCCAGTACCTTATTGAGATAATTCTTTGTCTTTTATGACTTGGACTATGTCAGTCCCCCACTATGCCAGGTAAGAGCTGACTAAATACGAGTGAAATATCAATTTGGTGGACAGACTTTCTTCTAATCTAATGTTTTATAAGTTCTTGTTCAAGCTGTGGCCTACCTGTTGATTTAATACTCACTTAAAACTACTTCAAGAGAGAAAAAGTAAAAACAACCAATACTTAGCAGCTTGAGTGAGAAGTTATGAGGTTGTCAGAAGTTATACCACAGTAAGTCACTTTCATGAAGAAAACACACCATACTAGTTTAAACCTGTTTCTTGACCTGCATTTCCTATATTTTTCAAGATACTACATATGACTTGAACTCGATTTTCTGACATTTAATTAATTTAAATATTTTACCAAATGACTTTATCTGAAATGATGACAGCTTAATATATGAAATTAAAAGAAGGGGTCTGTATCTTTCAGCAAACAGTTAAATATGAAGCATCAAGCAACTCAATTCCTTAATTTTTATAAATGCAACTGCAGAATAACTCTTCTTGCCTCAGAACCCTATCCACTTTCCCATTCACCAAACAGTGTAGCACAGTGTGATACCATTAAAATAAACAGCAAGTGAATTTTGCTCATGTGTTACATGTAACCTATGTTTTACTGCTGGATTAGCCAGACACTTCTCTCCTTAACAAAACCACTGACAATAGAGCACTAAGTATACTTCCCCATGGCAGTATTGCCAATTAGTTGTAACAGTTACCAAAAAAACCCCAAAAAGACAGCATGAAATAGATAATTAAAACCTTACAACTACCAGTACAATAAGCACCACTGGATATATTACTAAACTCACCCAATGCACCCATATTAATGCTGAGGAAAGTTCTCTGGATTATTGCTAGAGATATTGTTGATCTTGCTGTAGAGATAGGAATGCGAACACATGGCTTTATGAAGCTGCTCAAGATACTGTATTTCACACATGCCTAAACGGGATCCACCAGATGCATTTAATTACAAATCAGGGTAAGAAGATAAAGCACTCTAATCTGGAAAATCAAATTAAAACACAAATACATTCACACTTAGTTCACAGATTTTTAGAATAGTTTGGATTGTAAGGGACCATGAAGACCATCAAGTTCCATCTCCCTCTGCTATAGGCAGGCTAGATCAGGTTGCCCAAAGTCCCATTCAACCTGGTCTTGAACACTTCCAGGCATGGGGCATCCAGAACTTCTTGGGATACTCAAATCCTAACACACAATACATGAATATTCTTTAAGAAAAAATCTACTTAACTATCTTTGATCTATTGTAGATCAATTATTTTAACATTATCAAACAAGACTATTATTTCAGGATTTTCTTCATAAACCAAGTCAATTGCCAGAAAGCTGAAAATAAAACAAATCTAAGCAAAAGACCTGCCCTATGTTCAGGTTTACTCAGATACATTCTTCCCTTTTTCTACTTTTCTTTAACATTTGCAGGTTTCCCCACAGAATTAGTTGCACTTGTAAGAGAGACTGGGAGTTTGAGCTACATACCAGGATCCTGAGAAACAACAATGTGTGCTCTTTCATACATATTTGTCTAGAAATTTCATGTATAAACACAAGAATTCAGTTTAAGAATGCCTGGAGTCCTCAATATTACAAAAATCTCACTCAAGTACTACTTCACTGAGAAAAATAGAGCTATCAGAGTTGCATGTACTTCTCTTAAGGAATCAAGTATATATGGATTCAAAAGCCCGTGGCCTGGAATAACATCAGCTAGTTCAAGTACCTGGAGTAGAAACATACTGATACTTGGCTGAGTTATTCTCCATCCCTGCTTGTAGATGTTCGAGAAAAATCAGCCATCTCAACATCTACTTCAAATTCCTGCAATTCCTTACCCTTCCACATATACAGTTTAGACCAACTTCTGTGTTGAACAAGTCTCAGAAGGAGTTATATCTTGAGAAATTATAAAATGTACAGTATTATAGGCAGTGTTTTGCAGGAGGGGTAGCTAATCTATTTTTAAGATTTTCCATGAACAAGCAGGAAATCCTTGTACCCTAAGTATTAAAGATAATTAGATTTTTTAAC
The DNA here is from genome assembly GCA_003546035.1 of Mixornis gularis. Classification (NCBI taxonomy): domain Eukaryota; kingdom Metazoa; phylum Chordata; class Aves; order Passeriformes; family Timaliidae; genus Mixornis; species Mixornis gularis. The sequence continues at coordinate 9,187,330 of QVAJ01000003.1, read as the reverse complement.
AATTATTTTCAAATCAAAATCTTATACTGTACGTACTACCATTGCTCTCAGATTAATATCTCTTTCAGGGCTTTCTTTTATCAATACACTGTACTAATCAGTAAGCTTAATAGGAATCCCAGACTTTACTAAATCATTCTTTCATCCTATGAAGGCCAGCCTTAAATCTAATTTAAGAAACTATACAGCAAATTCATAGTGGATTTTTGGTGTATTAATGATGATGAAATTTAGAACTGAACACAAAATGAAGCATAAGATTATACAAATTGCATCTGTAATATCTCAGACTGCAGTAGATTTCTCTTACCATTGTTATTAAACCCATTTTTATTTATCCTTCTGTAATGACTACATGATGAAAAGGATTCAATAACATAAGCAGCAGCTGCATCTTGAAAGGTTACACAAATGCTACCCAGAGATCCTATAGAATATATAACACAAAGAAGACACAGCCAAGACTAATTATCATATGAATGACCTTGTAGAGTTGAAAAAACCCCAGCAATGCATAAGCAGAAAAACATTAAATTTTATTACTGCATTATGACAATGCTAATCCCTAGACTGAGGTTTTGCAGATCACACAAGTGTAATCAACTGTACATCAAACATTTACTGGTCCAACCCAAAAGATGGGGAAGACAACAAAGTCATTTTGTAACATTTTCTGCACTTCAGAGCAACAAAACAATCCCCAAGGTGCACATATGAAAAGGGCTAACACATGACATCACTCTGCATTTTGTTTCAAAGTACACCCAATTCTTTAGACATGTCCATAAGAAACACCTTTTCCTGCTCAAATGTTATGACCCCTTCCAGATTCTAAGCCTTATCAACGCATGGTTTGCATCTATTGATAAACATCAGTTTAGTACATTAACCTCCTTCTACATGCCTCAGTTTGCTTTTCCAATTCATCACTGTCAACACTGAAAGGAATGCAAGCTCATTTATTACTGCTACTACTTGTACTGTTCACTCTTTTCATATTGTATTGTACTGGTGAAGAGACTCCTGCAGATCCTCATGGCATTTGAAATATCCAGAAACAGTATCTTGATGCCTTGCCTAATCACATTTTGGATGTTCTGCAGCCATCACGATTTCCAGTGAATGATCTTCTTTGTGGCACATATTAATTTACGCTGGTTAGTCCCTTAATCCAGATTCCATTTCAATACACTGGCTACCAAAAGCTAAAATATCAAATGTATGAACGTGCCCCAGAGGTTCTGAGCCTCACTCTCATGTGGCTGATGATTCTGCGCTTAAAAAGATGTGCCCAGAGAGAGTTACACAGCTGCATCCTTATGATGCAGGATGCACTTTGTACTGAGCACACCTTGCAAAGTACGGCATAAGTTGTTTCCAGCACTTCCAGATATCTGTACCTCATAAAGATCCTGCTTCCACTTGCTTTAAAAAATGAAACTAAGCATTAACTAACATTCAGGGAAACAAGGAAGTATCACACCTTGTGGAAAGGCAATCCTACAATTAACTACATTATGATTTGAGGGTTCTTATAACTTTTAGTACTCACTATTCAGTAAGACAAAACTAAATTTTGTACGAATTGCAGCCACCTCAGTGTCAAAGAATGAACCTGAAAATTTAGACAAGAGATTCTTAGATTTATCCAGGAAACATCAGAAGTGGGCAGTCCTACCCCTTTTCTTTACAGTATTAATTACCCATTATGCAAGCTTATAGTGATGCCTTAAGTTTTAGTTTTCATATTTGCAGATTCCGTGCTGCCCAGGGATGTAGTTCTGGGCCTCATCTTGGGTGGCAGTAAGCTCTCTTCACAGAATGGGTAGACAAATCCTTTTCCTGTGGAGAACCAAGGACACCTTTCAGGCCCAAAGCATAAACAACGGTGGACTGAGGGGAGGAATGGGAGGGATGGGACCTTACAATCTGAAGCTGTGGTTGGACAATTAAACCCCAATATGCAGGTAGACCAAAACTTATAAAAGTGCAAGATCTCATGACTGGGGGGCCATTTTTTTGCAACTGTTCTTGGTCCAGCCGGGGTGCAGCCTTGGTTGGGCTCCTGTCCTGCCCAGGGTGGATCCTGGAGGCCCTTTCAGTAAATACCTACTTTATTCTCTAGCTCTGTCCAGTCTCTGTTTCAGGTCAGCCTTCCAGGCAACAACAGTCACTTAGCAACCTGGTGGTAACTGCCTTTGTTTCAAGAATATTGATAACTACATTATGAAACTAATGGTTCAGTAAAAACAACACCTTAAAATAAAGGACATGTCAGTCAAGTGACTCCTATTCTAGGAAATTCTATGTGTACTCTGAGTCAGATTGCTTTGATAGAAAAACCATATAGTCACAAAATAGCTTGACAAAGTTGCATGTGCCTATATTAAGTTTTCAGAATTTTCTGAATATCAATTTCATCCAATTCTTGAGATGTTTGCAGTATGCTCAAAATGAAATAAACCCCATGCTTAAAAAAAATATTTCTATAGTTAGGAAAACAATTTTCATATCAGCCCTCAAATTGATGCACTCCTGTTACGATTTAAATTAAATTGTCTGCTTAGGCAGCACTTTAAAGCTCAAAGAATTTTCATTTCTTCTATTCTATTTTCTATATACATGCAGATGTTTGACAAACTGTGTTATTAACATGTCACACTATTGGAGATAAGGTATTTTATGAGAAAAAATGAAGTCACCATATTACTGAATTTTTATCTGTATTCTTTTGCAAGAAATGCTGTGAGGAAACTTAAACAGAGAAACTAAGTCTAAAACTATTTTTAAAACATATGAAGGTGTATATATTGAAATTAATTTGTATTCCTCTCTCCCATGTTTACTTAAGCCAAAACACATGGACAATATAATAGAGTGTTTGTTATATGTGACAGTATTTGTGGAGGACAAGAAAAGCTGAAGAGGCTGTAAATTCTCTTTTCATAGAGATTAATAGGCAAAAGAGAATGAAGCATGAACAGTAAAGCCAAAAAGCTTTACTAGAGGGAAACAGGTGGAAAGGAAGCCAGAGCACAACTAGCTATCACAGGAGTAATGAATCCCAAACATTCAAAATAATGCAACACAATTGTTTCCCATGCTTCATCCCTACAAATGTGTCCGAATGAACACTCATTCACAGACAAAAATACAGCTCTACAGGTTAATCTAGTAATCATTATTTCTTCACTATTCTGTGAGCTTCTTACTTTTTTCAAATAGTTTTAAAACCCAGCGCTGTGGCCAAAAAAAATAAAACCATTTTTTAGGAACAGTTTCTCTGCCCTTCTGTTATGTGCAGAAGCTTCCTGCACAGAGATGACAAGCAACTCCTAGGACTGCTTTAATCAATTATTACACAAATCAACTGAATACCTTTTGATCTCCTATTAGACAATGACTAAGAAAGCATGGAGTTCACAAAACTTGCCAGAAACATCAAACATCCAACTGATGTACAGACGAAGTGTTCAGGGAAAATAAGAAATAGGAATTATGCACTGCAAGTGATTCCTCCTGAACCTGGAACGAAGCCAAGTGATAGCATATCAAGTTTTCACGAAAATGGCATAGCGGAAGCCTGGGTTTACAGCTGCAGCAGGATTCTAGAAACAAAAGGAAGAACAAAGAAAAAACAAAAATACAGTCCACAAGAGCAGATGAGGTATTGAAAATTAAGAGCTTGATTCCAAGATGGAAAAGGCAGAAAGCAGATTCTTTAAAAAGAGCAGGAAGATAAAAGGTGATGGAGTAATCACCTGAGGTTAACAATCAGCAATACTACTAGTGTGTGTAAGGAACAGAAGCAGTTGGCATAAGCAAAGGAGGATTAATGCTATGTTTTGCTTCATAAAAGGATAGATTCTTGCACAGAGCTGGCCAGCTGGAGATCGAGTTAAGCAGAAATAGGGCCAAGTGGACAATGGCTTGTTACTAGTGAATATTCACATTCAGGAAGGAAGTGCGCAAAATTAAAACAAGAATTAACTTGAAGTGAAGCAACTATGTTTAGTGACTGCAACTTCTCCAAGAAGCAATAGCCATAGCTAAATAATACTATAAAATAATCATAAAGAAAAGGGAATATTTTAGAAGTGGAAGTAACAAACAGAAAGCTTCCCGAAGTAAAACTTCCACAAATCAGAAGACTAAAAGAAGTCCACAACTGATTTCTTTTAGAATAGGAGTTGCTCACAGAAAGAGGGAATTTCCAACATTTTTCCCATCTCCTATCTAAAGGCATTACAGATATGCAAAAAGGGAAAAAACATCATAAAACCAAATTGATTGCCCTAAATTATGCAGGTGTTTTTTAAAGAGAGAAAAAAGCCAATGGAAAAAAAGAAATACTGTTTGAACAAGTCCACATTAAGCAGATATGAAAACCATATGAAATCCTTTAAAGAAGGGACTGAGCTGAAATGGTGAGAAACCATGGGTTATGGATAAACACTTACAGTAGAAAAAGCAGAGCAGTAGATAGTCACAGGTACATGTAATTTTTACAAGATTTTCTACACGTCATTAAGTTTTGAGTCGAAATCAGTAGTACACCTCTGGCCATTCAAGTCTCTGAGACTGTGCTACCTACCTAAATGAATGGCTGAAACTATTCTTGACACTATTGCTCCTTGTTTAGGCTGCTGCTCTGGATAATTCCAGTGCCTCACTATATACTGTTTTAAAAAATATATTATTTAACAAATAAAGGCTGGACCAGATGATTATTTTAAGGCTCCTTTCAACCTGGGCTGTTCTGCCATTCTCTGATTAGTGTAATATAAGGACTGAAAAATGATTAAACAAGGAAACATTTTTATCATATTTAAAAGGCAATTAGAGCCTTTAATGAAAAGTTGTTTTTCATCACATGGACCACAAACCCTCACGATCATTACATACTTTAATCCTTGCAGTGTTTCAGTACAGACTGAAAGTCCTAACTTGCAAAATGGCAACATCATGCTCCAATAGATCATTGGAGGGAAGAGAAGTATGTGGTTCAACCAGCTTGTGTAGTTGCACGCGTTCTTTCTCTTCTGCTCTTCCCCTCCTGACCCTTCTCCCTGGCTGGAACAAAAGCTATTTGACCTAAGCACAAAAATATTTTATTAGGCTACATCAAGTTTTAGCCAGAACACAAACAAACCTCACTTTTGGTTAAAAATTACATGAACACAGATCCCAGAACACATCCCTGGAGGTGTGAAAAAAGGACGGGACATGGTACTTAGTGCTACAATTTCGCTGACAAGGTGATGCCTGGTCAAAGTTGGACTCGATGTTAGAGATCTTTTCCACCCTAAATGATTATGTGATTCAGTATTTCAAACGTACAACATAAAATACAAAGGTAAACTTGTTTACTTTCTTTTTAATCTCTGGGTGGTCAGGAGAAAACAGGATATGACAGGAAAACATTTTTAAATTTCAATTTAAAAAAAAAAGTTATTTAGGAGTCCAAACGAATAGATCATGAAAGGTTTAATGAGTCAATACATACAGTGGTTTATCAGTTTAGACTCTTACTAATGCCACTGTAAAAACCCTCCCTTTTTCCAGTTCCTAACAAATTTCAAAGCATCTCCTTAACCCACTACATGTTCCCCACAGTTAAGGAAAAATTTTATTCTTTTATTTCCCAACTACCTTTCATTACAGATTGAACACTGGACAAAAAAGCAGCATTCATTCAAATGGTACAGCTGAACGACTGTTTGCATACTTGTATGGCAAACTTATGTGTGCTAAACCTAAGAAAACTTTTCTTAAAAGAAATAACAATATGCAAATACAAAAAATAAAGAAACAGAAGCAGAACAGAATCTATTCCAGAACTTTTAAGAGTTCTCTACCTAGATGTTGTTTTCTTTTGAAGCAAATTCAACAAATCTGAGCTGCCTAAAATCTTCTCAGATAGCAGACAACTTTACATATTTCCAGACACTTAAACAGCCAAGCCTTCTTTAGCAATCTGTCATTAGTGCAAGTGAATAAATATAATGACTGGAGGTTGAAAGCTTTTGTTTATTTCAGCTTCCAATTTTTTTGCCTTACTCAAAAAAAGCACAAAAAGCATTTGTGTAAATGCTTTACATACATGTTGTAAACACTTCTCTTGCTAGAAATAAGAGAATGTTCTTTTAACAGTTGTTTTCTTCCAAGTCATTGATCTAGTCACAGAAAACTGCTCTTGCCATTCCTACTGTGTTCCACAGAGTGACATGAGGCACAGACTTAAGAAAACTAACACAGCAGGGGCTGATATCATATTATCCACAAAAAGCATTTCATAGTTATTCCATCCAGCAAGATGTTTATGTTGCAGCTTCCGTTCCAGCTGAGCCTGTCCTCCGAAGACAGGTCTAAGCAGACAATATGAAAGGAGAACGAAATGCTTAAAACAATTTTCCAGTAACTGTTTAGGATTAGGGCCTAAAAACGCCCAAGGAACTTCACTGCCTGACAAGTATGTTCCACTATGTTATAAAATTCTCAGACTCAGCCCCTCAAATTTTCACCCAAATGAATTTTCTTTAAAACAGTAACGTTAGAGAATTTGTAAGGTTAGCCCTGAGGCTACTGAGAGTTACTGTGTGCTGCTGAGCTCTAATGAACAGAAAAGCAGCTGACTGGGTGTGCCAGACTTTCTCTATGAAGTTGTTCCAGCTAAACAGTTACTAGAGATTGTTTTAACTTGGACTAATGGGTAGCCTCCTCCCTGATACAAGGCCAACAAAACTTTGCATAGTTTATATTCTCTCAGCCTCCCCACCCTTCATATGTTGTTTTTTCCTTCTTGCTAGGATATGCATAATCAGAGTACAAAAACAAATTACTAAAAATCTAAATGTAAGTAGGCTGGAGGAAAAACAATGCCTGCTGTAAATGCAGAGCACTTGCTCACAGTAGCACATATACATGTATACATGAGAATATGAGCTTGTTTTTATTGCAACAGTCAAACACATATTAGAACAGTGAGGAAAGATTGGACAGACTTAGTCCATTAATAAATTCCCTCCCTACTGTTTTTCAGGTGTGTCTTGCTACTTGATTGGTATATGAGCTCCTTTGGCAGCAGTTTGCATAAACTGGGGAATACAGGCAAACCACACCAAAAAATCAAACATCAGTTCCGATCTGTTTTTTTTTTTTTTTTAATTTAACTTGCTTTAAAAGGATTATTTACAGAATAAAGTCCCAAACAGAAAATATTTAGACATCAGAACTGCATTATTCATCTTTCTCTTTATCAAGGCAACAATAAAATCTACCTAATGATAGAGAAGCTTGATGTAGTATTCTAATCAGCTTAGCAGTTCCTTTGTTAAATACTTCTTATGTGCTGCTCTGCACTGAAAATTATTCGATAGGACAGTATTTGAAGGCCAGATGTATGGTGAAAACTTACAGGATTTGACTCATACAGCTTGGAGTACTACAGATGGATAAGATTTTAATCTGATGTTTATCTACTACTAAAAGAGTCTGTAATACAGTAAGCACTGGTCAGGGAGAAAGAGAACTTCTGGTTTTGTTCACAAGATGATATTACTTCTAACATAGCAGAACTATACAGCAATCAACAGAAATGCTTTCTGAAATGCAATGTCAAGGGAACATTTTAGATGTTTTCTGCCCAGTATGATTCAAGTTCAACAATCCATAATGCAGTGAGTCAGGGCATTATACATACTACACTCCAGGACCACAAAAACTAAGAAAACTGTTCAGAATGAATCCTATTGCAAAGCAAAACACTGCAGTTTTAACTGTTATGGTACCACAAGACTAGCTTCTGCCAAAGCTAGAAATTAGGGGATGCTCACACAGGTCCTATGTGCATGGTTGTTGTACTCCAGCTTGAACGGAGAGCTACCATGGAAATTTCTTACTTTACAGCTCTGCATTTTTATCACATACAAGATAGCAACAAACCCTGCCAAAAGCCTCACTGGACAAAGAATGAACAAACTGTTTCCAAAGACATCATGACATTCAAACATTTTAACCTGACATTAAACTTCATGCAAGCATCTGCCATGTTCTGGGCAAAACACGGCACTGAAATACATCATCGCCACTGAAATAAGGTGCTGCCAGCTCTTGAGGAATACAAACCTCCCCAGCACAAGTAATTACAATAAATGGATAAAGCTCTACAGAGCTCCCATCCTCTTCTGAACATGGAGGGGAGCGAGAGTGCAGCATAACAACTTTGCGTAGTAATTTTTACAGTAGTTTTTGCATACTTCCATGAAAAAGGCCACAAAGTCCAGCTCCTAATCTCATCAAGCTTCCTTTACGATGAATGGGGCAACAAGCAGCTGCCAGTGCAGAACTTCCAGTCTACACTTTTACAACCAATTTGTTTCATGGATAAAAACTTGCTGCATCAAAACTGGCTTTGCATTTATGAAGGCTGAATTTATTCGTTTTAGTTATGGCAAATTTACATATGACTGAATAAACGTATCTGATGCCTCGCATTTCCCATTAAGTTTTCAATGTCTTTGTTTTGCCCATATTTTTTCCTTTCTTATGTTTCCAAGATATCTCAATTGAGATTTTGGAAATCTTTTCAAGGATTTTATGTCTGGTTGAGGTGGAAGGAAAAGCAAATTCAAGGGATCAAGTCTGAATAGAATTGAAAGCAACATTAGTAACAGAGATTCTGTGTATGGATACATCATTTTAAAAAACTGAAAGTGTTCACAGAGTCACAGGATCATTTAGGTTGGAGAACACCTCAGCTCATTAAGTCCAGCCTTTGACCGAACATCATCATGTCAGCTATGCCACAGCACTAAGTGCCCCATCCAGTCATTTCTTTTGAATGCCTCCAGAATTGGTAACTCCACCACCACCCTGAGCAGTCCATTCCATTCCAGAACCCCCCCTCTGTGAAGAAGCTCCTCCTGATGTCCAGCCTGAACCTCCCTGGCATAGCTTGAGGACATTTTCTTGTCTTGTCACTGGTTGCCTGGAAGAAGAAGCTGACCCCCACCTTGTTAAAACCTCCTTTCAGGCGGCTATGAAGAGTGGTAACATCTTCTCTGACCATCCTTTTCTCCAGGTTGAACAACCCCAACTCCCTCAGCTGCTTCTCATAGGACTTACTCTCCAGAGCCTTCACCAGTTTTGTTACCCTTCTCTGGACATGCTCCAGCACTTTAATGTCTTACTTGCAGTGACAGGCCTAGAACTGAACACAGGACTTGAGGTCCAGTATCACAAATGCTGAGTACAGAGGGACAGTTGCTGCCCTGGTCCTGCTGACACAGACCTGGATGCCACTGGCCTTCTTGGCCACCTGGGTACACACTGGAACATGTTTAGATGGCTGTTGACCAGCACTCCCAGATCCTTTTCCACCTGACATCTTCCCAGCCGCTCTGTCTCCACCCTGTGGTACTGTCTGAGGTTCTCGTACTTGAAGTGCAGGATGTGGCACTTGACTTTGTTGAATCTCATACCATTGGTCTTGGCCCATCAATCCAGCTTGCCCAGATCCCTCTGCAGAGCTTTCCTGCCCTCCAGATACCCAACTTGGTGCTGTCTGTAATCTGTCTGAGGATGCACCTGATCCTCTCATCCAGATGATAAATAAAGATATTAATCAGGACTGGGTGCAATACTGAGCTCTGGGGAACACCACTGATGCACGGTAAGCTGTTAAGCTTTATCAATCTGCTACAATTCTATTCTGAAGGATGTGGGGGGAAAAAAAAGTGCTAAATAGCAGACACATAACTGTACACCTTCAGCTTGCAATTCAGAAAATATTTCCTGCGTGTGAATAAGATCAAGTAGGGTATTGGGAGGATGCACAGGAGCACACATACATTCCTCCTACACCTTAAGAAGAGAAAAAAAAAAGCATACCAAAACACATCAATCTTAAGACTAAATGCTTTCAAATACATAATTCTGTAGCTTTGCTGTAACAAGATGCCCTCCTACACAAAATTCTTGTGGAAAAGGACTGGTTATATTACGGTGGACAACTTAGAATTAGGAGGGATCAGTGCATCAAGATATATTAAGGTTACAATCAGTAAATGCATCCTACCCTCCAAAGCAGTTCATCATTTTCCCTCTTCAATAAATACAGAAAGATCAATAATGAATAAGTAAATACCAAAAGATCAATAATGAAGAAGAGAAGGTTAATCTTTTTAGTCTTGCACTCAAAAATGCACCAGTTTTGTTTTTCAAAGATTTTAGAATTTCTTTTATAAAACAGAATTTGAAATTTATTATCATTATGATCAACTGATATTTGACTTTATAAAATTCCCTATGGAAACCCTGGAGTTAAAATACCAGAAGTACCTAATAAAGACAAAGGATGTTCTGACAAAAAAGGGAAAAGAGTCATGGTTAAGAACTACATTCAGTATAACAATAATTTAATATAAGTAGATGAAGGCAATTATATTTTGACAGCTTAATATTAGCACTAGAAGCTATATGCTGCATGCATACATTTAATATATATATTTATTTAGACACACATAATACAGTACATGAATGGAACCATGCTATGCGACAATTCGAAAAACATCAGTGCTTTCCATTATCCAACTAATGGCCAGTTTAAAGCAGTGAATATAGGTCACTGAGCACACAGGAAGAGGAGCTAGGCATTATTTGCCCTACAGATACCTGAATGATTCAATCGTCACCTTAAAGAAGCCATTACCAAGACAGGATAGTGAAGAAAGAAGCTTGTTTTCTTTCTCTGTTCTGAAAAAAGGAATTTAAATTTTCACAACAAAACACAATACAAAACTTGTATTGGACTTTGTTCAGCCCATGCTGAACATCCCAGTCTGTGCCCAGATGTTCAGCCGTGATCCAGTCTGGGTCCATGGGGCTGGGCAAAGCACCACAACTGGCCTGCAGCTGTTTGCAAACAGCTGTCCAGGTTACAGCTGGCAGAAGACTGGACCACCATTTAGCTGGAGTGCTCTTCTGGGCTGACCAAATCATGACCAAGTCATGACCTTTTTCGTATAAATAATCAAATATTCAATAGAGTCTGGCATCTAAGTGGGTCGGATAGAAAGTGCATATGATGAACACTGAAGTAACATTTTCACAACATTTAAATGGAGTGGAAAATACCACCACCACCCTCTCTCTACCCCCACCCCACAAAACACTCACTAATAAATCAGTAAAATCTGTGGGCAGACAAATAGAGCATTATCCTGGAAAGTCAGTGGAAAATGACATTTACTTGGTTTCTCACATCCTGAAAAGGAAACATGAGAATCCTCTGCACTATAAGCTCCTGAAAATGGGATGTTTTCTTCAATAAGAAAATTCTGAAAAAAACCCCTATGAGATTGTCATTTCAGTAAAACTCAAATGGAAAATAAGAGCACATTAGGAGAAAACTGAATTATTTTGATGACAAGTTCCTTCTCCCTACTTCCCAACTTCAGTTCAGCCACCATGCTGAAAAGTCAATTGGACTTAGCCTGTCCTTGAACTCCCTATGAAATTATGACCAGTTTCTGGCAGCCACTTCAAGTGACCTTAAAAGCAGCAACTTTCCTGGGTAACATTCTATTCCATGAGCAGCCACTATGGAAGGAACAACAAATTTGTAATTGGAAAAGAAACTTCATGACACCATGGCCTTACAGCCAAGATATCAAAGCACAAAAGCTCATGATGCAAGTGTAATTGAGTGGTGTAGTTGGGCATCAGCTGTAAGCATACAAATGAGGATATCCACAGAACTATTTAACTGCAGAAACTAAGCTCTGTTTTGCTGTATACTTACAAACAGAAGTAAAAAAAAAGCAAAAGCCAAGCGCTTATTGTGATAAATGCAAAAAGCTTTCCATGTTATTGACTCCCTGTCTTTTCAACAAGTCTGTAATATCAGCAAGGTTAACTTTTAAAGAAAGGGAAAAGCCCAACGTGCTCTCTCTCTGCATGTGCGCCTTATTTTTGCATATGATTTCTTATGATTTCTTCGCATATCCTTTTGGCTTTTCTAGCACCATTCTTGATAGATTGTACTTCTGCGTCAAAACCATTCAAAAAGAGTCCTGAATTAACAGTGTTAATTTAATTTGGAGATGGCAAAGAAAGAACACTATTAAAAGTCACAATCACAGGGGGAAAATGCTTCACTCCTGGCTTTAAAGAACTTCAGCTTTACACTCTAATCCCAAGGTTTTCAGCAGAAGGACTAGAAATATTGGTACAACTAAACAGTGTTATGACACACAAGAATTCAGGTTCAAAAAGAACTACCTGTTTCATTCAGTTCACCACAAATGCAAGAGATATTTAATCCTGAAAGGTCAACACAACATCCATACATACAACCTAAAGTATTTCCAATGCATTATGACATTAAAAATATTTTTAAATAACATAAGTTAATTTAAAAATATAAAGAACACAGAACTCTGCACAAGCAAGTAGGCCAATGACCTATATTTCTGAAGAGACTGTTTAAGTATTTTATTTTAATTCAGAATTCTAAATAAGGCTAAGAACTATTTTAAACAAGTATGTTTCAATTACATAAGACAATGGCAACAAAATTAAGACTTAGACCTGATCCAGTAACTCTCACTAGGTCTGCTAGAGTGGAGGAGGTGATAAATATCCACTTTCAGTTTTGAATTTCTGTCTTTTCTCTGTGTTAAATCCTCTCGTACATTACAAAAAATCCCAGCGTTCATTTTCTCTGCTCTGCCTACAGCCACCCCACCTCTGTGTTTCCCATCTGTCTACTGCTTTCTTGTTGTTCCTCAGCTAAATAACTCCTTAAAGATCTGTCTTGGCTCTGTCTGCCAGTCTAACTTGGCTAGCTCCAACACTGGGCTAGAAAGCTGCAGGTAACCCAGCTGCTTGGTTTCCACCAGGCTGGCAAGCAGTCTTGCAAAGCCTTCTTAACTTAATCTGTCTTCAGTTTCAGATAACAGGCTTTAGGTGTACCTCTTTCAAGCATTAATGTTTATTCCCAACCAACTCAGTATTCAATATTGTGAAATAAAAAACCCCAGTACGTACTTCAAATACGAAGATTAAGAAAGAATTTCCTTTACTCTCCCATCTTGCTCTGCTCGATATTTGATTCTTTAATGGTTCACTCTCCCATCTCTGAGGCCTAAGGGCATTCTCCCTGATCAGCATCTCTATCCATGCTTTCAGAAACTCAAATAAACAAAAACTAAAACTATGATAGAATGTATCTTCAACACCAAACTTCAGTTCAACACTGAAAAGAAAACATTTAACTATGGTTATAACAATTTATGTAATTTCTCAGTTACAAAGTGAGCAGTAAAAAGAAGTACTGTCACAGTGGCTGATGTTTCATTTTCTGTACCATATCTTGGATGAAACTACAACTAGACAAGATGTTTTATATTCCCAAATATTTATATCCCTTAAGTATATAAGGAGTCAGTTTTGGAGTCAGTTTCTATTCTTTCAAGGGACCAATTCTGTTCTAAAGTGTAAATTATCAAATTCCTTTCAGCAAAGACCAAACTGAGTTAGTCCAAGAAAAACATGAATACAGAGATATTCCAGTCACTTTGTTTACCTAACACATAGCAAACCTGGCAAAAATGGGACAAGAGTCAAAGGCTGATACAGGCATTTCCAGGGAAAGAGGTTGCAACACTCAGCAGTAAAGCTCATGTGGCTTGAAATATAAATACCAATCCAGAGCTAGCCACCACTGTGTCTGCTTCACTGTACGCATTACATCAAAAAAGGATGGTAATTAAGTATATTCTGTTGTCCCAAGATACAGTCCATTTGGACAGTTTGGGACACAGCTAAATTGCCACGCTCACATTAACTCAGCCTTAACAAAAACTTTTCTTTGACTTCTTGATGCAACTAAAACCATAACTGCTTCACAGCCATCAGGAATAGGCAAAAATTAGTTTATCCTCGTCGCAATTTCTTTTAAACACAGTGGCAGAAATACCTGTTCCCCAATGCTTGGTTTTGTGCCTTTGATGATTCCCTACTGAGTAATTGCACTTGACCCTACTGAATTACATAATCTTTCTGATCAGACTGTTTGGAATGTGACATCAAGAAAAGCCAGGCAGTCCCCCTAGTCACTTTGTTGCCTACTGATATTACCAATCATACTGTACTCTCATAATATAAACTATAAATGTAAATGAGAAAACTTGGTCTCAGATCTATGCAAATCCCATGAATAGTGAGCCACATGTGAGGGCTCTTGCAAGAACAATATGGAGCTTTTCAGTGTCTGCCACAAAGTAATTTTATTTAGATCCTGAATGCTTCTCCTTATCCTTGTCTTAAAATCGGTGTTGACTGACACATATGAATATAGGGTGGGGGAGCTGAGCTTTACAGAATGGCAATTTAAAAAAAAAAAACAAAAAAAAACCAAAAAATCCACCTATTGAATAGTTAGCCTACAGAAAAATGTAAGCATAGATCACATCTCTAACCTTTAATCATGAACATGGGTATCAAACACCTTTTGTATCCCAAAACTTACTGCACAGACCTAGAACACAATTGCTCTTTACAAGAACACTTAGGAAAAAAATTGGACTGACATTTGAAAAATATGACTTCTAAAAGAAGACTTCAGCTTTGCTTAAAAGCATTAGTGATTTGAACATTTCTTAAAGAATTGAGAGGGCTAGATCAGTTTCCTCTACACCTTGAGAAGATTGAAGCACGCAATTCTTACATCCAAACAGAGTATCCCAACCAAAGGTCTATGGAACAGCCTAGGGGAATCAATTTTTAAATCCTTCCTTGAAGCTCTGTATGTGGGGAGGATGGCTGAGGTCAATTTGGCTTGTTCAGCCTAGAAAACAGGAGACTAATGGAAGACCTCATTGTGGTCTACAGCTTCCTCAGGAGGGGAAGCAGAAGTCACACTCATAACCACTGATAGGACCTGAGGAAACAGCGTGAAACTCCGTAAGGGAAGGCTTAGGCTGGGTATCAGAAAAAGGTTCGTTATTCAGAGGGTTATTCAGAACCCTTGAACAGGTTCCCCAGGGAACTGGTCACAGCACCAAGCCCGGCAGAGTTCGCAAAGCATTTGGAAATGCTTTCAGATACATGGTGCCAGTCTTGGGTTTACCAAAATGCAGGGCCAGGAGTTGGCCTCGATGATCCTTCTGGGTCACTTCCAACTCAGGATATTCTATGATCCTATAATGACAAGCAAAATACTCAGCTGTAAAAGGAAGGTCTTCTGTTTTGTCTCACTGACCTCAGTATGCATGTGCATTTCCTCTGCAGCTTGTATTTTAACGTATTTGTACATACGTATATAAATAACATGCAATAACGTTCAGTAAATGTACATTTTTTGGGCAGATGTGTGATGTGCTAGAACAGTAGCAGAGTCACTGAGTTTTACCTTCTATGCTTTAAAAGTTTTAACACTACTTAAAAAAAACTCACCACCATTTGAAAGAGTCCATGAAACTCTCTCATTTAGTCCAAAAATAATCCTACTCCTCTGAGAGTCATAAAACATTTCTTCTGGCCACTAGTTGTACTTCCAAGATGCAAGATGCACACACTCAAAGGGAGCAACTGATAGGCCTAAAAACATAAGTGACTAAATCACCCTAAAATACCAAAGGCATTCACATACGCTCAGTTGGCAAACATTGAAACATGGTATAAAAAATTCCACTGTATATCACTTTAATGTCCTGAAAACTTCATCCTTCTAAGAAATACCTTAATGTGACTAAGGAAAGACCGTTACCAACTATTCTCTTTGTTTATACTCTACAACTGTGCTGTGAAAGAACACCTAGGGGTTTTTCAACAATGAAAGCATTTGTTCAATCTATTATAGTATATAAATATAAGTAGCCTAGAGCATGTGGTTCCTCAAGACAAAAGGTATAAGTGCTATAATTCTCTCATTACATTATGTAGCTGTTGTCTGTAGCCATATGTCTTATGGCTACAGACAACATCTAATCAGTTAATCAAAGATAAACCTAAACAAATAACTGGATGTCAAAAGTCATTGAACTTACCTGACAGGCAGATGTATGTTAAATATTCACCCTGACCCCCAGTAGCTAGAAAAGGAATTTTTTTTTTTGTTCTTCTTTTCACTTGAACAGCTCCCAGCATCCTTTCATCATGTGGGGCAAAAATCTCTTTGCTGATTGCAGCTTTGGCATTCATTGTAGATCACAGGTATAGCAGACTGCTGCTCTCTAAAAATAAAATCATAAATATAAAACAATATTAGCAACTCTTAAGTTATACCATAAAACAATATTAGCAACTCTTAAGTTATATCAAAGTCCACTTAACTTACATGGGCGTTAAAAACTCTGACCCTCAAAGAAGGTTTTTAATGTCTCAAAGAATTTAGAAAATAATTTCATATTTTTAAAGGCAGAATTTTCAAATTATTTAAATGTCTTCACTGAAGTTGTTCTCCACACTTCTTAGATTGCTTATACTAGCTTAGCTTATTTTGGGCAGAGGCACTAGCACTTCAGTATGTTGCAAATCTTCTCAGAAAAACACCCTGTTTAACTTCATGCAGCATAAAACCTTCATTAATTCTCCCTCTGATAACTGAGGGAAACTCAGATCTGTGTCCCACATACATAGGGAAAGGACTGCAAGGACACAGGGAAGGAGCACCGTGGTTGTGCTGGCACACAAGAAGTCACATTCACAGAAGACAGAGAAAGCTTCAGACCTGGTGAGACTGTTCCTTCAGGAGCACTGCTCCTGGTGACAGCACTTGATTGCACAGTTCTTGCACCTCTTGCACCTTTGGCACCTCATCCCTCAACTCTGGAATTACTGACTGGGCAACTATACAGGAAACAGTGTCAGCAACACCATCGGGGTCAACGCAGACAAAACCACACCTCTACTTTTGTGCTATGCAATTTTGACCCAGGTCAGTTCTTCAACGTGTTTTGTAATGAAACAGCACAGTTGACTTTGGAGAGACATTTGTCTCAGGAGAGACATACACATTCGAAGAGGAAAAAATTATTGTAGAGAACAGGGAGGGAGAAGGGAAGCTGCTTAGTCATGCACATCCCAAAAAACAAACCTCACTGCAGCTTACAGAAGAGCCTAACTAAAGGAGAGAGAACTCAGAAGGGACATTAAGAGGTTCTTTGTGTAAGCTGTAACTCCAAATAGTTCTGCACTGACATCTTGTAATACATACTCAGGCTCCCATTCATGGAAACTGCTGAATGACACTGTTAATTGTTCCAATATAATGACACTCCAATGCACATACATTAATTTACACTTTTCTGCATTACTAAGACTTTCAAGCCAACAGATCTTTCTGACATCCTTCACTCTCATAGTACAAAGATAGTACTCAGGCCTGAACTACCTGATATTTCTGCCTGTGGGATCATTTGATATTTGCCATAATTGAAAATAAATGTAAATAAACTACAACCAAATTAGATTATGAAACCAGGAGAGTCATGGATCCATTATTTTTTTGTGTGCATACTACCAGCAAAGTAATTGTTGTAACACTTTCAGTCTCTATGTTTTGTTATCGCTATTTATGACATTCCCTTATCTTAAAAATTGGGAAAGTTAAAAAAAAAAAGGGCATTTGAGACAGCACATCTTAGTCCAAACCGAATTCAACGCCTGCTAATTTTGGGATGCAAACAGAATCCTGTGCCAAAATAATCTGTTAGAGTATACCTCAGTGAGCCAGCAGAGAGGTAATTGAATTATGACATGTTTTAGCATCAGGTCATTTTACATGAACCTTTACAAAAGTGAATTGTATTTAAAAGCTGTCTCCATCAAAAGAAAAATCCAGACCAGTTTCAAAGGAACAAAGAATGTATAGCTCCTGACAAAGTGTGATCTTGTAACTCCCAGCATCTTAGTTACCTATCCTTGAACAATGAATATATCACTACGAAAACAGAACCAAAAGAATAAACTTACATGGTAGTTACTTAGAAAAAAAGTTGTGAAAGAAAATGTGATGTTTTCACATTCATCACATACCTCTCTCTTCTTCTGCATTACAGAAATATTTGCAGAGTACATCATACCAGCATTTAAACTGCTGGGACACTACAACTAGCTTTTGGGGGTTTTTTTGTTTTGTTTTGTTTGTTTGTTTTTTTGGTTGTTTTTTTTTTTTAATTTAAAAATTTAAATTTAAGGCCACTGTTAATGACTATGGATTTAAACACACAGACCTTTTCCTGACAGAGAGAGACTGATAATCTCTGCAAAACCCAGACCTTCGTGTGCCTAAAGAAATTTCAATGAATAGCTTTTTGGGAAGACACACAGAAATGCTGTCAGTTTAAAACACACTAAAGTGATGTTCAAGTGAAAAAGTGCTTTCCAGATTGCAATGATCTGATGCTGTTAATTCTGCAACTGAGTTGTTGAGTAGTTGTTTTCAGACTTTTTTTTACTGGTCATGGATTGTAAAATAAAAATATGAATTCAAAGATCACTCAGGGATTCCTGGATTAAGAGAAGATGCAAGTTTTTCTTACCTACAGTATCATAAAATGTTAGTGATTTATTGCTGCATGCTGCCATTGGCTTTGACATTAAGCTGGTTTTGTATACACTTACCAGAAGCTGTACACAGACACAGTAGATACCTGGACTGTGCTTGGAACCTTCAACCTAAGTGTGGATTCCTGACTTCAGAGATCGCGATCATTCTGTTCCCAGAAGTTGAGTTGACAACAACTTCAGAAGCCATATTCAAACAATTAATCTAACACAGTGTGTACTTGACACAACTGCCAAATCTGATGTGAAAACTGACACTAACACAAACCACAGAAGCCTATTTATTTAAAGAAGAAAATAACTAACTGTGCCTGTGCACAAACAGACTTCTGAGATTGAGATGTCAATATAGTTTAGATGAAGTTGTTTTTCATAGGTCAAAAAATCAGCAGCTGAATTCATATAAGCAACCTTTTCCCTACATACTGATAGATGTATGCAAAAGACCTTTGTTTAAATAAGTAAAGCCTTCCAATGCTCCTTGTTTTCACAAGTGCAGATAATACAATCTCTGGCAGCTCTAGTTAAAAAAAAAAACCAAAAAANCCAAAAAAAAAAAAACCAAACCAAAACAAAACAAAACAAAAAAAACAACACCAACCAAAAAAACCCGCCAAAAAACTAAACGTCCTCAAGGAACAGAAATAGATCTCATTTTTTCCCATTCTCCAACAAAATCCCTCTTTTCATTAAAAAAACCCCAAAGCACTGCTTGTACATACACAACTTCATGTTGTATATGCATATTTCTTCACATAATAGTGTTTTCTCTTGGTTCACATTCCAGGACAAATTCAAACCCTCAGCAGTTTCCACTCAAGGCCCGTATGAACTCATAGACTGGAACACAATTTTTTTCCTCCCATTTGTACTCAAATACAAAATAAAATGCCTTAAAGAAACTTTATTGGAGGATGATCTCTGAGCACTCTAAAACAGTGCATTTCTGCTTGCAACATTAACCCCTCCAAGGTAAGGAAGATTTAAAGGTTTCAGTAAACCTAAGAGTCCAGAAAGGGAGGCCACATTTCCGACCTCACACGCTTTGTTCCACATGTTTACTTCCCCTCAAATTATTATAATGATGCTTTTGGCTAAACAAAGACCCCATTTTTCTTCTGAAATCTTTCACTCCACCTATTATAGCATTATAGAACAGGATGTTTGCATTTACTCTGTGCCCCCAGCATGCAAAAGAAACACAGAGAGGGAAGATTCCTGTGTGGATTTGAAAAAGCGCCTGCAATGCGCTGCTCATTTGCATCTTCTCACATCTTTCTCTACTACAGTTCTTCTCCATTATATTTCTATC
Source organism: Mixornis gularis (assembly GCA_003546035.1). Classification (NCBI taxonomy): domain Eukaryota; kingdom Metazoa; phylum Chordata; class Aves; order Passeriformes; family Timaliidae; genus Mixornis; species Mixornis gularis. Next base: position 9,167,445 of record QVAJ01000003.1, on the reverse strand, counting down.
ACTAAAAACTCCCTCTATGAACAGCTGACTATTCCTCTAGAAGTAGGTGACGGGACAGCAATTAAAAGCAATTTCTTAAAAAGAAAATTAAATAAAACCAAGACAATTAAGCTGAATCCTTAATGGGTCCCACATGTTCAATAACACAAAAAACCTGGACAGTTTTCTGGTCAGCCAGAATGTCAGACTGTTTTCAGGCACACAGCCAGCAAATGGCTGATTTATCTTTACACCCACATTTTTCATAGGACTCTATGCAAATAAGTGGGAAAAAAGGGAGCTTTACAGTATTTTTGTTGAGGGTATAGGTACGCAAAAGGAACTGGGAAAACTAATTCTCAGCATGCAGAATTCGAATAGGGGTAAATTACAATACAAAACAAGAGATGGAAAAGGACCTAATGGTTTCCAAAAAGAGGAAAAAATGTTCAGTATGCTAAACCTTGCTGTTTTCAAGTATCTTTAGTTTAATCACAAACAGGGATGGCCTCACAGGACAGGCTAACCACTGAAATGCTGCCTGCAGTGTGAAATCATCTGAGCAACCAACTATTCCTGGAATAGTAACTCTAGCAAGCACTCAAATCTGCTTTTAATAAAGCCACTATCCTGAAAGATGACATCTACTTTAGGAAATCATTGCAAGACATTGTTCCCAAAAGAACAGTTTTTGCAATTCGGATAGTTGCCTGGTATTTACTTGCTCAAAGTGTTTAAACTACTTTGAATATTACAGGTCATCAAAATCCTGTATTTGCTGTCTTCTCAAACAAATAGCTAGTACAAGTCCAGAAAAGGCAAAAAAAAAAAATTTTAATCCAAGGCAACTAATTTATAAATCTTTAAAGAACAAATATTAGAACATACAAATTCTAAAAGTTGATTTGCGATACATTATTATTAAGCATAACTTTATCCCAGAGGAACAAAACGAAGTTTAATTAGCTCTGCAAACAAGGATCAAAACAGTAGATCAACCTTATTCCAAAACGGTCAAGGCAAAATCTTTAAAATGCTTGAACAGAAATATAAACCAGATCATCTTCTGTCATCCTTCTATTTTCAAATGTAATTTTGCTTGAAAAATATTTATTTAAATTAGGACAATAGCAGCAGCCAGAAAATTGCTATTACTTCCTACTAACGTGGGTTTATGACTTTTAGAAGTATTTACTAGAAAAAACCCCAATCGTTCTCCAGGGTTATTTGTAGGCTGTCACATTTCCAATTTATTTTTCCAAATAACCTCTCAGGTAAGACTAGTTCATTTGAACAATGTATTAATTCCAAAATATGAAAATTACAAAATTGGAACTGCATTTGCAGCAGCTGAAAACAAGAAATGTATTTTCACTTACATGTGTAATTACAAAATAAACTGCCCAATCAAGCTGAACAGGACATAAGGAGACTTAGAGAGCAGCAGCTCCTAAATGCGAAACTTGAATCTGACATGTTAAGAAGCAACTTCTTTCTGTCTTTTAAGTGAAGCTTTATATTGTAGCCCACCTCATCCAAGACCAACATGTGGCAGAACTTACTGTAAATTTGAAATACAAGCCTAAACTTTGTTTTTAATCAAGACATTGTTTGATTATGGGAGTTTAACAGCACTGTTTACTGAAACTTTGAAGAAGCCTTGTTTGAATCACTGAATCTCTCAATAGCTCCTAGAATAGGTAAAAGAAACAGGAAAGACTATACCAGCTACCATACTGTGTGGCCTGGGAACACGTGATGTTTTTGGTCAAGGAAAAAAATAGGAGAGGAGATGTGCACAGTAATAGGAATTTACAGTCAGAAGCAGTAAATACCTCAGTGCTTGACACATTATTTCACGAGGCAGGCAGCCTGAGGCCCTGAGCAATTCCTATAACCTTTCATTACAAGGGAATATGATTTGAATTCTGTGTAAGTTTTATGGACATACAGCTTTAAAGGGAAAAAGAGCTCTGAACGGAATATGGATTTATAAAGAGGCAGTAAAAAAATGGATGCAAAAAAAAAAAAAGGAAGGTACCTTTGAGTTTATTTCATCTGTAACACAATCCTTTAAAATAAAATACACCTAGAAGTTTTGTACACCTTCCTCCATCACCCCACAAAAAAACTCAAACATCTCCTTACAAAGACAGATTATCACAGACATCACAGAAATCCCACAAATGGGCAAATAAGAACCAGTCCCACTTTCATGGGGAAGACAGAGTAGCTGCTTTCATTTCCACACTGCTCTGCTGAGTGAAATACAACCATAGAGCATCATGGTAAGTAATACCTGTACTTCCTCAAGGCAGATGCAGAAGATGCAGTATCATTTGGTTCTTTTGAGACTGTGCCCCTAAATTGTTTCCAAATGGTGCAGAAAATTAAGCAGGAGGTGGCATAAGAAGGCACTAGGTCATAAAGCTTTTTCTTGTTCTGAAAACAGCAATTCCAGATCTAGAAGCTAATGTCCTAGTAAACAGTATCATAGATTCAGCTCACAAAAAGGATGGAATACTGAAGTGAACCTGGAATATTGCAATCTGGGAAAATCCAACTCAAATATAAGACATAACATTTCTGTACTGCAATTCTGTGTGTGAATGGCTGCAGACTGTTAGTAGATTATTTTAAACAGGTGCGCAAGAAAAATATATATTTAAGAACTGCAGCAAAGTAAAATTTATTTTCTGTTTATGTTTTCATAGCATTCTGGATCAAGACTATATTCATAAGTAATTAGTAAAATAATAATGCAAGAATCAGTGAATACTGATTCTTTCAGCATTTTCCTAACTGCCAAAAGCAGCAGCGTTCCCTAAATGTGCCCTCCCCTGGAACGTGCATGAAAAGCTGGAGGTGTTTGTGGGAGTTGCCCCAGGGAGACAAAGGCATCTCTGCAGAGATAGTACAGCCCTTTCCAGGTCTTTCTAAGTGAAGAGCAACTGCTGGAGACCCACTCAGGTTCTCCTTGGAAGAATCTCACAATCTGAAAGTCATTATTACTTTGAAAATGTAAGAATTTGAAAATAAAGATGGACAACACCACATTAAACAGCATCATCCAATCTACAAAACTATTGACCAAAAGTCAGTCAAGATCTTACTGGGAAGACTGCGCTGGAGTCATCCTTTTGAAACAGGAACATTTTGAGTCACACAGATTCACCAAGAAATTTAGGAACTGCAAGATGCTATAACAAAACCACAGAGAGTCCAGATTTGCATTTGCAGAAATTTGCCCTCAGGACACATTCACAGCAGTAAGAACTACTACTTTTGCACAACAACATTGCAAATCATAGTCTTAAGAGGTTATCTTAATTCTTATGACCTTTCGGAAGTTTTTTGATCTTAAGACCAGTTATTACACCCAAGCTTAGACCTTCATTTGCAGGAGGGACTGTCACAGTTTCTTCTATCATTCCTCACAGACTTCTTCCTCCAAACACCTCACCTCTCTAGACTTTTTCTCATTAGCCTACATCTTTTCTGAAATGCAGTCCTCAAGCCTGGACTCACAGCTGCATTGATGGCACCAGAATCAACTGAAAGAACTATTTGTCTGGTCCTTGGAACAGGCTCCCCAAGTAAGTGGTCACCTCACCAAGCCTGTCAAGAGTTCAAGGAGCATCTGGACAAAGCCCTTATCATATGGTTTAGTTTTAGGTAGTCCTGTGAGGAGTAAGGAGTTGAACTTAGTGACCCTTATGGGCCCCTACCAACTGAAGATCTGCAGACTCTTGTAAGGAGTGAATACTCATACAGCTACTGCCATACATAGTCAGCAAAACACAAGAGCTTCAGTTCAACATCTACCACATTCTTCAATCTTTTTACAGGGAAGAAAAAAAAAGACATTTGACATCTGAATAACTAATTATTCCAACGTAGCAGAGAATTTTTGTACTTACTGCTTTAAGGCTATTTCTCCTACTGTACAGTAGTTTTAGGGTCCATTTCTGTCTTTTAACACTTGCAGTTGCCTAGATAGACACCCACTGAAAAAGTCAGGGGGTACATTCTGCGGGCCATCACTTTGGAGAGTTAAAATTGACTGAGACCTAACACAACCTCTGTTCACTTCCTCCAGTAAGAACTACAAAGATACCAACTCATTTCTGTGTTCCTTCATCTTATGCTACTTTCATGTGAACTTAATTTCCTTAATTAACCCAATGTGACTGATATCACATGAGACAGCATCAGAGGCACCATTAAAGCAGTTCCAACTTATTCACATGGCCTAACACTTTATCACAAACCCAAACCAAGTGGTTTAAGTTGCATTTGAGCTATTGCTGCTTGTTCAATCATTTGTCCATATTTTGGCAAAGAAAAATCACTGAAAATATGAAAGGATACTGGTGAGAAGGAGCAGCCATGTTCCTTGAGAAAAGGGGAACTAGTTGAAAGGGCTGTAGTTTAGAACATGCACAGTTTCTTTCAGTAATTTGTGCTGTTTCTTATTTAACTTATGACCACCTTGAGCATTTGTACTGGCAGAAAATATCGATTTCTTTTTGTGCTTCTCTTTCTTACGACAGCATAAACACTTCTGTGGTAGTGCAGTGAACTACCTGAGAATTAATCCAGTTTTAAGCTATCTTAAAAAAACCCAGTAATTAGTTTTGGTTTTACTCACCTCAAACTCCACAGCACTCCCTATAGTGCATTTCACAGCTGCATGTCAGCACATTGGAATGAAGTGCAGGTGGTAAGATTAGGGCTCCCATGGGTGCCCAGCAGTATTAGTTTACAAGGATCATGAAACTGCACTTTAAAGAGAGAACCCTAAATGTCACGTACTTTCATCAAATATTGAAATCACTGGCTGAAGACATGACATGGAGCCAATCTAGACAAAATTTTTCAAAATCAAAACTTGCTAAAAAGAACCAAACTTACTAAAAAGTGCTAAAACAGGAGTTCATATAGGGCTTCTCCTTGATAAGAACAAGTGGGGCTTAAAAGAGTATAAATTTTCTTGGTACACTGACCCTACCATTGGTTGGGTTAAACAGAAGGATAGCAAAAAGTCAGGTTAAAAGTCAAGCTCTGTCAGGTTGCTATCAGAACTGTTGCCTACAGGGATATACAAAACATATGATGCAATGCTATATTACTGCAGTATAGCACCCATAACTACAACACACTAACTCACATCACCTACTCCGTCAAGACATCTCGCAGGAACCAGATTCTGACTTACTAAGCACTGATAATTGAAAAAACACATTAAATTGATTCATAGTTTAGTGTACAGGTTGCCAGAGAGACAGGTTATTCCTACAGTATCAGCTGAAGGTGTTTTAAAGAAAGGAAAAAAAAAAAAACAAACCCACAAAATTGTTTCAGCTAACAGCTGGCACACAGTACTCTTGCCACTGGCCTTCTCCACCTAGTATAATTCAGTATGCTCTGAAATCAGGTTTTACAAATCCTCCCAGTTCCATTTCCATTCCTCCTCACGTAACTGATGTTGGTACAAATTGCAAATTTCTGCACCTTACAGTCATCCATTAAATTAAATATTCCAAAAGAGAAGGAGGGAACAAAGTCAGGTCTCTCAGGCTAAATATTGTCAATTTTCTAAACTGCAATCTGCAACACTCAGACTAGAAAAAAGTTCCTTTATATTACTTTAATGCAGGGGAAAAGCACAAAAGCATAGTAATACATTGGGAAAAGGGTTTACAATAAAACGTAACATCAAGGTATTAAAGCATTTTATTTCATCTATCTAAGGTGAATCAACATTCCCTGGTAAGTATAAATAGTGATTTTTTTCAATCACTCCAAATGCCTAAGAAGAATAACTTACTAGCAAAATGCACAATGTTTTTAAGAATGAAATATATGCGGTTCTGGGGATATTAAAATCTCTGCAAGAGCAAACTCCTCTATGAACTACTAAACGAATGTTTTTCTTCAGGGAAAACAAGCACCATGTAAAAGTAGTAAACCATCTGTTGGCAGTGTCCTGATACTTTGCAGCAGTTGAATAAATACAGTTTTCTTTTTGGCAAATAAAACAACCTGAACACATTTCTGACATGCTGCATACTTCTTTCCAAGAACCTTCCATCAGTTACAAGCATCACTAATTTTAAAATGAGTGAGTCCAACAAAGGTTGCAAAATTGCAGTTTTCAGTAAACTTAAGAAATTACAAACAAAAATAAAATGAACAAAACACTGATCCAGTGTCTTGTTCAAGGGATGTTTTCATCTCAAAAATGATTAAAAATGTCATCCACGGCTTTTATCCCCCGCTGTGTTTGATAGTTTAGCTCTGCTCTCCTGATAGAATCCAATTAAGTAAACCATGACTGCAAACAGACCTTGTATGTTTGAAATTTATGGGGCTTTGTGGGGCTTTTTGGTGGGGGGGGGGGGGTATTTGTTGTTGGTTGGTGGGTTGGGTTTTTTTAATGACTGACTGCTCAGTCTCAGAGAAAGCTGAGAAAAACCTAGAAATGAAACAATTGGCTTTTCTCCTCTCCTCTCAAGTAATTCCTCCTTATTTATTTTCATAGTAATTTGCAATCAGTGATCAGTGGCAGAATTATTCTATTTTAATAGCTAGAAAGTTTCCATCAAACATGGAGCTGGTAATGCAGAAACTTTGTCAAGTGATAGCCTGTTGGGAAAAAGGCCAGTCTTTAAAAATAAAAAGAAAAAAATACATAAAATACCACTTTCCCCTCTGCACTCCTTGCAGGGAACAATAGCAGCTTCTTGACAATGGGGAAGATTTCATCAGGTTTATGGACCTCAACAAACCATTAAGTTTTAGATTAGTATCTCTTACAGATCAGTGTGGTATTAATCAGTGTATGGGATACCTATAAAACACATGCAGACGTCTCGCAGTTCTACGTTAAATTCTGTGAACAACAATATAACACCACCGTGAAGGATGAAAGAATTATGGTAACTTAGATAAACCCAGCAAGCAAAAAAACATCTTTCTCTACTTCAGAGTTTGTGCATTTTGCCAAGCAAGAGACTGGAATACCTTTATTTGAAGTGAAAACATTAGGACAATCACGTCCGTTTTGCATGCCTGAAACTAAGACCATGCAATATGAAGGCATGAGCAGGTGGACCAAGGAGTAACACCTACATTTGTGTAAGAAACATCCTGTCCAGGGAGCTGGGACACAGCAGGACAATACAGCACAAACCCCTCGTATCATTCACTTCATATATTCAGGAGTGATTCCATGCCTATTGCACACAAAACTTAGATTTATAGCCATGAGGCATCTACCCATTTCACATGTCAAAGTAAAAGGGCTGTTTAAAAAAAACCACCCAAAAAAACCAGACAAAAAACATTACTAAATATACAAATGTCTTCCTTTAGACAAATCCCAGAAGACACCCTTCCAAATTTAATGTCAACTGCAACTTTACAATGAATAATTTACACTGTCTCTAAAGAGCAGGTACAGCTATGGACCCTGAAATAACATCATCTCTCAATATATCTTCACAGGCTTATGAAAATGTAATTTTAGCCCCAAATGCACACTTGATTGATAAATATACATTTTAAAATTTAGTGGAATTTTTAATTTTCCTCTATTAGATTCATATGTATAGTAACTGGCAACATCCACAGCAACAAATCCTCTGCAACAATTCTGTGCCAAAATCAACTTCATACCACCCACAAAATATTTTACACAGCCACACCCCTAGATAAAATGGCATCCAACCAAAAGAACAATCACGTATTCCATACAGAATTATGATTTTTATTCCACACATACATTCTGCACCAACAACAGGAAGAAATATATTCCACCTTTAACTAAGACCTCTGAATACAAGGTAAGGGAAAACAACTGACTGCCACACAGCCCTGGTTGTGGTGTGCAGCCTAGAAAACAAATTCATGTAGATACAGATGTGTTTATCTCAAATGTATCATTCTTTTTCCAGCATAAACAGCATTACGAAAACCCTCCACCTGTGCAAACCTAACAACCACTACACAACAGTAGCAACTTGTACAATTGCTCAAGGACAGAAATTTCCAGTTACAAATACGAATACTGTTTCACAGAGAAATAAATCGAGTCTCAACCAAAAGAAGCTTTTCAGTAGCATCTTATGCCAGATAAATTGTGGGATGTTACCAAATGAAAGGGGTCAACAACCTTCATCTCCCAGTATTTTCCTGATTCATTAGAACACTCAACCTATACTAAAATTTGCAGCTGCACATTAGTATCAACACAGTGAGACTGTGGGAGGAATATGCTCTACTCTTGGCAGTAACCTACAGTTCACTGGGTTAATTCATTTTTCAAACCTTACCCTCATCTCTGCACATTCCTTTAGAACCAAGCCCAAAAATGTCATTCTTAAACTCTATTATTTTTGAATCCTAAACTTATTTCAAAGACAATAATATGTCCTGTTACAATGAACTTACAGACTCCTCTGCAGTTTTTTCTCTCTTTACTCAACAGGACCTATAACCTCTATTAATCCTAATACCATACTTTATTAAAAACTATTAAACTACTTTGCCTTTGTAATCCAACAATCAACATAAGCAGTTAAAAGCAATTCCATAATTCAGTAATTAAATGCTTACATACAGCACCCAAAAAAAATTTTAAGTACATCTTATGTTAAATCAAGTGGTCTTTTTGCTATAGGTTTTTCCCTTCATATATTTTGCTGACATAGTAACAACAAAAAGCATAAAATTCATAAAAGGTATCAGTTAGCATTATCTCCAGACTTGTAACTCCTCAAAATCATCCATCTAGAAATCAGCTACATTAAAAGAGAATGGTTAATCTAATAACATGAGTGATTCAATCCAGCTTCACTTTACTTTTCAACTCACACTGTCAGTAGGTAAATAAACATGACTTTATGACCTGATACTTGGCATTTCATTAGGCTTAATCGTTCTAACAATTTACTTCAAACATATTCATTTCATAATGGCTAACAGGACAGGCAAAAAAGTTTAAGAACTTACACAGGTGGCTTTAAATTCACAATACACATTTAAAACTTCCAACACCTAAAATATGCTTGCATGTTTAAAGTATAGAAGAACTTAAGACAAACAACATACTTTGAGAAACTGACATTAAGGCTTATTTCTGTGGCTTGTTAATCCACATTGGAAACAGCACTTTGCCAATATTAAGTACATAATAAACAAAAAGCTTACTACATCTGCCTTAAAGGACTAGCTATCCAGACAGGCACCATGGGCACAGGTACAAGGAAGGTAAGATGCAGGTGAAACAAATATATGTTTGTCAAAACAGTATGGGTACAGTCAATAAACTTTGAGAGCAATCCCAGCTTCCAGTGAACAAGGGATGGGACACATAGAGAAGATCTGTTGGAATACCAGTAAAAACCAAGTATAACTCCAAGCACAAGAGGCCCTTGATTTAGAAGCATTTGGCAAGTGACACAGTAATGAACTATTTATCTTACCACAAGAGATTAACAAAGATGTCTCCACATTCCAGACAAAAGCAACATTCCAGACAAATGTTATTCTTTAATCCATATAACATTGCCATCTCCTAGCAAAGAGAAGGAAGAACTCAAACTCTACCACAAGAAACAAACTGAGTATGTTATTAAAAAGGGTAAGGACAAAGCCCCACTTCTCAAAATGCTATGATGACATCAGAACAGAAATACACTGCACTGGGAGTATACATCTTGTCACTTTGTTCAGCTTCCACAAATCTCCCCTCATGCACTGAGGAAGATGTTTCATCAGAGAAGGTAGATTTATAAAGCATGATTTACCACTTTGGCTCACACTACTCACTCTCTCGTCCTTCTTGTGCCTAGAAATGGTTTCCACTGACGAAATGCAAGAGCCTGCTATGACATCTTGCAGCCAAAATGGGAGAGAGGAAAATGTAGGGTACGTATTCTGTCTCTCATCGCTTATCCTGTTGCCTTCACATCGTTTCTCAACTGTGATGCCCTGCATGCCCTACCAGCACCTCACTGGTGACTTCAGTCCTCTACACTCTTTGGCAGAGAGCAAACAATGAAGCCCAACAGTGAAAAAAAATGACCATAGAAAATACCAGTAACGAAGGCTGAAATCTTCAGACTACCCAGGGGAGATGAGGAAGATTAGAACTACTTGCTGCAGCATTGCAGATATGGTCAAGGATATGTAGGGGTATGCATTATATGCTTTGGTCTGATGCTTTTAGCTGAACTTTAAAATGAGAAGACTTTCTACAGAACACTTAAGGAACTCTACTTCTGCCACACACTGATACAATACGTTGCAATTCCTGTAACTAGTGTTTACTCTTAGAGTTTATTCTGTGAAAAATAAATGAAACAGTAGCGGACAGTTCAGTAAGTCTGTGTACAGTTATTAGAGTTTTAATAAATAATAACTTGCCATTTCTAGGCAAAGGAATTGAAAAGTGGAGAACTTCACTGAACGTTATCCTTACACAGTGACTTCTAAGTAAAAAAAGGAAACCCATTGTTCAAGGCTATTGACTTAAAATGGATTCTACTCCAAAATGTCTCTTTTGGGCAAGTAAAAAGGATACATATCCCCACTTTCATGCTTTTCATTCAGGTACAAGATTATGAAAGTAATTTTTAGTTCTCCTTCAACCTGACCGCTAGGCTGAGACTGTGTATAAAGATACAATTCACCCATCTGAGTGCAATCATAGATGTTTGCAACCAGGAAAATAAGGTTTCTGCTAAGGACTTGAGCAAAACACACCAGCCACAGAGGATCCAAACCCAGCCAGGAAAGAGAGACACCTCATTCTTCTCTGGCAATGGATATGAAATTGACTTTCAGCACCTAAGATTTTTTTATTGGTATTTTTTAGACAAGCAGTGTCTAAACAAAACAAAGCTGTTGCTTCAGAACCTGAACTGCTTGTTTCTTTTACTGCAGAAACTCACGTGCTAGTGGAAGCCAAGCCCCCACAATCAGAAACTGAAGGTGGTCCTCCCAGGCCATACTATGGAGTGTGAGTGTGCGTGGACTTTATCACGCTGGATTACAGCTCTGCCAGAGGCTGGCTAGATAAGAGAATCACAGAAAGACATGGGAAGCAGCTCACTCTTGTGCCCTAGTAGCCTTGCAGAGGACAAAAGTAATTGTTCAGGCTCCAAAAACCTTAGGGTAAGTCTTCTTCCTCAATTTCTATGCATCTAAGACATACTAATGTATATAAAAGAGACTTGGAAAATTAAAACTCCCATAGAAAATCACACTCTTTAGAGGAAATAAAACTATGCAAGGACCTATTACTAATAAATGGAGCACAGGAGCCCACTGCTTAATGAGATTGTCAGATAGAGAATCTCAGAGTGAGAATATATGCAAGAGACATGGAGACAGCAACACTGACCACCATGGTAACAAAATATTTCAGAAACAGTAGCTAAGGTACAAATATTACATTCTGTAAAGGAACTGAGACTGGATCAGTTTCCATACAAATCAAATTTAGAGAATTTAAGGAAGTATCAGGAAAGAAAGCTCAAGCGCAAAGTGATTGTGCTAACACGACTGCATGCATTTCTGCCAACAAAATTACTGTCTATTCTCACCTTAAGAACTACAGCACCAAATCTAGAGAATACCGATACAAAAGCCTAGCTAGACAGTATTCAAAACCCTGCCACAACTCCTACAAAAGTTAGAAGGAATTAACTGAGTCAATTCAATTTGACTGAGCAGCAGTCAAAGCACTGAGTCACTTCAATTTCTTCTTGTAAATAAATCATAACTCAGCTCGATAAATAAACTAACATTTCATAAATAAAACCTCAGAAAAAGTGCATAAGAACACAGCTTCATTTACAATGACTGTTTTCCATCTCCTAGTTGTATAATAGTGCTTTTCAAGTAATTTACAGTTAAAATCTGATTTTCTTGGAAACATTTCTGGTCTACTTTTAGTCAGTAATCTCAATGTTTTTCCCTCAGTGATGTTACTTACCCATATATAAATCTCGGCCAAAACTGAACTGGCAACAACATACTGCTCCTCACCACTCCTGACATCCTTCATTCTCTCTCGTCATATTCAGACTTTTAATTTTTACAAGTGTACAGAGTTTTGACCCTTCAATCCTTTTATTGGAGAATAAAAGCAAACTGCTCTCCTGGAAGAGAGTTCTCAGTATCATAAAGGCATAAGAGTAGGTGGCCATGTGCAAGTGTAAAAGGAGGTTAAGTTTTACTAACTTCACGATATATTTTTTTCTTTCTGGAAAGCACAGCGAAAACCCTTAAGTCTTCTGGTGATCTCATTGCGCTGAGACCAGCACAGTTCCCAAACCCATGACTCATCCCAATCCCAGCAAAAAAACTGCTGGAGAGACAGATGTTTTGTTTATGAATTAATTCCTTCAGTATGTCCTGCTCATAATAAAAAATAATCAGGCTTTACTTTGTATACAAAAGATAAAGCATGACAGTTGTATTCCTGCATTACTCTTTTCTGAATACTATTTCATGAAAACTGAAATGGCAGTGGATGTGGGAGACGCTTGAATACCTTATTTAGGAAAAAGAATTCTGTCTTGCCAATAAAGATTTAATTTCCTGGTTATGAACAGTAAAAATGTGTAACTTCTAAATATTCAGGTTTCTGGCCTTGAAGTTTGCACATGGGTCACTGTTTTCTAACATTCTTCCTATCCAGTTGCTTCTGTAACAGTAATCTAAGGTGTATCTAATTTGCATCCCAGTGAAGAAAATCAGGCACCTCAAACATTTATGGAAGCCAAGTACCCCTACCTGAGTGAAATCCATGGAAATGGAAGCCAACTCCAAATTCACTGTCAAACTCCTCACTTTAACTTATTTTGTTTATGCTCAAATATGTTACATTTCACTTGCATTTAATGGGATGTCTAGTCTTTATTCAATAATCCACATGTTATTCAATACTGCAGAAGACTGACCTTTCTCACAGCTTTTATACCAAATGCAAGATGAGACATGCATCCATGCAGCTGAAATTTTAACAGTCTGGAAAAATTCTACTGACCAACAAATGTATACCTTTACTCATTTGAGTAAAGATGTAGCCCAAACTGAGGCTAGTAACCGAGAAACAGCTGTAACTTGAGCTTGAGTTCCTTGGTTAACAGTATGCTTATTTTGGTATGAAAAATACTTCTTTTGATATGAAAAATAATAATCACCACCTTCCTATAATCCTTGATTTTTTACATTTGCATCAAAGCAATCAACATACAGCTGTTTAATTCGGGCCTATTAAGGGTACGACAGCTACTGACAAGGATAGAAAAGTACAGAATGTAACAGCTTGAGTCCACTTACATCAAACCACATTTAACACATCAACACAGTCATCAGCTGGTAACTGAGTGCAGAGAAGTGATTCTGTCCCAGTCCCACTGCATTCTGCCCAATCAGTTTGAGGTCAGTCTGGTTTCAGAGCTATGAGAAACAATATTAGAATGACCTGACTTTGCATCTACCTTCCATCTTAACATAAATCAGCAAGCAAACCTCTCCGAAATGGAGCAAGTGGTTGATTAGGGTCTTTTCATAATCAAGCATTTTCACAAAACCATTTGCTTTACATAATGCTCATAGTAAGATTACTATATAGCACTACTAACTTTCTTCCTTTATGTACAGCCAACAGCAAAACCCAGGTCTTTATGCCACATAAAGTAAAAACAATTTGGAAAAAGTCTCAGACTTTTTGTTGCTGCTGTAAGCCATATGATCTTTGGCACATGAATTAGATGAACAAAGTTCTTCATATATTAATTCCTATTTAGCATAAAGGAGAAAGACATAGATGGAGAAGGGAATAGTGGAAGTAACCTGCTTTTCTCAGCCAAGTTTCAAATGTAGGCTACAATTCAGCAAGAGGACATCTGCAAACAAGTGATGACAAGCTGTTATTTCCATCACACTCAATGTGACCAAAAAGGAAAATTGTATGCTAGAAGCATCAGCAGGGATACACAACAAGAAATGTTAAAATTGTACACCATATCACTTTTACCGAAGAGAAAGTTTACAATAAGCACGTTCAAGAAATAGCTAGTCACATTTTTTGAAAGTTACATTATATGGTGTCAAAATGATTTCCAATACCTACATGATTTTCTGTGCTAGAAAATCATCCTCAGCTGTGTCTTCTCTACATCTGACAACCACTTTACATAGGCATTTTAATTTTACAGCTAAAATCTTGTGTAGGTTTTGTCATGATCCTGACAGCCTCATTGGCCCTGTATACTCTCCCAGGCTACTCCACCCTGCCCAGGACCACATGTCACTCCTGCGGCTGTCAGCCCAGCAGGGCCCGCCTCCAGCTCCCCCTGATCCAGGCCTGCTGATGGGCTGATACCCCAGCCTGGACATGACTTCATCCCCCGGCCTGGATGTGCCATGCCCCAGGCTGAGGCCACCCAATGCCCCACACCCCAGGGAGCCCTCACCACTCCTGGTGCCACAGCCACAGTAGCCTCCAGCTCACAGGGCACCTGGGCAGGTTTAGCAACACGAGAAACAAAGGATCAACTTAAAACCACCAGCAGCTATTTGCACAAGGAACACCAGCAACAGCTTGAGTAAACACACTAAGCAGCAAACAGGACCCAATGCCTGTGCTTACTCAAGCCTTTTGCTATCACACAGTTATTCCCAGTCTCATAAGGACAGGAAAAGGGAAAACAAAGGACTCAAGCAAACAAAACTGATTTTTACTTGCTTTTAGAGGGTTTTAAGTAATGGGTGGCAGATCATGAGAGAGACTACTGCAGAAGATACCAGCAAAAGACAGACAAAGTGGTGAGAGTAGAGAAGCACAAGGAAGTAAAGTCAGAACACCTAATCATTGCTTGCACACAGTAATTCAGCAGCAGTAGCCAGCTGGAGCTATTTCTTCTTCAAATAAAAGGTATTTATGCAAGAGACTGCCCAGCTCAGCAGTGGCAAAGGAAACAACCTGCACCTGAAGAGCTGTACCACTGAACCAAAAACTTTCTGCTTACACGTGGTTAGCAAGGGCAGCAAGGACTTTAAAATTGCAGATGGAGATCTTCAGAGGGAGGGCTGCAAAACTTCTGCAGAATAACAGCAGCAGCCTGATTTGACGATGACCTAGAAAGGCTGTAGCATCTCCCTTAGTCACCACACCTCCTGTAGGAAGCCTCAATGCACAGTGCCAAAGTGACTAATGACCTTCTTTGAAACACCAGCATCGCAAGAACATATTTAGTCCTGCTGACAAACTCTGAGCTGAGACTTGGTAGAAAAAGAAGAATGATACAAGTAGTACTAGTCTAATAATGGCACATTAAAAACTGCTTTAGTGACACGGGCAAGAAACCCAAATTTGACAGGAGGCAAAGGAGCTGACAAGCCTTGCCAGTTCTTCCACTCTAAGTTAAGATAACAAGATATCCAGTTCAACAACAGTATGATGATTAGAGAGCCAAACACATCATATATGTGTCAATAAAAAATCCTGGTTATTGAAATACAACAGTTCATGCATTATAGAACTGCTCAGACTACAACTCATCAACACTCATCAACATCCAGGGAGCATAATCCCATTCTAGTAAGATGATAAATAGAGCAGCTAAAAAGGAGAATTATGCACAAAATGGTCTCTCTCACAGTTAAAGATGGTTCCTGCTCCACATGGGCCACCAGTAGGCAGTCATCTGAATTTCAGGGAGACTAGTCTGTAAACTTGAAATTAAAACAGAAAATAAATCCTTGAACCTCTAAGCATGTCTGAAGAGAAAGAAAAAAGAAGTTCAGATAGTTAGCATTGCTATTGTGTACTCATAACAGTGGAATTAACACTTAAAATTAGATTTTTGAGCAATTTGTGGAGCAGTTCAGAAAAAGTTAAAGCAGTTTCACAGATACTAGAATATGTAACTATCAGTAAGACACTAGGCTACAAGCCTCAATAGTTTAATTCTACCTTTCAAAATGCTGGGTATATAAAACACTGCAACTTCACCCCGAACAGTTATGAGAAATTTTGAGATAATATTTCAAAATGAACCTTGCTGAATTTCAGACTTCATTATTTTCCACAGGTTTTCTCCCCATTCATTGAGTGAAGATATAAAATGACAAGAACAACTGCCCATTGTAAACAAGCACTCTTATATCCACTTATAGATAAAACAGATTCTTTTCAACTTTCTCTGTTACATAAAGAGACAACATTATGAAATTCAAAGCAGAAAATATCAATAAAACCTAAATAAACTGGTACCAATGATAGGCAAAATTCAGTTAAGACTTACTTGTAGTAGAACACCAAAAACAATGGATCAACTTATTTCTGGTGACAGGAGAATGAGGAAGTTTTTGTTCAGAAAGAAGTTCAACTTTACTGAACCTCAGAAAATAGATTTTGAAAGCATTTCAAAAGATCCAGTCCCTACTGGGGGTAGCTCAAACATACATTATTTACAACTGATATTTCTCTAAGCAGTTAACACCAACTCAAGGTAACCACCTTCTAAAAATATTTTTTTGCCTCAGGACTTGAAATCAGGAAATATCATCGCTACATCTATCTAAACCAAAGAAAACCACTTTAAGCATGCAAGATATAAATAAATAGAACAAGCACTTGCTTGCCCTGTTTTAATATCCTTTAAGTCTAACTTACTACTAATGTCATGTATATGATTTATATCTCAGCTACATCTGCATAACACTTCAAACTCACAATCACTGCCAAAGTGCATAAATGCATTAAAAAGTATAATGAAACTAGTAATCTGGCATTTCAAAATCAGAAACTACTGTCCCTGTCTTGATGTATAAAATTAATTTGAACAGCATTAGAAGAAACACAGATCTAAATCTTCAAAATTCAAATTTAAACCTAAAAAGAGTAAGAGCTTTCTATTTAGCACATGATAATCCTGTCATTTACCATTTGACAGATCAGAAATATCTAAATATCTGTCCATCCAAGGGATGAGCACTTACTTGTACATTTTGGTTGCAGAATATACAGCTCATATTTGACAGATGGACATGTCCTGTTTGCACCATATTTAATTACATTGCTCCACCAAGCATTCCTGTCTTACTTGAGCATTCCTTATTACACAGCAGGTTCACACTTGCGCTCATGACACATGAGGTAACTACGGGGCTTATGCACAGGATAAAGGTATGCAACACACTCAAGGGTCACACATATTCATGCTGGGATAGCTCAGTACTTTTGCAGCAAACCACAGATAGTACAATGGGCAAAGGATAAATTATGATCTTTACAAGTGTTTTAAGATGGATTCCTTGCCAGCTGCTGAATAGATCCCACAGACCCATTAAAAGCACTGCAAGGGGACTGATATAATCTACAAGGAAGTTGGAAAATTCGTATCTATTTAAAAGTGGATTTGAGAACTGTCACTTATACTCAAGTTGTCATTTTTACTCAACTAAAAATCCACAAGGACAGCCATCAAGCATTCCCAGAGGAGACGGAAACCAGAAACATAGAGCATATTCAAAAAAAAGAGGTTAGGTGAAGCTATAAATGAAACCAGTCAAGTCTTCCGTGACACTTGAAATCAAATGAAAAACCTAAGATTCTAACTCCTATTGATTTTTCCCTTACAGTCATTAATTTTTTCAAACACAAATTACAAGTCTTTAGGCAGAAAGTTTAATTGCTTGCTTTGTATCAATCAAGTTCCAGACAGAAACAGTTTTCCTTCTTTTTCAAAATTAGGCTTTGACTGAACAGAATCTCTGGGATGATGAAACATGCTTACTAAGCACTGCCAAAAGAGAAATTCCATGTGACTTCCTTTCAGCTTCCTTTGAATTACTGCATGTGTGGATTAGTTACCTTGAAGAACAGCAAATTATATTAATTACAAGGCATCCTTAAATAGTACGAAAGAGCAAGGTGCCAGTTACCACCTTCTAGCACAATCATACAAAACAAGGAAGTTATCAATGAGCAGAGAGCACAGCTCTTCCTTCAAGTCAAAGCAGCAAGATACTATCAATTTCACTGACAAATAGTTACATTTTAGGTGGTCTAATAATACAAAATTAGAAAAAAAAAATTGAATGGTCAATCCTAAACTAATGAGTGGTAATTCTGTGCCAAGTATATAAACAGATGCAAACTGAAAGTACACTGAAATAAAACACTAGATTTGAAAACTCACATTCATAAATTGTATCCTGCTATCCTACATAAGGTTCCCTCTTCCCATTTTAGTTCTGAGACAGAACTCCACATAATATAACAGAGGGGCTAACATGGGTTTATCTCCAGCATATCCATTTAATAAACCAACAAGAAAAAAAAAAAAAAGAAGGAAAATAGAAAGAAGCAAACCCATATGCAAAGGTCCTATTTCCAAATCATTCTCACCTGAGTACAGGGACAGTATCCATAGGGGAAGATTCCCTTTCTCTCCCTGCTCTATTTCAAAATGACCTTTCTTTGACTATCTTTATAAACTTCTTTCGCTAAATTGGGAATACCTACGAACACTGCAGTGCCCACTGGTGGAAAATGGTAGGCAAAAGGACCTTCTTCAGTCACTCTGAATCTTGAACAAGGAAAATAATACAAAAAAGGGATGCAGAAGAGCATCCATTTAACGAGGAAAATAATACAAAAAAGGGATGCAGAAGAGCATCCACTTCTGTTTCCAGAAAATGATGTACAGTATCTGTGCTACCAGTGAAGTCTAGAATTTAGAACAGCTCATAGAAGTAATATGTATTAGGCAGCCACCACTGGCATTATGTAAGCTTCAGTGTGACATCCATGTTCTTTTAAAACTCAAACCACTAAACAGGACTGATGCCTGCTGACTTGGGGATTAAAAGAAGCCGCTTGCAATGAAGCATTTGGTTAAGAGATTGCATTTTTAGAGAGCTATTTTCTGGCAGTCTCACTGTTGCACACATTAACAGAAGATGTCAGAAATCATATTCTAAGAGAGGAATTGCCACCTCCACCTTAGAAAGGGAAAAAAAATCATCCTAACAAACTTTATCAGTATAATCATAATTCTGGTGTCTGGCAGGAACTGTCTGTCTCTTACTGCAATGTTTCCTCTCATTACACAGTTTAAGAAAAAAAGGTTCATCTCTATGCTGAATTAGCCCCAATATCCTTTAAAATTACGATGATAATCCAGGCACAAAATTATTTTTTCACCACAGTACTACATTCTACTCAACACCTCTATTTCAACTCCATCAAGCTGTAAACTCCTGTGCTTACTGTTTTGATATACTTTTGAGGAATGTCTTGAGCAATTCAAATCTGCAAATTTCATACCACAACCGAATACACAGAAGTGATAATGAACTTAGCTGGTTACAGGAGATTAAATTCTTTCCCAATTTATGGATCTCCAGTATGTATTTTTTGGGGGGGGGAAGGAGTGGGCAGTACTGCGCAGGTGATACAGAGGAAAAGGAATTAGGAGCAAAGTGTTGGATCTGAATGCCATAACTGTGGAATATTACCAGTTCTGATCTACACAAGTCTGCTTTTATTGGCTTTTTGAGTGCATTTCCCCAAGAAGATGCAAAAAGAACTTACCTACCACCACTTTTTACATAAATTCAGTTTCAGTAAGCGCTTACACTACTTTGAGCCTGATCTTTGAGCCTGTGTCCTCTAGTTCACATATACTGGTAGACTACGTTTTGGAGTATTTCAGTTTTGTTTGAATAACAAGGTTTTGATGAGAGAGAGATCAAGGACAGTTTTACAGCTTTAATAAAACGCCTTCATTGTTATTACTCAACAATACACTTTCAATGAGAATAGGAATGATCTCATTTTCTTACCTTTATTTAAGGAGAGGCAGAAACCTACAACACTGCAATCACACACGGTTGAAATTGGTGGTAGGATTCCAATATAATTTCAAAATGTGAATAGAGGGGTGTAGGTAAAAGGGAGAACATTCACAACGTGCTTCAAGTTACCCAAGACTCATGAACAAATGTGGTTCTAGGTATTTCAGGGCTTTTAAATCTACACTGAACAGTTTACTTGAAATTAACATGTTATTCTGGCTACATCTGCTGTAGCTGACAATGAGCGAAGATGAATTTCATCTTCCCTTCGTGCCCATGTAATCTTTTTTCATTTGCAATTTGTCAACATCCCAAAGAGATTAAGGGTTGTCTTCAGGCCTATTCCCAGGCTATACTATTGCTGGGACAGAAAACTACAGGACTTTTTTATACAACGCTTTCAAACCCAGTCAGTGTGGCCTCTGAAGTCTCACAAGAAGGTTACCTCGTTCTCTCTTCCCTTGTGCTGCAAAGATGATGCTAACTACGGTTCACACACAGAAAGAACTAGGTCCTTCAAACATCACCAGGCTTTCTCTGCCTTCTGTTAGGAGAACTCACCCTTCCCAGGATCTTACCTCCCAGCAGTCAGGAGGCTAGTACAGCTGTATTCACACTGAGGAGATGTGTTTTCAATGTACCAGCACATTTCGTGACTTTTAAGTTTACTCTAAGACCTGTCAGGTTTCCTAAAATAACGTACAAATGTTTGCTGAGCATTCAAATGTGCGCAGTATTCCTTCTAGCTTTTGCAGATCTGTTACCTGCTTCAAGGTATCCGATACCCAGTAAGCCCAAGGTGCAAACAGCAGAGGAAGGCATAAATGATAAATCAAATTGCTACTCACCTTATCACCAAAAGTTCCTGCTCTTCTATAATCAAAGCAGATAGCCTTATTAAATAAACTATGTAAATCAGATTCAAGATCAAATGCAAATGTTTACTGTCCTTTATTTGTCTTTCCTGCGATACAACTGAACTATTTACCGCTCTGATGCCTTTTCACAACTGTAATAAGAACAATTCAGATCTAGTATTTCCTTGTACACAGCTCTGACTTCACCAGAAACACAATTCTCTCCTCTATTCATTCCTGAAAGGAATCAAAAATGGCTTTACTCAGGGGATGTAAGCTCTGTTACAATACAGTGACAAGGCTAGAGAAATGTGAGAATGTGCACTGAGGCCAGAAGGAAAATATCTTTAAGTAAATTTACATCCACTAGGATCCTGTTCTAGAACTGTTAAAATCTTATCCAGATTATTGTTATTAATATGCTGTGATCAGTTCTCTTTACTGCAATGTGTATGGCATTCTACAAATTGTTAAATATCAAGGTTTTGTACATTTTTGCTGGTAGCTTAACACTTTTCTTTGAAATCTTCTCCTTTCAATATTAAGCTTTCACACTAATGTGAAAATGCTGTAACCTGACTATGCCACCTGATGCAACTACAGTCTTTTTAACCACTCATACCGGCGTGAAATTTGGTGAAGGGATGGAACAGAAGATAAAAGAAAGGCAATCCAAGTATGTAACACCAGAACAATGAGAAAGAAACTTAAAAAAAGAAGAAAACAAGAAAAGGAAGGGAATCCTTACTAATTTTTATATGAACACAATTGTGCAACAGTGACAGGACAGACTTAAAAGGAGAAATATCTTCCTCCAAGAGGAAGAAAATCAGTAAGGGTCACACATTCAACAGAGACCCAGAATGCTGTGAGGATTAAAGATACACAAGTATCTTTAAAGTTAATGATGGTCTTGTGCTCATTACGTTCAACAACCGGAAAAATCCCTGAGAGGCATCTTCAGGACAGGTAGGTAAAGCCTAATAAGATAATTACTTATATTTAACAGCTCTTTCAGTAGCTCTCCCATTATGCAAGGATTCAGCCATGCATTTTATCATAGATGTTATCACTAATAAAATACATTAAACACAGTATAAACAAAAGACAAAAGCAAAAAAATCCAAACAAACAAAAAATTTCCCATACCCCACAGAGACAAGGCAGACCAGCTTGATTTTGCTCACATTCACTTGCAAATAACATTTTCATCCTTACCCAGTAAGTATCAGCTATCATGTTACCATCACAACAGTTTCTCAGGGTTGAACATGGTAAGTTTCAGCCTTTAGAAAAACAAAACAACCCACCCAGAAACTCAAAGGTCTGAATTCAAGCCCTGGTAGATATGAGAAATACTAAAAAGTTGATTGGGGTTTTTTTAATAGTGAGTTTGCATACAATGCAGATGTACAGTATGCATTTCAGGGGCGATGCTGAGTCAGAATATAAACTAGCAGCCTTTAATCAGCCTAACAAGTACAGCGAGGCCACCAATGAAACACAGTGCATAGTGATAGGCAGGGAAGTTTCAAAAAAAAGAGACTCACTAAACAATATCCTTATTAGGGTCCCAGTGCACCCTAAATGGAATCTACATGTGCTTTCCTCTGGTCATTCATCACTAAGGTAGCTGAACTTAGTCTTCCACAAGTTCATATGCTTTCAAGAGCCCAAAAGAACTAATCTCTTCTTAGAAAGTGGGATATTATCAGGATTTCAGCAATCAAACATTTTTACTATTCCTGTCTACATATTAAAAAGTTTTCAAAGATGAAAAGAGGAGTCAACTACATTTTTAAAGTTAATATCCCGAAATACTTGGGGCATAGGGAAAACGAGGGAAGGAAAAGCTTCGGATTTTGTTTTTTTCTCCAAAAAAAGATTTGCATTACTCCATTTGCTGAAAAAAGAAAGAAGCATTTCATTTGCAATGTACACACATGTTATGGACTACAAGATCTATTAGTATTTGAGAACCTTCTGTCTCGCCAAGAAAATTTCATACAGAAAGGTTTGCAAGGACAGGCAACTGTAAAAACCAGCATCTGTAATAAAGAGCCATGATTGTAAGCACATAGCACATGGGAGAAACATTGTTCTCACAACTTCACAAAAGGCTTCCTTCTAGCTTTTACAAGGATACTAATTTCTCAAAAGCTACATCATTATAAGAGCTGCTTCTAAATCCTCATGAGAAAGATTCTGAAATTAAGAAAGAGAGAGTTAAGTGCAGTCTCTGCTTTTAGCTACTATGCCTACTGATGTTTCATTCTTTCTTCAAAGAGCAATCTTTTGTATGGCCATCTGCACAGCAAGTAAAGAAAGCAAGAGATATTTTCCCAAATAACGATATCACAAAACTGTGGGTAAAGCCCCAATAGCCAGATGCATACTTGGAATTCTTTGCAACTCATTAATTTTAGTTGCTTGATCAGCTTGACAATTCTAGCATCTTTTATACTGGAGAGACTATTTTATTACGGTAGGAAAAAACAATTCCATAGGACCCCCAAGAGAACTGGAAGATGGAAAGATTTCCATCTGGAATCAAGCAAGGATCTACTGCTAATAAACCTTCCAAAAATCTTTTTGCCTCAGATGTCCATTCAGGCCAAAGACCAAAACAAAAAACCCAAAACATTGTGGTTATGCAGAGATGCCAATTCACCTCTTAAAAAGCAAAGACCTCAGGTATACATAAATATGTAATTAAATTAAAAATCATGTATACCAAAGATAACCTTTAACCAATAATTTTAAACAAACACAATAGAAAATTCAAAGTAGAGATATTACCCATACTTAAAGTGCTCAGACATTTTAGAACAATGAAAAATGCAAACTGGAAGCAGAAGCAGCCCTTCAGTGTCCTGGACCTTGTAATACAGATAATCCTACACTGAAATCAATTGCTCCATTCAGTGAAAGATTAAAAGATAACAGATGCATTTTTCTTTCTTTTGAATGTACATTACTCAAATTTTAAGCTTATTTAAATACAGAATACTCTCAGAATACTAATAAAGTATATTAGATTTGCCAGCACCATACTGAGGCCAACAAGCACCCACCACTTCAAATTTGGTTTTCTTTTCACTGACCCTTTAGCACTGGGAAAGCATTGGATTCTTTTGTTCTACTACAGAATAAGAAGCAACCATTTAATTAGATATCTAATAATTCCAGGTCCTTCCTTATTCTATCTACCTTTCTTCCAGCTTTTCATTTTAAGATGTTCAGAAACAAGTTATCCAGCTCTGCTAATTTAAAAGCATTTATCCATAACAGCTATTATTTACTCAATGTGTGTGGAATATTTCACACCCTGTCAGAGAGTGTAATAACCTATCTGTAAAGATCCAGAACATACCACAGTGGCATTTATAGAACACTTACCTTTCATCTCTTATCATCAATAACTTTGTTGTTTCATTTAAAGCATGCAACTCAAAAGAAACGTTGTGAAAGGGGAGCAGAACTAAAATTAGAGGGAAATAGAAACTACAAAGTAAGTTGCAGAACTACTGAATGGCTTGGATTGGAAGGGACCTTAAAGATTACCCAGTTCCAGCCCACATTGCTGGGTCATGTCCAGCCTCTCATCCAGCAGCACCCTCAAGTCCTTCTGGGCAGGGCTGCTCCATCTGTTCATCCCCAGGCTGTGCTGATACCAGGGATTGCCCCGACCCAGGTGCAGCACCAGCACTTGGTCTTGTTAAACCTCGTGAGGTTCCCATGGGTCCTTTCCTTGAGCCTGTCCAGGTCCCTCTGGATGGCATCCTGTCCTTCAGGTGTGTCAAGCACACCACTCAGCTTGGTGTCACCTGCAGACTTGCTGAGGGTCCACTCCATTCCCCTGTCCACGTCATTGATGAAGATACTCAATAACACAGTTTAGAGATCCCCAAGGGATGCCACTTGTCACTGATGTCCCCTAGGACTCTGAGCCATTACCTACTACCCTCTGGATGTGACTATCCAACCAATTTCCTTTCCAATTAACAGTCCACTCAGCAAATCCTTCTGTCTCCTATTTAAAGAGAAGGATGTTGAGGAGGACCATGTCAAAGGTCCAGATAAATGACGTCTGTAGCTTCCCTTGTCCACTGATGGAGTCAGTCCAACACAGAAGGCCACTTGATCAGGAAAGACCTGACCTGGGTGGTCATGCTGGCTGTCTCAAGTCACCTTCCTGTCCTTCATGTGCCCTAGCATGGTTTCTAGGAGGATCTGTTCCATGACCTTCCAAGGCACAGAGGTGAGGTTGACAAGCTGGGAGTTCCAGGATCCTCCTCTCTATCCTTTTTCAAGATGGGCACAGTGCTGCTTCTTCCCCTTTTCCAGTCATCTGAGTCACATCTTATTCTCCCCAAAAGTTACCTTGTTTCTAAGATAAGCTAGAGAAGTATAATTATTTAAATGAGGAAATAAGAACACGAAGAAAGGTGAGAACTCACCTATCAATAGAGAAAATCAATCTCTAGTCAATATTTTTTGACCAAAGATGTCAAAGTTAATGTTTAAGCTGATGCATGGCAGGGAAATACACACCTATTAAATCCCTTAAGAAGTCCCTGGGGACTGCTAAATGAGGTTTGAAAGAGAAACAGCCTCATGATTAAAATCACATACAGGGGTTGCTAAGATAAGAAATAATGAGAAATGAGAAAGAAACAGACCAGATTATAAAGGCAGAAAACAAAGAGTGAGATTAGAAGGAGATTAGACAAAGATGAGACCATGTTATGGGAATAATCCGTGTCCAAGGAAGAGAGCTGAACCAGTGCTACTGGTTCATTAATCAGATAAATACCTCCCACGCCTCAGAAGACAACTCACTGCACCTCTCTGTGTTTCAGTGGTACTGAACTCTCATTTCCTCCCATCTCAGACATGTTTCTAAGGGGACTGCTGCACTTTCTGGCAGTCCTATAATATCTCTTCTCTATATTCCGAAAATTTTATTTGGCATAACATACTACAATACATTATATCACAGTCTGGATTCCACTTTTCCAATCCCTACTATCCCCTCCTCAGCCCAGCTCACAAAGTGAAACGAAAAGCATTTTCCTCTTACTGCAAGCTAAATAATGTATTTACGCCTCTATTAGAAAAGCAAGGTTCCTTTTTAGTCATAACAGACATCAATTGTCAACTCCACCTCATACCACCCTTTTGAAAAAGGAGGAAGGAGAAATGTTTAAATGAAAAGGCAAAAATAAGTATGAGCACTCCTGTCAAAGCTGGGAACATCCTGAAGTTCAGATAAGCCTACATTGTAAGAACATGAAATAAATCCATATAGTGGGGGGAACATACAGAAAAAATAACCTGGGATTTACTGCTTTGTCACCAGCAGGAAGTGAGAAAACACTCACAGCCACCAAACCAGCTCCCTACGAAACACCCAGACACTACACCTTCATAAGGGTGGCTTTTATTGCTCCACCTGTGAAAATTCATTTCCTTCTGTGCAGAGACATGCACAGACTACGTGCAGGGTACATGCCCAAACTATATCAGACACAGAGGAAGACACGACAGATGCACAATGAAAAAGACAAAAAAACAGTCCATATACATCACTGCCTGTTTTACTCTAGAAACCTAACTAACAGGTTTGTTATAAACTGGAAAGGGAAGATGCTTGTGTTATACATTGGGCAAGATTCTCCATGGGATAAATTCACAAATTTTAATAAAAAGAGGACTTCAAATGCACACTGAGTTGATTACAACTTTCTCACTGAATTGTTTAAAAGATAAAAAATAAAGTCTGATATGCTGATAATCTACAAAAACAGAACTAGAAAGATGTATTATTATCACATTTTACCACAGATATCACCTTGAACAACTCATTTAAGATCATTTCCTCTTGCAGCACACCCAGTTCATGAATGTATGGGAGTTTGGCATCTGCTAAGCACCTATGGGACCACCAGGTCAGTGTTACAGGGCTGGACAAATGCATTCTTCAGCTTGATTACTTCTCAGAGAGAGCTGGAAGGAAGTCTCACTTTGCACCTAAAGTGGTACCTGGGTTACTGTCAAAGACAATCCATTCCAGCATTTTCCAACGTAACCAAACAGAATACAAAAAACAAAAACAAAATTGCAAATGTAGCTTTTGCATGAATACACACAAAACCAGTCAGTATTCTAAAGTTAAGATTTGAAGACATCACCTTTTACTGTTAGAAACAAGGAACTAATCACAAGCTATGTCTGCATCTTGACTATATCCTCCTTCACAAGTTTCCATAGGGGACAAACATGAAATGAACAAGTGTCTGAGAATTCCAAACATCCAAACAATTATCCAAACATCCAGAAAACCAAATCAGAGCTCCCTAACAAACTAGTGGATAGGAACAGAAAGCAGAATTGCAAGCATAGTCTTATCAATGCCTTAACAGGAATGCAGAAGCACTGTTACTGCACTTCAAGGACAACAGCATCAAGCGCTGCCTCAGGCCAGACCTGTCTACTTTCTCAAATAAGCAGTCATTTCTACAAGAATAAATGAGAAGATTTATACAGAAGTAACTAGGAGTAGAATTGGACCCACAGGTATCTGGAACCATCATAAGTCCTTACACCCTCACTCCAAAACACTGCTGTATCTTTCACAATAACCACTATCGAAAGAAAAAGAAGGGCAGTTTAATGCAGTGTTGTTTTACGTGACAAGACTAAATCCAGTATATTTCTTAGCTGACAGAGCTTATCTTTGAAGTTTTCTTTTTAGCAGGTTAAAATACACAATGTTAAGTAAAAAAAAAAAAGTTACTGAAGTCTAATATTATTTTAATTGCACACTTTCTTTTTGTATCCTAAAATAAAACACTGTCTAGCAACCAAGCAGAACCTGAAACTAGTCTTTTATGTAATTCTTATGAGAATCTGAAGGTGCCCTATACATGGCTCCTATCTACTAAATTCCTTAATCGAGGTAGAGGCACATTGGTTTCTTAATCTTTTAAAGGCTGTCACATAAGCCTTTGGTCAGATAAGGTCTCTGAGTTAAAATATCATACTGGACACAAAGAATTTACTTTTAAGAAACTAAATGTCATATTTCAGATCCCATCAAATCATTAAATTGAGTTAGAGGTCCTAGGTCCTAGCTTCCTCATGAAAAATTTCATAGATAATCAATTAGCTTACCTTCCCAAAGCTTTCTCAAGAGACACCCCCACGCAATTGATTTCCTGGGCTGGGGACAAGAACCATCCACAATTCAGTATGACCTTGGCAAACTGGGGCATGCAGGGACAGTGGTGTGTCAGGACGTGTAAATGAGTTGTAACCCAACAGACACAGCTACCTTCAGCTAACACAGTAGTCACAAAATTGTATTGCCTTACTCCCAACTCATATAAAAGCTATTCCTGTTCATGCTTTTTAATATTGCTTACTGAAGTAATGTCATTATTATTTTGTGAAACACTAAAACGCTGTGATTCATGCCCCCAAGGCTTTCAACTCCTTCCACTGACTAGACAGGAAATGTGGACACCTCAGGTCAGGAGATAATCAGGTGCCTAAGCAGACAGCATTATCTCACAAGTCAATGCAGAACTGACATAAAAGACTCCCGTTTTAAGCCCAGACTGAACCACAAACGTAATCTGTGTCTAAATGCAGATTAATTAACAATTCTGCAAGGTACAACTGATGACCTACGGCAAATCCTTAATCTTGTATTTGGATATTTAAACAATAGATTATATACTGTAACTACATCTCAGCATCTAAGAGACACGTTACCTACTCCTATAGTTACATGCTAAAGGAACACGTGAAGCCTTACTAAATACATAGAACACAGAAATGTAAAGCAACTCCATGGGACAAAGTATGCCTACTGGCTCTGTTCAAGTCCCAGTGAAGTCAGCTATAGCCTTTCCACAGGAGTTAAATTAAATCAGAATCTTCAAAATAAACACTTCCATCGTGATTTCTGTCTGTATATTTCAAGCCCAGGTAAACTGCAAGTGATCGACATACCCTAACTTAAAGAAAACTCTGTCTGATATTACAGTCAAACTAGTCAGTCACCCAGAAAAAAAAATTAAAACATGTAAATATTCAGTCTTGGTTACATTTTTCAAATACAGATCATAAATTACCAATGATGTGGGAAGCATCCAGCACTTCATATGCTGTTGAATCATTCTTTGCTCCTCTGCTCCTCTGACAATCGCTTCTGAACAGCTGTGAATGTACACAGGCTACAGTAAAATGATGTTTTAAATAAACAATTGACACATTAATTTTCTTAAGCTGTGAGTTTTACTAAAATCAGACAAGAATAATGCTTCTTCAAATAACATATTGAAAGTGTGTTTATACTGAAACTGAAATTCTGTATTGATTGAGACAAAAATTAATAGCTTGGGCACAATGTAAGATGATTCTGAAAAGGTCCCCATTTAAGGCTCAAAAAAATGTAAGTTAGGAAAATTTCAGTTCCAGTAACCAAGAACTCCATTCCATCTGTGAATGTGCCTCTGACTTCAGTCAGCTGTCTGCTTACAAAACAAAGTCTTCTTTGTTTGATATCCCCTCATACTAGTGAACCACTATATTTACAAGCTGCCACTTCCTTTCTACATCTCCCAAAACAAATCATAGAACATCCTGAGTTAGAATGGACCCTCAAAGATCATTAAGTCAAACTCCTGGCTTTGTACAGACAGGCCAAAGAATCACACCATGGGCCTCAGAGCACTGTCCAAAAAAACCCTAAGCTTAACAAAGCTTTCCTCCTAAAGAGAATGGTATAATAAAACTGTAAAAAGGAACTTCCAGAGGTCCCATCCAAACTCAGTTGTTCTACAGTTGTGTGACCTTCTGGAGGTGTTTGTATTTTAAAGTCAGACTGCTTCCTTCAGGCAATCCCTTCAGTAGATATCTAGATTTTAAAATGAGAAAACTAAGTTGTGAATTTGGAGTTTCAACACATATCTTTACATCTGTCCTTAAGACACTAAGGAGAGCTGAATACAAGTTTTTTGTTGGCCCTTTCCTTTGGAAAGACACCAGACGCTTTTTTGTCTCCCTGAATTTTGTAACTTTCATTCAATGAAAAACATGGCAAAGGCCCAGGTACAGAGCCCACCTGCAGTGCACACCTACCAGCAAGGAACTGATGGCCACCAGGAGGCCAGAAATAAGCCCCTTTGCATTGGTACACATGAGCAGAGCACATCTCTGAGCATCCATCCTTTCTCCACGCTGCCTTAAAGCCTAAGGCCCCAGCACGGAGTCCTACAGACTAACAAGTGTTCGCTGTTACAGGGTAGAGTTGACTCTTAACCTACACTGAACAAACTGCCACTTCAAAAAACTATTTGCTATGTTTATATTAAAGTCACAGAGGTGCTAGCAGACTAGTCACTAATCTCTGGGCACATCAGAGGACTTGGACACTTTATCACACTGTCAGGAACCTGCCATACAAGCTCAAGGAAATAAATGAACTAACAGGAACTCACTCTAACTGCGTAATTCCAATCTGTCAATAACAGATCATATACTTTCCTTCTTTCTTTCCATATATGATTAACAATGTTGAACTGAGCATTGTGTCCCTTTAAATGAATACAGAAAGTTGATATGCTCAGATAATGGCCCATTAAAGGCAAACAATTCAAGAGGAAGCTCGTGAATATCCTAGAATTTCTATTAATTACCAAGAGGGAGTTTTCCAAGTGCATACTGCATATGGCCAGTTGTTTGTTCTTCCCCTCCTCCTAAATACACTAGTAAGTGGAAAGGAAGAAACTAAATTAGATTACATTTCAATTTTGCTCCTCAACAATCCTGAAAAAAACCCATGTAAGTAAAGTTAAGGAACTACTGTTTTGGTTCTCCAAGCAAGTATTTGCAAGATACAGATGTGTGTTTTCTAGAACAGCCTGCAAGCATAGCACAGAATGGCTTGTGAAAAGGAAAATGTATAAATAACAAACTTGTTGGCCAGCACAGTTAGCAAGAAGAAATTAAAAGTATTTATTTTTTGCAGATGAATTGCAGGCAAGCACCAAATTTTACAAAACTTACATTTCCAGTTTTATCTTATGGTGGTGATGCATCAAGAAAAAGGAATTGTTTCCACAGCAGCAGAATCTCAATAATTTAACCATGGCTCAGTTTAACTCAAGTAGGAGTATGTTAATTTCTTATATTGAAATCTAATCCCTAACAAGCTTATTATTTATTACAGTTATATGTTTAACTGTACTGTTTTATGCACAGACAAGAAAAACTCAACCTACCCAGAAACCTGTTTTCCAAAGTCTCTCCATCGTAAGTGTTTCATACAGATATAGGTAATCTTGGCGTTTCCCCTATTATTAATGGATCTGTCTGTAATTACACAACATGTTTTACACTATTTAGAAACTTCACATATATAAAAAACATGTGCAGTCTCTAGGAAGAGATAATGAAGTGAAAGTGTCTGAAGTTTAAAACCACACAAGATAGTAAAGGCAGAAGAAAACACCAAAAAAAAAAAGATTCCTGGAGCTGGCACCATTCTCATGTCTACAGCAAGACTAGAACCAAGTCTAAAGGAAAAAAAACAACCAAGTTCAGCTTTTAGTGCTAGACTTTAATCCGTAGTTCACAACAATAAAACCTTTAATAACTTGTATTCATAGCCACTGGTAAGAATACTGCATCACTGAGCAACCTTGAACTCCCACAATGCTCCTGTTTCATTAAGGAAATCAAAATGCTACAGAACAGAAATGTCTGGATTTTTTTCCCTTGGAGCTGCTGACAGTAGATTACCACTGTTATCTACATATGAAAGTGTGAAACTGACAACACACACACATAGAAACCTGGGTCTTCTAAGCATCAGAAATCCAATACAAGTGCTCTCTTGTAAAGAACACAGCCCATCCTTCCAGGAACATTATAGTCCAAACTGCTCCCAGACCTGCAGCACTTCAGCACAGCAGGAATCCTTTCCCAAAACTATCTGTAAAGAAAAATGAAAGCGAAAGTAGGAATATGTAATATATCAAGTTAACTCACAGTCCCATTTACAAAGGAATCTTTTATACTTATGACAAAGAAGCCCCACAGCACAGTCTGTGTCAAAAACCTCAGGTGAAGAGGATGTCTGCCTAAGCTTAAGACAGAAAAAAGGCAGCTTAACGTTCAACCATCTAGAGCATCACAATGAACATCACACACCAAAAGTCAACTGGACCTCCAACAAACATACACTGGAAAAAGAAAATGGACTACTGGAAAAAGATTTTTCAGGATAGAAGAGGATACTGGCAGTTTTGAAAGAGCTTCAACACAATGATTTTGTTAAATGGTCTGATCTCTTTTTGACCCTCAGTTACCCAGTGAACACATTTCATGAGCTTATTTCTGCTATGTATAGCTTCAGCAATGCATTTGCTTTTGAGAAATCATTATTCATTTCTGTGATAGCAGATTACCCAGAGGAGGGGGAAAAAAAATAGTAAGAGGCAATGTCCTTCCTCCCACTCCTCCAAGACCAGAGTTCCTCCCTGCACACCACAGCCTAAATGTTCTATGACATCATTTAGGCAGGAAAACCAATAGTCCCTTCTCTTGCTAACACAGTTCTTGTTTTGAATTATTATTACTATTTTCCTCTCCCTTTCTCCAAGCTTAAGAAATTTGCTGGGGATACAATTAAAGATCTGTAAAACAAAGGAATGCTACACAACAAGAAACTGTAAACCATCAGGCAATTTCTATTAGCACTGATAAAATACTAGATACATCCTAGTTCGCATGTCCTGACTCAGATCAACAAGAAACAGGCAAACCAAAAGCCTAAATTTAAACATGCTTCTATACAGTTAAACCAGCACTAACTGCTGCAGTCATATGCAGAAGTGCATTAATGAATTCACTGGCATGTCTGGATACAATATAAATTAATGTCAAGGCTATTTAGTTCATCCATTTTTCAAACCCCCAACATCACTAGAGACCACCAATCCAGGACTAGGCAAATTAAGTGTTCCCTTGAAGGACTTGATTTTTCTCTGCACAGGTTAGATACAGCATTCCTGCTTGCTTAAAAACAGAAGCAAAGTTTACCATACCATCATATTATCTGAACACCTGTGATTAAAACACTTATGTACAACCTTGACAATGTTAGCTTATTAGCTGGACACTGGAAATAGACATTAAGCTACAAGGAAATAAAAAGAAAGAAAAAATGCACTATTACTTAGACAGCATGCTGTCCCCAAAGGAGACTAACAGCTACTATTTTGCAGAGCTGGCATTTCATAGAATTTTATTCACAATAAAACAGAAGGCATCCCATATAGTCTTATAAGCTGCATTTTTTTAAAAAGGTACTTTTACATTTTCTAAACTGTATGCTTTAATCTAATAACAAAACTACAAACACAAGAAGTACCTATTCATGAATTCATGAATTTTACTTAAGAAATTAATTTCTAGTATACGTAATAATAGTACCAAGGAAAAATATTCAACTAGGAGGAAAAAAAACCCCTTCATACTGAGGACTTTATAAATGGCATATATTATCTTCACTGTCTAAACATCCCACATGCTCACAGGACTGAGGTGATCTGAACATAAATCTGGAGGAAAAAAAAAAAGTGAAGTACTTCTCTTTGACCCTTCTATAGCTCACAACACCATATCAGCATCACACTTCCCTGATTTTACATGTTCCTATCCAGACCATGTCTAGGAGACACTCAGAAATTTGACGAAAAATGAAACAGACATGAAAAATCAACATGTGCAAGTTAACAGAAATCTCAGTCACCACAGCAAACATTCTTACTCAAGGACAAGATACCCCTTACTTTCCATTGCACAATCCTTCATAGTCTTTTTTTTCCACCTGGAAATTCCTTCACCTGAGGAAGCTATCACAAAATGGTGATTGGGCTAACTTCCAAAATGGTGCTTTCACTCTACACTCAAAATGTTACAGTACTTTTTATTTTCATTGTTTTACCTTGGTGCATTTTTAAAGGTGCCATGCAACTTTTAAGATATAGTCCTGAAAAGAAGATCAAGAGTAAGAGAAGGGAAATTAGGGTGGCACGACTACAATGTAACTGCATTCCCTCAAGCAGAAAGGCCTTAAACATTTCACTGAAAGTGACTTTTTCAAGTATTTACCAAGCAGAGCAACATCAGTTCCACAGGGAACATTCTTCCTAGGGGCAAGAAACCTAAATTCCTATTCACAGAGCATGGCGGAAAAAAAAAATAACGCCCAACTCCCCATTATGATTACTCGCACTCAAACTACAACAAGTATTCCTCTGTGTTCATTATGTTTTGAATTATTAGGGCCTCATTAAAATAACTTACTAGAATTACAGAAAAAATCAGGGGTAAAGTGTGCTTGGAAACTACAGATGTGAAAAAGAAATCCTTGAGCTGCTAACTCAATGCATGACCAGCAAGATACAA
Organism: Mixornis gularis; assembly: GCA_003546035.1. Classification (NCBI taxonomy): domain Eukaryota; kingdom Metazoa; phylum Chordata; class Aves; order Passeriformes; family Timaliidae; genus Mixornis; species Mixornis gularis. The sequence continues at coordinate 9,133,237 of QVAJ01000003.1, read as the reverse complement.
CTTCCCTGCCCTCTGCTTACTCCTCCCTTACAAGAGATGGCAGGTCACAGACCTCCCCTACAGTCAGTCACTGCAGCATTGATTGGATGCCATAATCAAAAGAATCAAGATACCTTATTGTCATCTTCCAGTATTTCAGGCTGGAAAAGATCCTATCTGCCTCAGTAACGTTAAGCAGAGTTGCCAGATGATCCCCATCACATGAGCAACAATTCTTAAAACTCTTAAGAGAAGTGTCATGGGTCTGTGGAGCCTGTTCAAGCAATGAAAAGCAGTAACACTAGCTCTGACTCATAAAAGGAAAACGGCCAAGTTGAAGACATCCTAAAAGACAGTTTATATTTAGAGAAAGATAGAGGGATTTGCAAAGTGATGTAATTCCTTAAACATAAGCTCCTCTATTCGACAGGGGGAAAAATATGATGAAAAAAGAATAACACATTTCTCTAAATAATGATAAATATTTCCTTGAACTTCAGATTTCATCAACATCAGCACAAGACAAGTGGATAATTACGACAGCTATTGTATTTTACTTTTCCATTAGCAAAGCTGGCTCAAACAGAAAGCGGGGAGGGTGGTGGTGGCCGTTTCACTGGGCTGTCAAGGTTACTCCTGAAACATCGTGTTGAACGGGGACCAGTACATCTGCTTAACGTTAACTGGCCGGTTCTGCGCCGCTGTTCACCACCCGCAGAACCTCCCGGGATGGTCGACTGGGACCGACCACCGCCGGGCTGCACTAGCGGCTCCCGGCAGCGCAGACTTCGGGGCCGGTATCAAAGAAAAGCCTCCTGTGCCGGGAGCGGCTGCAGGGCCGGGCTCCCCCCGTCCCGCTCCCAGAGCCTCCGACGGCGAGGGCTGAAGGGCTGCGCTGCCGGACGCACCGCCCGCCTCGCCCCGGCCGCGCCGCAGACGTCGCTCGGCGGAGCCCCGCGGCTCCGCCCGCCCCCGCCCGCGGGACCGGCAGCCTGCCCCCGGGGTGCAGACCCGGCTGCCTCGGCCCGGCACCGCCGGGGCGCCCAGGAGATCCCGGCGCCGTGCCGGGGCGGAGGACGCCACCGCGGAGTTCATCACTAACTCGTTGCCCCGCTCCCTCCGAGAGCTCCGCCCGCGGGCGCCGTGCAGGCGGCAGCCCCAACGGGGCGGGCATGGCGCGCTACCGAAGGAGCCGATGGGCACCTCGCCCCCGCCCGTCCCCCGTCCCCCGCGATCCGCAGCACGGCGTCTGCCGCCCGCAAGCCCACCTTTCCGCAGGCTCGGCTTGGCTCCTCTCTCTGCCCTCCTCGCCGCAGCGCCGCGTGCGGTGCGCGGAGACCCGCGCGGAGCGGAGCACGGAGCGCTCCCCTGCCGTGCCCCGCGGCGGCGGCCGCGCTGCCAGCGCCGAGGCGTGAGGGCGGCCCCACGTGCGCCGGCTGCGCCAATCGGGGCCGCCCGCGGGCCGCCCACCGCCCCCGCCGCCACCGTCCCGGGCCGCCCGCGAACCGGCGGTGCGGCGCGGCGCGGCGCGGCGCGCGGGAGGGATGCCGGGGAGAAGCAGTGGCAACGCGGGCAGGAAGCCGGCTTGGGAGGCAGGAGGAAATAAGCGCGTTGGAACGGAGTTTGGGATCGCTGAAGCGAGGGGAGCCCAAACGGTGCTGTCCGGGGGCTGCGCGCCGTTTCCGCGCCCGCGGGGCCGCCGTGGAGCCGGGCTGGCGGCAGCGCCGCTCCGCGAGAGCGCTCCGCAGGGGAGGCGTGCGCCCACCGCGGGCCGGGAGCCTCCCGCGGGCCGGGTTCCGCCGCGGCCGGAGTCCCGCCGGAGACACTGGGGCGGGCGGAGGCGCCCGGCGCCAGGATTGAGAGTTTAGACGGGCAAACCTCCAAAATTAACGTATAAAGCGCCCTTTTAGCTCTCTGACGAATTTTGCAGCGCTTGACGTGCTGGAAGCAGAAACACGTTCTCACCTTGTCACAGAAAGCCCACGGGGCGGGAGCAGGGTTTGGCTCTTCCCTAGCGCGGGTAACGCCGCGCCAAAGCACGGAGAGCCTGGGATCGGTCAGGTGTGCCATGGCTGCTCAGGCCCCCGGCGAGGTTCCTGAAAGGCATTGTCTCCTGCCAAAGCGTCACACAAATAACAGAGGGCTGTTACTCCACGCTGAGAGAATAAGGCTGGAAACAAATTCTGCCTTACTTTGTAAACAATTGTATTTTCTACACTGTGTGTCAGTGACGTGTCCAGATCCTGGACCACATTGCTGTGTCCACAGTGGCAGTGATGGGAATGTAATGCTTGGAAATAATAAGCTGGTTAGTTAGAAAAATAAACATTCACAACATAGCAAAATATTTTTGTACTTTATTTTACAATGTTTAATTTATAACTGAGTTTTTGTATGGTTGTAATGTGAATTGTACTTGGTACAACTTCCGTTAGTTAATAGAAATGTAAGTTGACTGTTTGCTCAGGGGGTGTGTATTTTGATCCTGTTATTTAATCTAATGATTGTTGATGTTACGTGGTGGCAGTTCACTAGACTCAGTTTTTCAGACCATTACACTCAGTTATATTGCTGTTCCTTTAGATCTCTCTTAGAAATGCTGTGAAATCCATTCAGTGACTCATATTAATTCCAATAAATTTTGTATGCGTATCATGGAAATAGGCCAATCTACTTTTGTTGTAGGCAACAGCCTCCTACAAATGCCTTCCCATCTTATATATAAAAAGTTCAACCCCCAGTGGCCTTCAGCTGTCCCTCTATATTAAAACCAATTTTTCAACAGATAGATCCTTTTCTTTTTTTTCTGTGAGTATGATTGCCAGCAGAGTTCAGTTTCTCCAGCATATGTGGACTTCAGGCCAGATGCACAGCCATGAAGAGAAAACAGGGAGAACAGGGCACAGTTAGGAAAGGCAAAGTTGAAAACAAGGTTATTTTTTTTTTTTTCTTTTTCTGATGAATCTGAGTATTGAGACCTTCAAAGAGTTCATCATGACCTTTTTTTAGAAAGATAAACTTGGGAACATCCAGATAAATTATCCATTTTTATCTACTATCTAAATATCAGGTCATTTAAAATGTTATTTTCTAATTTCTCTGCGGCCATACAGACTAGTAATGCTGCAGTTGTGATGGTTATTTAATTGTCTGATTACAGAAACCAATGAGAGAAAAGCTGAATTCATGAACACTGATAATGACACTTTTCAGCCCTTCAAACTTTCACCCCTTTTTCCTTCTCTTTTTAGTGTATTTTGGTGAGCTTTGGGTTTTGGGAATTATTTTTTTGTTTAGTTGGGGTTTTCTGGTTTTGCTTTTGGTTTTTTTCTCTTATTTTCTGGTGGGGTTTTTTTGTGGGTTTTTTTTTTT
>QVAJ01000003.1:8997547-9129767 GCA_003546035.1 Mixornis gularis | reverse complement strand
GTTGTTTTTGTTGTTGTTTGGGTTGGTGGGGTTGTTTTTTGGTTTTCTTTTTTGGTTTTTTTTTGGTGTTTTTTTTTCCTCTTGTTGGTTCTTGCAGGCAATGTGTTTTAGGTAAGAGTAGAAACTGAAGTCCAGCTTTTATTTTTGCAGCTACTCAGACTTTTCAGATTTGTCTCATTTTTGCTTCCATTGTCTTTTGAACTGATAGTATTTAATTTGGGTTACTGGATTGGTGCTGCTAGAAATGCTAAATTGTATTGATGGTCTTGAGTTTATATTTAAGCATATAGCCTGTCATTTCCAGTGACATGTACCATTCTTGTAAAATGTCTCCTTCAATGTCCTTGGACTTGTCAGGCTGAGTGGCATGCTTGGGCTCAGCCATTGTTCTCCTCCTATGGCTGGATAAATTTATTAGTTAGACAGATTTAGCATACAAAAACTGTCCAGCAGATTTCAGCCTTCGTGCCAAATAGGTCTAGAAAAGCAAGTGGATTTACACATGGAAGTAGCAGTAAACAACACAAAAAAATGTGTCAGTCAACCATGTAAAATTATTTGTGTGCCTAAGGGGTCCAGTTAGATGAATAAATTTGAAAGGTTAATGCCCACTGCAGTATGCCAGACTTCTTCACAGAGCTTACCGTCTTCATAGTAGAACAGGACATGTTTGTGTCTCTCCTACCCCAATTCCTAGTCTATTATCTCAGTACAAACAAACCTCACCTCTAACCTAAACATTCCTCACAGCAATCTCTGGCCAGGAGGCAGAGCTTAAACCAAGGAAGTGATAGTGTTTTACATGACTTTAAATGATTGTACCAAAGCACATCTCTGAGAACCATAGTGTGTGCAGGAGTCAGGTCTGAGAAACAGACTTGGAGCTTGCCTGTATGTCCTGTAATCCTGTGGGATCTGGAGAGAGGTCCAGATTCAGAAAGGTTCACTTTTCATCAGTTCCACTGAAATAGAGATGAAATAGAGATGAAATAGACATGAAATAGATATATTGGTGGTTATCTGGGTATAAGACTCATCTGAGTGTTCAAAAGTGAACCTTAGCCTTTGCTCCAGGAGCACATGAAGCTATTGAAATGATTTGTGTACAAGATACTTGAAATTACATTTAGATAATAAACTGTTTCTGAGAAACATGGCCTCAGAATTAAGACTAAAGAAATGTTTTGCAGGCCTGGAGAGCAGAAGTCTGACTGTTACAGTTACGCAGTTGAACCACCAGAATGTCACTGATAAGCAGCTTGATAAAGGACTAGCAAGCGGGATATCTGCAATTCCTCACAGCACTAACAGTGCAGCACACCTGAAGTCTTCTATAGGGAAATAATTTTAAAACCTATTATATAATAACATGCAGCATAAACTGAATGTGCAAGGCTGCTAATGACAAGTTCTGGACCTCCTGCTTAGTTCATAGCTAAAGTCATTAAGCAATTTAAGTGCTTAGTTGCAAGACAGAGAAAATGAATCATAAAAAAGAAAGCGTGTGATACAATTTACTGATGAACTATATAGAGAGGGGAGCTGTGTCCTGGACTTTCTGATTTCTCAGGCTCCAGTGCTGTAGGAGCCAGGACTGGGTTCTGAGTCACCTGCATACACTGTCCCCCTAGCGAATTAGTCTAGTCCTTAGACCATAAAACCCCTCACAGCAAATCTACCAAGTCTGTGGCTAAAAGTAAAGACAGTCAGGGACTGGGTGGTGACAGGGGCAGTCTCTAGAGCAGCCAGTGTTCCTGTTGCCTAGTGGGAAAGCAGCCAGTCTTGAATAGTCAAGAAGTGGGCTCTTTGAATTGCTGATGGCAGGAGGGGCAAAATCTTGTCCAGCATAGATAAAAGTAGAAACTGTTCATCTGTGACAAATGCATACATACTGCATAACTACAAGACATCCCCAGTGTGTCATCTGAAGGACCACCACTGTTTCTCTTCTTTGCTTCAAAATGAAATAAGTTGTATTGTTTCTTTGAACGGTGAAAGAATGCATCCATATGTACAAAAGTAAGTGGGCAGCTTTGCTTCTGTATTTTTGTAAAAGGTACAAATAAAATTTTAACATAAAAGGATACTTCCCATGATCCTTGATGAGTCATATTTTCTTGTAGAAGTCCTCAGTATTAGCAAGAGTTGCTTAACAAAAAGAAATTTAGTACAACCTGATCCATAGAATTAATGTTTTACTACTGTTTGCAAAAAAACCATTATGTATCTATGCACTGCAAAATGGATGCCTATATTAATAGATACAGACTTTTTGGTGATCATGAGGTCATTTGACAAATTGCTTCTAGCCTTTTCTTACCCATGGAGGGAGCATTCAGAATTCTGCACTTCTTTCAGCAGCAGAATGCATTGGCACTTAGCAAAGAAGGCATTCCTTCTCTCTTATCTTCAGCACTGCTCCTTTTGCGTATAATGAAAACATATCTGCCCTCAATTACCTTCCTGAAAATATTCCTTCTATGCAGCTGAAAGAACAGCCACAAAGATCGAGCATAAGAAGCAAGACAGGCTGAGCAAAAAACCATGTCAGGATATGGGGTATTCCACAGCAGGATCCACGGGACACATAAAGCAAAGGAGGTTCACTCTGGGCCTCTCATGGCACCATAAACTAAGAGCAGGAAGTTGCACTACTCCAATATGTCAGTAAAAGAACAGTATGTGAAGAATGCTGTTCTACATTCAAAAGATGGTTTTAGCTCTCTTTAAGACAGGCAAAATGAAGCAGGAAAAAAATTAATATTTCACCATTTTTCTCTTCACTCTTTATTCACTGATATCTTATGATGTTTTTTCATTTCCTGTTTACACTAAAAGCAATATCTCTAACTGCAAACTCAGATCTTCTCTAAGCCTGCCAATTGAAAATTAAAATGTTTAATTAAGTATGAGCACTGTCCAAAATAAATAGCCCTTAATTCCAATCTAATTAAGATAACATCAAGGTATGCAAAGACACAGATATACATGTGTGTATCTATATGTGGAAAACTCAAAACCCTAAATACTGGGATACATTAAAATTGTCCTAATTCCTGCAATGAAGGCACTGTATCTTGTTGTCACAACATGCATGGACCAGTTTAAAAATAACTGTGTGAAAATGAGATGAGTAATTGTCTTCATTGACCAGTGAAATCTCAGAAAACTTGCAGGCATAGCAAGGCAGAGGAAGGTGAAGAGGCACAAATGAGCCTCAGACATCTTGGAAATGTTTGTGATATTTTCTTAAATTTTTTTTTTAGAACATGCACTTTTCTGAAAAGACAGCCAGTGTGTTAGGCAGCAGTGGGAGTTTTTAAAGGATTTGGTTAGTCCATGCTTATAGGACTGGAAAGACTCTGTCATTTTATTAGATCTGGTTGGCTTAGTCACTAATTACAGGTTTCTTTTGACCAGTAGATAAAATCTGTGCATAATGTTTATGATTATCAGGGGAGTGACATCATGTGCTGCCTGGCCTAGCACAGTATATGGCCTGACCATAGAAATTCTAGTGTGATGTGTAATAGTGTATGGGGAATGCAACGTGAAATTATATGTCATTTGCACAGCATGCCTTACTGTTTATCATCGCTTAATAGTTAGTATCATAGCCATGTGAACAGTGCTATTAAATATCATGGGTCTGAATATGACATCCAAGGACTTTAGAAAGGTTAGAAACATGCTTTCATGACAGTTAATTTAAATTTTTTTACATTTTAATATTTACTTTGGAGTCAAGAGTTCTTAAAATGTTTACAGCAATTATTTGAAAAAGTGCCCTTCATGGTGAAGGGGAGAAAAAGCAAACAGCACTGCATAATTTACTGTGATGCCTGTACAAAGCACTTGTGTAACATTTTATCAGCTCCATAGTATTCTTTCCTAAATTATGTCCCAGACTAGATAATACAAATGAAAGAAACAAGTTTATTTTTCTATTCGACTTGCAGCTGTGAATAAAAAAAAGAGAAAAATCTGATTGCTTTGGGAAAGTTTTTTCTTCCAGAAAACCATTATTTTTTGTTATTTCAGTGATTATGAACCCTCATTTTGTTTAATGTGTAAACCATTATATGGTTTTCAATTTGAAATATAAGATGGACATGTAATATATTTTCCTCAAATAGGTATTATTTTTGAAATACTATATTTGAAATAGCTTGATGATAATGACAGGTAGTTTTAAAGACCATATAAGTATGTAAGTGAAGATAGAGAAGGCATTGAAAATAGATTTCTGGAAACTGTAGTCTTTTTATTAACATCATATTGTTGGTTTCCCAATTATTTATGAAGATGCAAAGTTTTCAAAGCCTCCTCAATCTGATTTTTGTTTTTTGCAAATGCAAGTGACAAAATTAAGGTCAAACCACCTTGCCTTTCATTTGGCTCTGGAAGCTATCTGAATGCTTTTGCTTGTGTGTGCAGCTGCCTGGATTCATAGCTGATACATACATATATATACAAACACTCTGAATTCCAATTAAAAGAAAAATGTTAGGCAGAGTCTTGCATTCCATTTAAAATGCAATTCTATGAGACAGTTAAATCTATAAGCACAAATCTTTACAGAAAATTGGCAATACAAAGGAATCCATATTTAATAATACATTGTACCTAAAAAGCAAGCATCTCATATTTCATGTCTGATTGTGACTCAGAAGAGTACCCTGGACTTCCTAGTTGTGAGATGAACAGACTTTCTGATATAAGTCAAGCCATGGATGAGAGCTGTGGATAACGTATGCTCCAGAGTAGTTGTAGATATTTTGAATGTGAAAAATCCATAGGTAATGACAGCTTAAATTCACCATTCTAAACCAATAAACAGAGTTACTGCGATTTTTGACAAATGGCATGTATAATAGTCTAGAAAGTATATTTTACCTTTTCAAGGAAAGGCCAGATATGTGAAAAACTGCATTTTAGACTTGAAGAACCATTTTAAATGACTAAAACAATATACAACTATAAGAAATGTAAAGTTAGAAGAAGTATATTTTAAAAGTGTGGCCATGATTTCAAGGCAGCTGGCAGGTTTAAAAGAGGCCTTAATAAAGAAATTAATATGTTATTTATTAAACTTTTAAAAATGTTTAGATATATATCTATATTCAACATATGCATATGTTTCTGTGGGGATACTGTTTAAGATTGTCACCTTTCTGAAATAATCACAGGTCTCAAAGATTAAGTACAAGTGCCCTGAGACTTTCTGCAGCAGAGGGGAAAAAGCCATTTGCAATGAGGCCTAAGTAGTGCAAAGCCAGGACACACTGGGAGGACCAAGAGGCGTCACAATCCTTGCTTCAGAGTGAAGAGCCTTGGAGTTCAGTCAGCTCCGTCTCCAACTTTGCAAAGGGTTCATGGCATAGAAAAAAAGGAGAGCAACAAGCGTGCATACTTAATAACTTTTGAGTGTCATTTTCTATTTAAGATAATCAATTTTCAGCCCATACGCAGCGTAGTACTCAGCCTCTTTAACCATTAAGAAAATCAGTTAGGTGAAATGGCTTTATGTACACTGACAATTATTTAAATGCCCAATGGATAGTTTTGCACTCATAATTAGCTGATTAATGGCACCATTTCCTCTGGGGACAAATAAAAACCATGTTTGTCAAAATAAACAGCTATCATGTGTGTAGACACACACATATACATGCACAGAAAGGTAAAGCAATAGATGTTCAGTTTGCTTATTTCATTCAAAGATGGAGTCTGATCAATACTGTGGGTTTGACCCTAAATCACTTACCAAATAAAACACTTGATAACACCATCAGGTTTCTTTAAATACTAAAAATGTTGACTCAGTATACAGAGACATAATCAATTTGGGGAGGGAGAAGTTACGGTATTGACAATACTGCATTTGGGGGGATTTGAGCCCATGTAATGGAGAAGTACTTTAAAAATTTATAATCTTGAGGATTTAAAAAAACTTTTCCTTAGTATTAAAAAATTAGTTTAATTGCACACCTATATATGGCCAGTAACGTTAACCTCCCAAGAAGGATCATAAACTCTCCAAGTATTGAAATTTGCTCTTCTAGATAAACAGATAATTTTAAAGTGTGGTTTATTCTGAAAAGCTTTCATTCTCTATGTAATAGTAACAATAGTCAGACTAATTTCCTTTCATTTTATTATTGATGTTCATTGTAAACATTTCTTAGTATAAGTTAGGAAGAACCTTTTTGCACTTTAAGCTTTGTCTTGATTTGGCTTAATGTCTAATATTTCTAATAATGACCTGTTTTTTTTTAATAGATTCTAAATTGTATCACTTCCCTAACTTTTACTTTCTGCAAACTAAGAGAAGAAAAAAAATAAAACATTGCAAACATAGTAAAACATTGCCTTCTATAAAAGAAAGAGATAACTTAATATGAAAACCAACCATACTCTTGAATAAATTCAGTTCTCAAAGCACATTGAGTACTCTTTTTCAGAAATATTTCCTCTGAGGTATTTAAACTAATGATATACAAAATATTAGAATTGCCTTTTTTTTTTTTTTTGATAATTTGTTAGCAAATTCTGTTGTTACTTAACAGAAATAGTGATGAAGATAGTTAATGGATAAAATCTAGAATTTGTTTCCTACAAAACAAATGCTCCCACCTCCCCAAACACCAAAATCTATTAGCATTTCTAGCTTGTAGTTACCACTTCATTTTGTTACCTATTCTGCTTTTGAGTCATATTATAGTACAGGATAACTGAGAAAAGAAAATCTGTATAGAAGATAAAGGCACTTGAGAAAAACTTAGTGTTTATAGAATTAATTTCTTTTCCATTGCTAGGCCATTGTTTTGTCATCTGGCACAGTGTCATCATCTGTTTTGCTTCACTACCATGCTATTTTTAACCTGCATATCTCTGGCAAACAGTTAGGATAAATTCTCTCTTTTATGGGCACTTTAGTGTCTAAATAAGGAGCTCTAAAATAAGCTTTCATTGCCACCATCCTATCTAAGTAAAAAAAAGTGAAAAAAGGGTTAGATATTTGTGGTGTGGTTTTTTTTAATTTTATTTTTTGCTTTTGTATCTAAAGGTAAACTTTTGTTTTTTAACGGGAAAGAAAAATAAATGAAATGTCCATGTTATGCAACTTCTGCCTTCTGAGGCTTGATTCCTTTTAAAGGGAAGTGAAGAAAGTAGTGAGGCCAAAACTTCCTAAAATAAAGAGGGAAGTTGAGGAAAAGAAAACCATGAAATGATACACTCTTTTTAACATCCCAAAACAGTTCTGTGTTCTGTGAATGAGAATGTTACTGCAGCTAAGTTGTGTTTTTCCATTGCATATCAATGTTGATAATCAGGATGTGCTGGCCCTACTCTGAAATGTGCACTTTGACTTTGCTCTGTTCTTGCAGCTGCCTAATTTCGATGGAGTTACTTCTTGTTTCATCTGGTAATCTTCTTGAACTTTTTCTACCCATTTTCCTTATTTTCCTTTCATGAAAGAAAATACTTTGCTTGGGTACCAGTAAAACATCTCTCTATGACTGGAAAAACATAAAGCATTTTTTTCAGTTGTTGTTTTTTGTATATATATATATATATGATTTTAAAACCCTCCACACCCTTCTACTGCTTACAGTCAGTAAACCGAATACAAAAGACATTTTTTTCTTTTCAGCTGCAATCTTTTATTCGCATGTGTTTAATATTCTTCTGTGCAACAGTAGAGATACAAGATACAAGTACTTAAAATGGTGAAGGCTTCTCCCCAAGATAACAGAGTACACTGCAGTAATACATAGAATTATATACAGATAACTGCACTGTGTCCTTTAAGAGGTTAACACAGTTTAAATTAAATAAATTGAAAACGTCATGGATCTCTTGACAGTTTTCAGAACACATTTGGTTTCAAAATACTGATCTGTGATTTTGTTCTCAGGTGTTAATACTGAGAACTCTGAGTCAGGGAACTTTAGCTAGAATGAGTGTTAGCATAACAAAAAAAAATAAACTAAAATAAACTAAACTAGGGAGAAACTTTTAGGAGATACCTATGCCCTCAGACGACTAAGTAGTGCAGATTTGAATAGGAGTAGATATGAGTGCAGAAAAGGTATACTACTGTAAATGCCATACTGTGGCATTTACCTCTGCACACTCTGTGGGCATGTGGGAGCCATTCCAGGCTGCCTAGTGTTTTTCCCCTGCTTGTCTGCATGGCACATTGAGGAGGCTTTTGGCAGCTGGTTCCTAGGCTCTCCTATTTCTTAGCTCAGCCCTGCAAAAATAGCCCCTGATAAAGAAACACATCACTATCAGGACACCATTACCTTTGGGCCCAGTGATTTTCAGTGTATTTTTTTGAAGCCTTTCTGGTCTGCAACCTGAGAGCAGCTGGGCTTTGGAAATGGAGCTGTGCAGCCATGAAACAGCTTGCAGCTCTCCAAAAACTGCGGAGTGGTAGGCAGGGAACAGAGCTGGCAGTGCAGCTGATGCATCTGACTGCCAGATGTCTCTCTCATAAACATCCAGACGCCAACACCAAGTAGTGTCTGGAGCCTGGGGACAATACTGACTGGGCACTGTAGTGTGGCCATCAGTGAAGGGGCAGCTTCCAGATGAGAGAGCCGATGCCTGTGCACATAAATCTGTGCTGAGTCCCCCCTTTAGCTGATGAGGTAGACAACTGATATTTCTGGCAATCAGAAGGCCTACTGTTGACTATCATCTGACAAAGAAATTCAGGAGGTGGCATTCACCGGTTCAGAAGCTCTTGCCCATCCTTTTTGTGAGTGACAGATATAGAAGGGATCATCTTTGTGCTTTCTCAGCCCAGTTGTGTCTGGGTTACTTACATGATGCTGCCTGTTGTGTCTGTTCTTTTTAATTCTCAATTCTTCACCAATCAGTGCCCAGAAGAGAATCACTTACTCAAAGCCTAACAATTTACTCAGACTATACTACTGGTCTAACCCAGATGTTCTGGTGTTTTTTATAGATCCACCAAGCTCTCGTGAAGGAATTCTTTTAAAGAGAGACTCATCCTGACAGTCCAAAGCCAAGCAACATTAAAATCAGTCAATATTTATTGGACTTTCTATTTTCAAGATGTTAGTTAAGGTGATTCAGTAAATTTTTCTATGACTCTATAATAAAAGTTTTTATTTATTATTTATTCAGATTTCATGATGAGAAGAGAAATTTTCAATATATAAGGATTGGTTAAAAAAATTCAAGATGTCCTACATCTCTGAGACTGTAATTAGATATTTCAAAAAACACAGCTGATCAACTAATTGTTGAAAATTCAAAGCAAGCTGAACAAAGAGTCTGTTTTGAATTGACCTTTTGGCTATTAAATATTAGAATGAGCTTGTTCCCTTAAGTTAAAATTATTGAAGTACTTTACATAAATGGCACAGACACTGATGTCAGTGCTTTTGGATAATTGCTAGAGGAAATAAGAAAAAAACCCCAAACCACCTTATTGATTTTAATGTAATTTTCATTTACAGATCTCTGCAAATGGGATATAGCAACAAAGGACCATAGGTGTATTTCCTTAAAAATATACTGTCACTTTTGTAGTGTGCACAAAATATTTAAAATAGACAGAGTGAAGAGTGTGAAGATATCAAGGTAAGTAGTTATTTTTAAGTGAAAACCCTGCAGAAGAAACACGTAATATTGAAAAACACTGAAAACTATTCCCAAAAATATATTTTTAGCAATGTCATTTCAAGGGGAAACAATTTAAAATACAAAAAAGAATTAGTGTTTTTAATAGATGGGAATTGACAAATTGTGTTACAGCAACTCCTCTAGGAATAAAACTTGTATATAGACAATAAATATTATTATGTAATGTGATTTTTAATTTAAAAAACATATCAAAATAATTTTTAAAATTATCCTTCTGCTTCTTAGGATGCCACATTGCCAGCACTTGTTTCTCGTGTGAGAGATGATTAATTCCATTAGAACTTAATTTTGCTGACTGGGCTGAAAAAAACCACTTCCTGACATTACATCATATATGAAAACTCTTTCTCATATATTTAAAATATGGTTTGTTTCATGTGCATACAAGAGTACTAAGCGTGTGTGTTTTTTTCAGAAATGTAGAAATCTGCAAATAAGATGCAATTGCCTTAAAAACACACTGTGTCTATAATAAAGAACACACACTCTCCTGATCAAACGGAGGGTGGGACATGAACTCAGACTCAGTTTTCTGTGTGAAACAAGTGTAACAATAGAATCATTTAGATGATACTAAAATCACAAAACAAAAAGTTAAAATTCCATACTCAGGTAATGAAGAGCACTTTGAATCAGAAGTGTATTTTAAAAACATCTTCATAGGCTATTGTGTCTGAAGTAACAGTAATTTCAGTATGTGGTCATACTTTGAAAATGCTTATTATGTTGTCTTAGATGATGATAGGGGACTATAGGGGTTTATTTTTATTATTTTATTATTTTATTATTTTATAAACTTCAGAAAGAAGTTTAGATGCTGGTTTTTCAGGTAGCTGAACTTCACACTGGAGATTCAGATTTCTGAAGGAGAGAGCGTGGTTATGCTGTTCCATTAGGTAGGTAGGAAAGGCTGAGAAATGTAAGTTTAGGGGAGGAGGAAAGGAAAGGCCTTCATTTTCTATTCTTGGTCTAAGAAAATCTGCTAATTTGTTGTGTGCTAATTTGTTGGCATCTGACATCCATATCCAAGTGTCTGTACCTGAAGCAGAGGTGCTTTGAGTGCTTCAGTTCCTTAGGGCAGCTGAGTCATCACATATATGACTTATTACTTGGGAATTTTTCAGTTGGTATGCATTTTTTCATACTTTCTTCCATGTGAAATCCCTCTCCATATTCTTCCAGAATATCCCCACACACTGTGCTGCATTTGGAGAAAAATATGGTTGCATTCTTTCCTTAGGGAATTGCTGCCAGATTCAGAGTTGTGTTTTGGCCAGTCTGAAGGTGGGAAAAAGAGAAGAGAGATCTCGAGAAAAACATGAAGAGGCTTGTGGGATTGACAAGGGGACAGAGAAACAACAGCAAGTTCTCTAGAGCCTGTTCTGGCACCAGCGTAGGCAACATCTTCATGAAATGTTAGAGTCCTTGGATGCATTTTTATCTGCAGTCTACATACAGCAGATTGTTATTGTGTATGGTTTCAGTTTTGGAGAAAGGTGGAGAAAAAGTATGTTGGTGATTACAGCATCTGTGTGGACCACCTAAAAATTTATTACATGCCAAATATTTCCATGTAGGTATATGATGGAGGCATTCATATCCCAAGGGAAAAAAAAAAGCCTGTTCATGCCAGTCAGTTGCTGATACCAGAAACACGAGGTCTGCTTCAGGAAGGAGTGGACTGTTTTCCATTCAGCTCCAAAGCTGTGTGGCTTTTTTTGGTGCTTGTAAGGACAGCTGGGACTGAAATGGAAAGAGAGGGGAGGGTCATGAGGCTTTGGGGATAGTTCTGCAGAAAGGAGGTATAACAATACCTCCACCTCTCGGGTGGATGCTGCTAACATTGGGAGATGGACTGATAAGCACATTTGAGCCTTGGATAGTTTGGCAGAGTAAGACGTAGCTATGGAGGAAAAAAATTACCACTGATTTCGCTGAAACAAATTTCCTCTTAATGCTCCAGGCTATGAACCTGTGGACATGCTTTTGCAGAAATAATCTAAGCAATCTCTTCACCACTCTCCCAAACTGAGTGTTTATAGAATGGCACGGGTGGAGAGTCTGTTCGCAGCAATTATCTCCGCTTCAGCAACGAGAACCACAATTCCTCACACTCACTCTAACTGCTATAATTATCTCTCAATACTTGGTGACTAATTCGAAGCCAAGCACTGTTAGAGGCTGCCCAAGTAATATTTTAAGTGTATTTTTAGAATGCATGGGTTTTTGGTTGGAAACAAAATTAATGAAACTCTGGTAGCTCTTACTATCTGACTGTAATACACACTCTGGATACAAATGCAGCAGAATTTGATTCTATCTTAAGTCAATGAAAAAAGCTATATTCTGGCAATATAAGCTGCATGTTCTATAATCAGTGAGGGCACTTTGCATTTCAGTCATATATTATCTGAAGAGTTCAGAAGTATGATGCTAATAAATTTGTGCCTAGAGCCTCTGTGAGAATAGATAATATAGCTGTTTCCTAAAGAGCTTAGATTAAGGCATAAAGATAAAAAAATGGGAAGAGAAATTAGAATTCTTTGACTCAACAAGTAAATGATTCTTTTTTTCTGCATACTTTGCAGACAGTAGAGCTGTGAAATACTAGCCTAAAAGGTAGTTTTTCTTTCTAAATCCAACTAAAGCAAAAATAACATCTTGTAAGAAAAACCTGAAGAATTTATGGTGTACAAGACAGCAGAACGGGTCACAAATATCCTTCGACAGTTTATAAAAGCAACAGTGCAATACTTTCCTACACAGAGACAAGACCTTTATTTTCCCAGCATATTTATATATTTTCCCCAGAGGATATCTGGGAGTCTGATATCCCTCAGTGAATACAAAGGAGCCAGAGTTCTTTGTGAATGCGACTGCAGGCATGCAGCCTTTAGCAGTTTACTCTCCACAGAGAGCAAAATCATGAATCTCATATTCCTTGAGAGCACTTGCCCCACTGTGACCCAGATGCAGGCCTTCTGTGGTCAGAAGAAATTTATATCCAGATTTTGAAGCCCTGACAATAACCCATTTCAGACTATAGAAATAGCTTTTTACATATCAGTTTTTTCTAGGTGCTTTGACATCATTTGATGGATTCACAGCTTCTGGGGCTGTTCTTTTAGGGGAAAGTCCAGTCATCTTGATTCAGTCTCTACTATAAAGGCTGGAGGGGAAAGCACTATCAGTGAAAAATAAACACTTTTTTTTTTCCTATATTGAAAGACAATAGGGGAAGATAACTTTTGGAAGATGGTTCCACTTATTGCTGTTAAACATAAAATTTTTCTTTTAAACCTCCAGTTTTACTGATCTTTCAGGATCCAAAAGAGAAAGGACCATACAAATATCCTGGTTCTTGTACTCTTCTACATGTGCTCTAAGCCACTGAAAGGATTAGATAAACATTTGCACTCACCCTATGGAGCATTCATTTTATTTCAATTTTCAGCTCTTGCATGAAAAGTCAAGTGAAACACAAAATAAGAACACTCACAATAAGAAAATGTACAACTAATAAATTATTTCAAGAATAATGGTAGGCAACCTGGAAAAATAATGAAAAAAATTTAAAAGCAAATTAGATTTATTTTTTAAATTTAATATTAATGGTGTATTACAAAGGTGAGAGGCTAACAGAAAGTAAGTTTTCTTTCTTAATATCTTGAAGGAATTTCATAAAAACATGTATTTTTGTGCAGAATTAAGTTGACTAATTCTTATCATCATATTCCGAACATATTTAATTTTCTTTCTATGATATTATGATTCATATCTGGATCATAATTGATATGAAAGGCTTTCTGTGTTACTTGTAGCATTAATCTTTAAATGCTCTAGAGTACTGGGATGTCCAACACAGTGACATATAGTATTTTACCTAGCATTTATTTTACCTCCCTGTGCTCTGGAGGGGCTTACAAACCAGCTAAAGGCTCTATCATGACACACTGTAATCTGGAAGTATGTATATTTGTGTGTATAATATATTTGTGTGTATAATATATTTTAATTATATTTATATTTATGTTTATGTTTAGATTTAATAGTTTGTATCTCATCTTGACCTGCTGCTGCCAGTAGTTTTGCATAGCTGCTTAGCTTCGATTTGCAGAGACCAATCAGATATATCCACTTACTTATTCACACTGATAAAGAAAATTTGTATTTCAGTCTTTCCTTACCTTTTACTTTTCAAATATATTGGGGAAATATAGAAATTTAGTGGCTTTGTATGAACCTTAGCTTTTAAGCTTTCAAGCTGACTTCTTTTCTGTTGCCTGCAATATCTGCAAATGTGCAAAATGGCAAGTATGATTCCTATAAACTAACTGCTCTATTTATTTAAGTCTGGTTCATTTCAAATAAGCAGCACAGTCAGATATGAAGCAAGCAAGCAAATAAGGAGTGACCTGAAGCTAAAAAGCTACCTGGTTAGACACCTGTGCAGTGCAGTTTAATACACATATCTGAAAAATTACAGCCTCATTCTTACAAGGTCACAAAGGAACCCAGCATATTAAGTTGTGTAAAATTTTAAGAAACACCTAATAACACAAGTCTTTATGCAAAGTAATCTGCTCAGGGACAAGGATCTCAGGTGGTATTCTTCTGGCATATTTCCAATTGCAGATTGTCTGGCTGTCAGTTCCAAGCATTTTTGAATTATTAACCCCTCAGATGCTGTTTTACTCAGAAAGGGTATAATTTACAACCCCATTTTATCCAATATTCATTTTCTCAATATTTTCTAGACAGATTTTTGTAATTTCACAAGTATGAAATTTTTTCTTTCCAACTCATTTCTCTTCTTCACCTGTCAGATTCACAAACTCCATCTGGAATCTGAAAAAAGCAATCTGTTCATTCCTCCACTCCCCTTTCTAATGAGGAGTGTGCAGACAGAGCTAAGCTGACAGTGTGGGTGATGTAGAAGGAGAGCTGCAGACCAGCACACCTCATTCTTCCATAACTGTGTTGATACTGTAACACCGAAGTGGAAAAAAAGTCTTTGTCATTAATGGAAGTACGTGTGACTGCACAGAATCCAAGGTGTAGATTCAGAGTAACAGGACAATAACGTGATAATGTTGTTTTTCCTTACCATAAGCTCTGCAGATTGGTTTATTATTGTATCATATTTCATGTTCTCAAGATGCCGACAAGTAATGGACCATGGATGAATGTATTTCTTTATCCGCATCAAAAGAAAGCATCTCTGTACAGCTTCAATAACAATACAAGAAACACCACTGTGGGAGACTGGAATGTCTTTCTTCCGGGAAAAGGATACCCTTTTTCATTGCCCACAGAGCATTGTTAGACCTGATTGCCCATAAAGCATTGTTAGATTCAATCTGATTATTGAGTTCTACTGTGAGTGGAAATACGCATTCAGTATCTAACTGTGAAAACACAAAAAAACAAACAACAAAAAGATCTGATTTATGAAATCACAAAATAAATAGGAAAGAAAAGACGTCTGTCATCCTAAATGACAAGCTCATACAGCTAGCCTTTTTTGGGAAAGTGCCAGTTACCTCCCACATTTGTGACTACTGTTCTAACATTAAAAAAAACAGACATTAAAATCATGTAAATATAACCAACTTTCTGAGATACAACAAGTATTAAACAGTTTCACATTCATTCATTTGAAAGCATATTGGAAAAATAAATGCAATCTGCACTGACATCTGTTATTTTACAGTTTTTCAGTTAGTGCATTACAGCTAGAAAGTGGATTATTTTTCCTTTCTGAAAACTGTAAATATTCATTTTTTTTTAGAGAAAACAAAATAATTTACAGGGGTGAGTTAAGAGGTAACCAGGGCCTACTGTCTTTACTGTGTTTGGCATATACTTGTTGGTAGAATGAACATAATAGACCGTATAACAAATGTCTGATGATGAGAAAAACAATTAAGAAAAGATATTCATAATGGAATTCTGTAGTCTGTAATTCCATTGTGTGAACAGGAAATATTTACGTACTGTAAGCACAGAGAGGCAGGTAAAAGACATAATTGGAATTGTAACAGGATATTACTTGACTCGTATCAGTGAGTAATAAGAAGAAAAGTGTTAACATACTTTTTATTTTTCCATTCGCTTGACATACGCGTTAATGAATGGGGAAGGAATTCATGTAACTTCATTAAATGACAGCTGTTCCCTGTTCCAATATGCCACACAAGCAAAGTCAACAGGGACAACAGTGCCACCTTCTGAACCACAACGGGGTGAACCACACATATTGGGTGATCTTATAGGAAAAAAAAAAAGAAAGGGATGTAATTTTTTCTCATGATCTGCCAATATTTGTCTATAAAATGGAAGCTTTTGCCAAGCTTTTGCAAGTGGAGTAATATTACTATTAAAATTACTTCATATAGGGAGAAAGCTTTTTTCCTAGGAAAATGGGTATAGTAAAAAAAAAAAAAAAAAAAAGGAAATCCTCCAGGTAAAATAGAAAAAAAACCCCAACATGTTTTGTTTTTCCAGCACCAGAAGATTTTTTCATTATGTAATTTTCGTTTTTTCCTCTTATTTTTCTGGGGAAAATGTGCATTTTTGTATTTAGCTTTTTTTTTAACACCCTGATGCCCTCAAAATGTTGTCTGTAGATTTTCATTTTTAAGCCTATCGTCTCGATCTACTTTGTATAGAAAAGAGAAGAGGCCTCTAACAGAAATTTTGAAAAATTTGGCTACTGTCTAAAACTGCTGTTTTGTATTTTTAACTTTGTCAATAATATATAATGTGTGCATCACAGGTATGTGAACTAGAAGGACTCTGAAAGCAATTGCATTTTGTCCTCTAATATCATATCCACTACCTGTATCAGTGGATATAAACAGCTTTCACTTATATGTAATTCAATATCTTCTGTGAACAAGGATTAATGTAGTATTAGTTAACTTCTAATAGCCATGAAATTGTAATTTAGTAATGAATCAATTGTAAATTTCTGGTGCTTGGTAATAGTTCTCTGCAGATTTCTTCCATAGCATTTAGCCTATTATACAGACAAAAATAGTTCATAAAAAGGACATTTTAAGAAATTATTTGCCATTAGTTTCAGTACAATAGATTAAAAAGCATTCAAGTTCTAAAGATATTTCCTTTGGTTTTATTTAATGTCTAGAAAGTCAGCCCTCTTGGGGGGATTAAACTTGATTTGTTCTGATAAAAAATGATTCTAATATTCCATATAATTTAAGGGCTTAATTTGCCAGCTGTACAGCTTTGTCATACTACAAATGACCCTTTTCAGCTCGCAGCTTATTAGGATAGGTATTAAGAGAGAATAAAAACCAAAAGAAACAACTATTTGCAAACTCTCATGTTAGATATTTATTATAAATGAACATTTTTATTTAATCATTTGGATTCCATTATCCAAGGAAATAGTTTTACTCCAGAAATATTCAAATAAAATCTGACTTGTTACAGAAATTAATGATATAATTCATAAATATTTATACTTTAATTCCAAGAGACATTACAATTTTAAATGCAGTCGGCACAATTTTAAAAATAGTTTTATAACTAAACTACCTTCCCCATATACGCAAAAATTCCCTTCTGCCAGTGTAATATAAAGCTCATTAAAAAGTCTTTATTTTGGAATATTTTTCTTATAACTCATATTTTCAGTGATTAAAAATTATTTTCTCAAGTTACAACTCATCTATCACTGTAAGATCAGCCCAAAGTTACCTGTTTAGCAAAAGCATTTGACAAATGGCTAGAATTCTGAAAATATGCACAATTTTTACATTCTGACGCTACCTTTTTTTTTTTAACACAAAAAAGTTTAGTCAGTTCAAAGAATACTGTAATTTCACTTATTGTTGTCTAACTGCCAGAGGAACAAGTTTTCATTATTCTCACCAAAAATAAATGGAAGCCTTGATATAAAATTTCAAGGCCTTTAGGGGTTTTTTGTGAGGGAAGGCTGATCTAGCAAAGGGCCGTGCGTCCAATTTCGTCTCCTCCCTGTGCATTCAGCCACCTTTTTATCTGATCCTCACAGGCAGGGTGGGCACAGCTGTCGAGGCTGGTGCTCACAGGCTGGTTCCCTCAGGGAGGCTGTATGGCTGAGGAATGCAGTCTGCTGGGAACAACAGAAAGATCTGGGTTTACTCAGCTTGGAGAAGAGAAAGCCTCTGGGGAGACCCTCCTGCTGCCTACAAATCCCTGATGGGATGATGGAGAGAAGAAGCAGTCAGACTCTTTGGTGGTGCAGGAGCAGTGGGATGAGAGGCGACAGGCACAGGCTGGAAGATGAAAAACTCCATATTTAGATAGAGAGAAACCTTTAACCAAGAGGATCAGGTTGGCCCCAGATGTTGCAGACTCCCCAGCCTGTGAGGTATTCAGGACGGCACCCAGCTGGAGAAGCCTGGTAAAATCAGACCTGCTCTGAGAAGGGGGTTGGGATAAATGCTGATGGAGGTGCCTTTCAAGCAAAGGCTGATTTGGTGTGAGAAATGGCCATACAACAGTAGTCAGAAGAATGAGGTGGATGGTCCCTTCCCTCACTGGAAAACAAACATCTGCATGAATGGGTTAGTTGTTCTGTTATCAGTGCCAGTACCCATTTCAGCAGCTACCCATTGCTCATAAAAATATAAGCATTTATCAACCCTGGAAGAACTAAAATATACATGAACCAGACGCAGTCTCATGAACCTACCATTATTTCTTTCTATTAAAATGTAATTAATGAAAAATTATTAGGGTTTTAATTTGCCACAATATGAAATAATATTCCTGTGATAGATTGCAAATTTAGTTTGCAAACCCTATAGATACTCCTTCTGTTACTTGCTCTTTTTTTTTAATTGCAAGCACCAAATTTTCTGTTTAGTACCTTAAAAACTACTCCTGCTCTGCTTCAGCACATCTATGCCCCAGCACTTTTATTCTCTATATATTTAAGCTTCAAACTGGTAAAATTTATATTGCAGCTGATATAGCTGTCTCTAAGACCAGTGGATAGTTAATCTCCAGAACTCCTGGGGGGCCAGGCTGCAGCTGTCCTTGTGTAGATGTTACAGCAAAGGACACAAAACCACTCCTCACCTACTCACTGCAGACTTACATTCTATGCATACTCAATTATAGGCATGATAGACCTGAAATATGACAGTATTAAAATATGGTGCTTTACTGCCAAAAGGAGCAGATACAATTCTCTCACCCAGCTTCATGCATTATCAGAGAACAAGCTGTACAGGGGAAAGTTCGCCACTCTTCTTAAAGGGCTACAATGCATCTTTACCTCTAAATATATTCATGGGCATTATTTTATATGAGAAGGACTTATGCTTCAGATAGAAGATAATTCTGTTTTTAGCCTATGCTTGAAAGATATTGAAAGGAGGTTCCAACAGTATGGAAGAATTCTATATTTTCAAGCATTTTGAAAATGGCTTTATGTCTCTTAAAACACAGCCTCTATAAAAAGCAGAATAGTATGTCCTCAGTGACTTCTTAAGAATGGGAAACTAAAACCAAGTTTTTATTTGAAATCTTTTTTAAATTCTCCTGAAAAGTCTCAGCCATTCTACAAGTAGTAAAACAGACTTACAGAAGTATTTCAGCTCCAAGAAGGCCCACAGCAAAGAGCATTCCTCATATAGCAGAATGAACTATAATGAGTCTAGACTAACCCACACCTCAGTGTAAATGGCCTAAGATAACACCTCACTTACTCCTTTCTCTGTATGACCAGGGGTAGATCTTAAGATGAGAGTATCATTGAACAGATGAAAATCATGGAGACCAGGGTAAAGTATAAGAAGGAAACCTGTAACATAGCAGAAAGAAATCTAGCTGTAAGAGAAAGGTAAGATTATTGTATGTTATTTGTTCTATCTTTACTGCATACGTGTCTGATTTACTTGCCAATATGATCCTGCAACAAATAAATGCTGCTACTAAAATTTCAACCTGTCATTTTAGAAAATATTTGAACCAGCACAGAAAGCTTATACCACAACCTGATTCTGGCACTTCTCACATGGGAATTTCTCAGCAGCCATTTCAGCAATTACAGGTCACCACTTCCACCAGAGAAGTCCTTCTCCTTCCTTACCTGTGTGCTCCGTGCTCTCAAGGCTCAGTTGTGTCCAAAATTTGTTCATGTGTCAAAGTAGTGAAATGGATGCAGGATCGGATCTGACAGAAAATGATTCCTTTGCCTCTTCTCTTTTTTTCCATTTTTATCTGTGCAGCTCTCTTGCTGTACACTGTATAAGCACACCCAATCATTTGTGCTGTTACAAGGATTGGAGGAATGAGAATAGGAGCATGTTTTTAGTGGTGGTAAGGAATGCTTTTTCCAGTATCTGTGCCAGCTTATGTTTGCTGAAAGTGCTTATTGAACAACCTAGCCAACTCTTCAGTAAATTTGATCTAAAATTTAACTAGTGCTTTGACTCTATTTTTATATACATTTTCAGAAATATCTTGGCCAAAAAACTTACGAATTATAAAAGTCACCAAACTGATTGAACATTGTTGATATATTGCAACTACATATATAGCATGTGTTTTAATATACAATAAGATTCAGAGAAAATATATTATGCAAAATTTGCCTATTTTGCAATAAAAACCAATTTCTTTGGAATTCTAGGGGTTTTATTTTCTTCTGTGCAAAAAATACTTCTTTTCTGTATGACATTACCTGCTGAACCTCCTCAAAGAATAACTGTTCAGAGATAAATCTCTTACTCCTCGTCAAGCCTTCAACCTTCTCAACATCTGCTCTGTCAGCATCATTATTTCAGAGAGTTATTATTTTAGAGTCTTGAATTATTCAAGTTTCAGAAGTGCTCTTTTCTATGTAATATGTCTTAAATCAGATGAAATCATAATTTCTCCTCGAAACGAAAAAAAAAACCAAAAAAATTTAAAAAGAGAGAACAGTGGTATTGTGGAAGCTTGCATCTAACATTAGCAGTCCTCAAAGCTTTCTAAAGCTGCTAAATTGTCTTACAAATCAGTTTAGGTTGCAGATGGGGTTCTATCTTTGTTGTTTTTTTTTTCTTTTTTTTAAATTTACCTTTTATTGATTGTACTCCAAAGTTTTTCCCTGAATTAATGAGGACAAGATCCTTACTTTTTATGCCATGAAACCTGAGGTTCAAAGATAACACAGATCCTAAGTGCTAGTGCTAGAGGGTTAAAAAATCCAAAACCTCCTAGGTAATGTAGATGTCAAGGCAAATCATGAAACTGCCATTCTATTAACATATAGCTATTATTATATCCAGGAAAAAAACCTATAAAATTGCTGGTAACCAGCACAATGAATACAGAATTTCAGATACCATCTGCCTGTGGCTCAATAATTCTGCTTTCTTGGTAGCTCTATTTACAGTGCTACAAATGGCATCCATTTACCACAGTTACAGTAATGCACTTGAATTTCAAAGTTCACTTTAATTTAAGAAACTCCTTAAAATTTGATCAAATCTGGGAAAACATCACCCTGGAATAGGGGAAAAAACAGATGTATTCCTTAGATGGGAGTACTGATTATCTTATAGCATAACTTACCACAGAGAGAAATGAGGTTCAGGGTGTGTTTGGACAATGCTTTCAGGCACACAGTGAGATTCTTCAGGTTCTTCTGTGCACAGCCAGGAGTTAGACTTGGTGTTCCTTGTAGTTCCTGTGCACATAAGCTTATCAAATGAGTTTGTGTTTCTATCAAAATCATGTGATAGCGGCAATTTTTGGAAGGTATGTAAGAAACAAGGTAAGTTATTAGCATTACAGAAGAAGGGTTCTTTCTTTGAACTGAGCTGCTTTAAATTTTCCAGAGCTCATATGCAGAGTGAAGGTGTGAAATTAAACATAGGCAAGTGGGGAGAAACAGTATATTTTAATATTTGTCTTTGTTTCTTATTATTTGAATCTATTCTAATGGGCAATAAATTAAATTTATTTTCCCCATGTCAGTCATTGGTAGGTGATGTCCCTGTCTTTATCTCCTTACAGTCTTTCTCTTCCTATTTTCTCCTCATCCTGCTGAGTAGGAGGAGGGAGTGAGCAGCCAAGTGGGAGTTTGGTCTTTAGCCAAAGTTAACTCACCATGTTAAAACCAGTTGAACATGATTTTCAACTTTTCTAACAGTTCTGCTTGTGGAGACCATCTGACTCATCACAGCTCCTTACAAAACCTTTGAACAAATGCATCAGAGCATTAGAAATAAATCTCCAGGTTGTTGCACAACTACATTAAAATTTTCCCTGGAGTACTTATTGGCACACTAAATATGTTGATTAATAAACTCTAGTTAGAACTAAAAATAAAAAATGCAAAGATTGTTATCCTGAAATTTGCATCACTGTACATTTCCACAGAGAATTTATTTTGTAGGCATGTACAATGGAAAGCTAGATTTATGCATATGTATATTATGGTGATAATTTGCTCATGGTGTTATTGCATATCGTTTCGATGCATTTGTTTTCCATGTAAAAATAAATATTTTAGAGACCTATCTTCAGTGCTGTGCAGAAACTGCTTGAAGACGAAGTTGAATCAAAGAAAATTATATTCTGTTTGTGTTTCTGAGCATAGACAATTCTTGAGAAAGATTTTTTCTATAGGCATGGAATACTAAAGCTGATCTGTGATATCAGAGGAAAATGTTTATTTGCTGCTTGACCAGATAGCTTGGAACTGTGGTTGGTGCACGCAAACAAATTTACATGAGATTATATTTGAAATAAACTATTAAAATATCGGCACTTAGTTTTTAAAAAGCATTTTATTAATTGCAGATATCTATGACCAATACGGGGAGAATTGATTTGCTTTTCAGAATGAGAAACGAAGAAGAAAAATTATATTTACATTTCTAGAGAAAATGCATTTGTCTAGAAATTAAAGCGGGTGGATTTCGCTTTCTTTTGTACTTGGCACAGGAAAGCATGTTGCAAAAGATAAGACTGGACATACCTGTTGTATGACACTAGCCAAGCCATTTCATGCCACTCCTGTGCTCCACTACACAGTGGGATAAAAAATGTTTCACATCTATTTCCAAAAAGACAGATATTAATTAATTGCTGTTATTAAAAACTTATTTTGTGTGAAAATTGAACTAAAGATAGACTGCAAATCTGCAAGCGGATAATGAAGTTAAAGGTCTACCTTGTTCATTAACAGAAATCCTGTTTGTTTGCATAATTTAAATAAGACAAGGAATATACCTACAAAAAGCAATCAAGGAAACCTTCAATATATTGGAAGTATGCTGCATGATCAATTCTCCTCCAAGCCTCATAGTTAGCAACGAGACATCAAATTGTCTGGAGTAATTATCTAGTGATGAACCAATAAACGCCTTGTGAGTAAAAGATCAAAGGAAAACCACATTGCTTAGAAATGTGACCAGCAGCTCCAGGCCCTGGGCTATGCTCTGCAGGTGTCACAGTGGGGTCCTGCAGTGGCAGACTGGGCTCTAGGGACAGCCACATTCCGCCCAACACCTTTGCAGGTATAGGTTCACACTGGACGTGGAGAGGAGAGGAATTAGTTGACACGGACAGGATTTGAGACCTAGAAGCCATTGATCACATTTTTACACACATAACTACACCTCAAGTCTAATCACAAGCTCTCATGCACAAGAAGAAATTGCTGCATGAGGATCTGGTAAGTGTCACAGCTGGCCAGTAGCAGCTTCAAGTAATAGAACCCATTAGGTTGATAAAGTTTCATCAGAGTTCAAAAGACTTCTTTGATTTCTCCTAAAATACTTATTCCACTGCTTGTTTATCTAATTTAACTAACTATCCTGATTTAACTAATATCATTGGTTCATAGACCTTATGAAAATGAGAGACTGAATACAGAATTCTGTATGAACCACATTAGTATACAAGCATCTTTCTTTGTGGCCCAACTGCAGCACTTTAATTTTAATATCTAAAATGTTTCTGCATTCTTGTCTGTAAAAGCAGATGTAGCAGCTACTGCAAAACTGAGTGTTCCCTGATGTGATATGTGACTCTAGGTCTGGAACTCAGTAGGAAACAGCTTGAGGAAGTAGGAGTAATTTTAAAAGTAATTTAATTTTTTTTCCCTCACAGTGGGTCTCTGAAAGAAACAATTTAATCTGCACCAGTTAATCCTGTTTATTGACTCACAAGAAAATTATGCTTTATTTCCTGCAAGCGTGATTCAGTTATGTACTAGAAGTAGTCTAGTGTGAGAAACACTACTCCTTTAGTGATGACTCTTGAAGAAAGTATTATTATAGAAAATCTATTATGTTAAATATAAACATTTCCAGTCTGGGCCACGTTTCTTGATAGCAGAGATATATTATTATCTAATAAAATTATTTTTAATATTCAGCAACATACTGAAAGCAATGCACAGGAAAGTCATTATGTTCCATGCTTTTAAAAGCTCATTGAAGTAAGACATTAATGTTTTCAACCCCTAAAATTAACTTCTGCACTCAAGTCAAGCAAAATCATTTGTGGTCATTAGTTTCACTTATCACCATTAAAATTTAGGGAATGCTGAATGTATTTAATATATGAGATGTGTAGTGAAGCTATTGGTACTATTTTTCAAAAAGAATTAGGAAGCCTCTGCTCCGGGACAGTGTCCAAAAATGGCTTTTAGATAAATCTCTACTTAAGGAAATATACAAGGAATGGAAAGAAAATCTATTGTCTGAATTGCTACTTACAACTACTGCTGCTGAGTGTGGGGCTTTTGCTAACAATGCAGCTGCTTGATGTAAGATCTTCAGAAAGAGATCAGGTCTGTATTTTTCTGACGAAGAGTAATTCAAAGTCATGTTTTGTGTCTCCAACTGATTTCCTCTCATTTTTCCAAAATTTTGTATTCAGAGATGCCTTCCAAATCCCTAAAAAGCTCTGCTGCAAGGAAATTTGTTACCACATTTGTAATTCCTCAAATTCTATACTTTTCTCACATTGTTCTCTAGTTTTCTCTATCCACAGAAGTCCTTCCTTCTGATATAAATACAAACAATGTATTTACCATGGAAGCATGAAGTTGATTTGATCAGATAAGGATCTGATCCTTGAACATGAGTGACTGCAGACTTGGGGAGCACAGGCCACTTTGAGGACAGTAGATTTCTCTTGTGGGGCCTGTCACTTCGACAGGTTTTCATGCACTGCCAGCAAAACAGGACTGTGACCTCTGTGGTGTTTCTAAGGAAAAGCAATGAAAGGCAGTGCTCAGGAGGTGTCTCAAGTGACATTTAAAGTTTTAGCTCTTTAAACACTCAGGCTGCCATCATGCTTGTTCTTGTCTACAGATCCTGAGGATAAATTTCCCAGATTTTTTCTTTTTTTCTGTAGTTTTGAACTACAAAACACTTCAGAGTGAAAGAGAATATTGCCTCACCTCAGAGCTGAAAACGACTCACGGAAAGGTCAAAACTTAATGCCTATTATATCTGTCTCCCAGAACACTTTCTCCAGTTCTTACACCAAAATATAACTCCAGACACCAGCAAAATCACAAGTCCCTCACATTTTCCTCACCATTTCTCCCACTCTGTAGGCTTACTTTTCCTTACTTCTTACTTGACAGGATGTCTGGGGAGAGTGGTATTGACTTTTTGTGTAAAACTTAAACTAACAAAGTGATTTTGTTAATTATTTGAAATTACATCTAGCAATTATCGAAAAGTCTAAGGAGGTCAAAGTTTTAACTATGGAATTTTACTGGGGATTTATGGAACATCAAGGAAGATAAATTTAATATTTAAACACTTGCAGCATTCAAGGTTGACTTCAAGGAGAAATGTTTTACAGATCTTTTAAATAATAAAATTGTGAAGGTACAGGTCCTTCTACTGAAGATTTATTTGAAACATGAATTGTTCTTTTACCCTTAGAACAGCTAATAATTTGCAGAATATACTTTCCTAGGTATAGAAACACGGAATACAGAATTTGCACCATATGGACATTCTGGAAGCAAAGAATCACCAGATTTTGAGTCAACTTGGCTTTTGAAAATGGAAAAGAGGCAAGATTTCTCTTGAAGCATGTTCATGTTAAGATAGTACTGATACCATATGAGTGTTTGAACAACCATCATCTGCCTACTAACTTGAAGAAAACATTCAGGTGTTGATAAATATTACCCTCTTCTGTTCTTTTTATCTTCCCTTAATGTTGCACTCACAGGAGATGAAAGTGTAAGATTTAGAAAGTCTCAGAAAGTGTAAGTTTCCTGTCTTACAACAGAAACATTAAATGTGGAGAAGAAACAGGCACTGAGTCCATATGTCTGAAAATTGAAAGTGAAACCGATGTTTAAGAACATTTGCAGGATGAAAGCTTTCATAATGTTTGATTCTCTGCATGTTCCTGGGTGCTTGACAACGTGTTGCCATTTTATTAAAACTTTTTTAAAATCACAAGGTTTTTCAGATGTTCTAAAAGCCTCACATAGATCAAGATCACATCTCACATAGATACAAATATATATGAAACATTAAAGGTCTTTAAAAAGAGAAGTATATTCAATACTCTGTGGATAGTAATAGCACAATTTTTAGTTCCTCCATGAACTTCAGCTAAAACAGAAAATTAAGAGTCATTATGTCCCATTAGTTAGTGGTTTTTGAAGAATTAATTATGTAGTTGAGATGGACTGTTATTTTGAATTCATTCTTGTATCCTGTAGTAGCCTAAAAAGTAAATTACAGGGATCTTCTGACATTTGATACTAAAAAAGGTTACAATCTTACAATAGGTTCTACATATTTCTAGAAGCGTATTCTTTCAAGCTGTGGACCAACATTTGTGGTGTTGATTGTAGAGAACATATACTTTGAATGCATAAACTTTGATTTCTTTCTATCTGACAGGAGTAATTACTCAAAAACAACTCCCGAGAAAATGTGATTTGTGACTTTTCTGGTATGGTCACAGAATGAGTGACATATGCTTATAAAAGAAATTTCTTAGCTGCATTTGCTTTTCTTTTCCTTCTCAAATATCTGCAATTAAGTTTAAAAGCATCTGTAAGCTTTTGCTTTTATCAATTATATTTACTCCAAGGTTCAGAAGATTAAAATTTGGAGTATCACTCAGAACAAGCATCAGTATTACCAGCTGGTAAAAGAAGAGAGCAGGAAACTGGTTAATACGAGACAGCTAAGTTAATGAAAACAGAATTATCATCAATACTTTTCCTCCTGATAAATGAACAGCACAGGCCACAAGAGGAAAATGTAGCCTGACATTACAGAGTTTAATCATGTGGACTGTACCTCTGCTGAGATAGGACACAGAAGTGTGTGGAGAACTGACATTTTTGTACTTAAAGACAAAAGACATTTTTCCCCTCAAGGGAAAAATACCCCAGCTGCTTAGCATCAGAGAGGTCACTCTGGCTACAGAACAGGAGATTTGAGCATGTGGGATCAAGCCTTCCTCAGGGGGGTCAACAAAAACCTCCAGCTTTGGTGCAAAATACTCTCTTCTAGAAAATGCATCAAAATTCTCTGCAGGAGAAAAAAGACAATATGAAAAATATTAAGTCTTCTGTAAAGACCAGAATATTATTTCTGATAGTTTTGAAGTGGAAATTGAGACAGGAATGTCAATAATTATATACACCTCCAGAAAGCCTATAATTTTGCTGAAATTACCAGCCCTGCATAAATGCTTTGCACAGCTTTGTTGACTGGAAAAATAAATTTTGATTCTTTCCAATCAATATTAACTATTTATTTTAGATTCATAGAGGAAGAGAATGTCTTTTTATCTAAAAATGGAAAAGTCTATACCAAACCTGATTTTAAAATGCAGTTTTGCAAGTTCCAGAGGACAAGGGACCAAACTAGATGTCAGAAGCTTCCTTTGCACAGCCATTTCTGTCTTGCCTCCCTGTAGGTGGGGAGCAGATCAGGCCAGATTCCTTGGTGTGGTCCCTCTGTTTGCGGGGCTGGAGGTGCTGATTTTGCCCCCTGGGACCAGGGCTGCCCTGTAGCTTGGAGCCACAGGCATGAAGCCTCTGCCAGGGTTGAAGGCCCTTTGATCATGGCTTGCCTTGCCCTGCCCAGAGGGCCCATTATCTACAAGTTAATATAGCTGACTACACTTTCTGAACCGTGAGCATAGACCAATACATATGTTTCTTTTCTGACCATCACAACATTCATCTTTCTGTTTGCAAATTTTTTGCAGATTACTCTTTGAGGACCATTTCTGAGTGAGGTTAACCTGCCAAATTTGATACATGACAATTTGGTGCTTAAGTTTGAATATTCCAGAATTTACTGTTGTCACAGGAATAGAAATACTGTTGTAATTTTGATCATCCATGGCAAGACTGTAAGACATAAGAGCGGTGTGGAAAAACGAATCTTTTATTAGGCTGGAGGTTATCTAGGCTGAAAGAAAGAAAATATTCCTGAGAATAGAGTTACAAACCAATAAACTGATCTAGATACCATATTGTCCCTAAATTAAAAGATATCATCAATGAAAATATTCTATTAGGCTGGAGGATATAATTTAGGCATAGTTTTAGGAAGAGAAGCATTTTATAGGGAGAAGTTTTGCAGGGACCTGTAGGAGCTTTATGCGTTCAGAAGTTTCTGTTGTTTTCCATGTTCGTTAGTTGGTTTTATAATATATATTTTTCTCTTTACAAATTCAGACTCTTTAAAGGATACAGACTTCTGTACTCATTGTGACAGCAGCATTATTACACCAGCTCATCATTGTTAGCCCCAGCTTTTTTTGTTGGTGGGGAGCTCAACAAAAACTTTTGTAGTGGATACATGTGTTCATATTTGTGTGTATTATGCAAGAGGCTTAAGAGAAGAATATACAAAACAAGAACAATATGGGTTACTCATCATCAAGACAAAAGTTAAAGATAAGAGTATTTAGCTCCTGTTGGAAAACAAAAAGATACAACCACTTTTTGTGAGGGACTTTATAACAGTCTACTGCAGACCTTGTTTCATGCTCAGCCTGAGCATGAAAACACCATGTCTTTTGCTACATCTTTAAGAAGACCCAGGAAAATTTTCCACTGAGGGCTACTTCACAGGTGCATGGGTGCACAACAACCCTGTAAGGAATTTAAGAATTGATTTTAAAAAAAGCATCACACTTGTTACATAGTATTTCTTATATCCAATGCAGGTCACTGAACTCAAAATGGCAAGGAAAGTGTGAAGGAGTTCCAATGTGGATAGACACCATTCTCCAGAGCAGGAATTGTGCCTGCCATGGTGTGGGTTCATGCACTAAAATCAAACAAATTCTGTAAGGAGACATTTTTACTGCAAGATTAGTGAGACACTGGCACAAGTTACCCAAAGAAGCTGTGGGTCTCCAATCCCTGGACATGTTAAAGAACAGGATGGATAAGGCTTTGAGCAACCCATTCTAGTGGAAGGTGTTCTTGCTCCCAGAAATGGGACTTGAACTAGATGATCTTCAAGGTTCCTTCTAAGCCAGTCCAGTCTATGATTCCATGAGTATGTGATGCGCTGTGGCAGAAGAACTGGGGCACTCCTGTTCTTCTGTCTACATGATTCTCCTGAAACAAGATTGGTTGGGATCTCTCATACCTTTTGTCTTAAAGATTTAGTAATATTGGGATACCATGATGATCTTTTTCGCACTTCCTGGAAAAAGAATTCTGTGGTGTGGTAGAAAGTTTAAACAGAGCTATGGGAAAGAAAAGTAGAATAATTTTCACCAGTAATAGCAAGAACTGTACTGTTATCATGCATTTAATAAATTAGGAAAATACATTAGTTCTCATATGAATTGTCACTGTTAGAATGACTGCTGTCCCTTTCAAAGATGTAAAATGAAGATCCTAGGAAAGGCCTCAAAGAAGTCTCTGGAAATGACAGTTATGACCCAGGTAACCTATATTTCAGCTCAAATGCTTTCTGTTTCAAAAGCTTGTAGGCATATGCATATAAGTGTTGTACATATTATCAGTACACAAAGAATAGTAGGCAAGATATTGATTTGATTCATTATTACACAAAATTCCCAGTGAATGATCAAAATGGTCGGTCTTTTGCACTCCATGTTCAGGAATGGGAGATTGATTGGTCTGTGCAATCACAGGACAGTGAAATTTAATTTAATCCCTCTCTTGCTCTTGTACAGGCAGTGGAACTTCATTAAGAGTGACTGCGATCCAAAAATCAGAAGGGTAATTTCAAGAGAAGCAGGAAGTGCTCAAGGTAGAAATTCCAAAATCTACACATTAAATTACAAAGTCATTGTGGATGTGGATAAGTGATTAAATAAGAATTTTTTAAGGAACCCTAGCAGTATATTTTCAGGCTGCTGGTTCAGTTCTATTGACTTTATTTTCTTTGTAAATCAAGTAAGGAATAACCCCCCTGTATAAAAAATCACTTCCAGGAAAGAGTCAAGAAAGCAATACACAAGAAATGTTCCCTCACAGCAGGGATTGCATTTGCTGCTGCTGTAGTTTCACTCCTTGGACTAAAGGGTTAGCTAGCTTTGTTATTTTTCTGCTGCTGTTGCTGTTTCTCAAATTAGGCTGACAGCTCTGTTTCCACAGTCTACATATTTTCATGCTGTTAAGCTCAGTAAAATGGTGCAAAAAGTGTACTGTCCATGCAGTGGGTCAAAAATTATGTATAATCATTTAATCCTAAAACGTGAATGAAATGGAATGTCAACTTTATTTTCACACTCCAGAAAAGTCACTGAAGACAATTAAGTGGAAAAACAACTACAGAGTTTAAAAATATCTGGGAAAATTTATTTTTGCAATTTGGCAGGCTTTAATAACAAAGAAAGGCTTCTGGCAAGAACTCAAAAAATTACCTTAAAACATTTTAATAAGCTGTTGGCTGCTTTCCCTTTTAAAAATAGGTTCTGTGACTTGGACATCCCTAACAGAAGGCAAAGGTACATGATTCTGTGCAGTTTCTGCAGTCTGGTGTCTGAAAGGATCAGCCTTAGGACTGTGTTACCATTAGCTTTCAACTACCCTTCTTGTTTTCAAAGTGGCACTTTATTCCATTGCTGTTTCCATAGTAAGTGTACAGTGCTCAGAGTACCACATGGATTGGTAGTCTCCATAGTTCATAGACATTTTTCAAAACTAGATAACTGTTAGGCAGTTTAAGGCAATGCCCATCATGCTGACATGGTGATGGTCTTTCTCACCCTTGATACTCTGATTTTCCTCTTATACTCAAGATTGAAAACATGATCAGAAAGGAACCAGCACCAACGATGTAGTTATGCAGAGTCTGGCACACTTGTGACAGATGGTCACACCAAGCCATTTCTCCTCCACATTGATTATGAGATAATGAATTCTCAAATGTCCATCTTTATAAAACCCCTAGAGCTTCTGTCTTAGGATTCTCATCATATTCTAGATAGTATCTATCCTACCTTCTAGATTAACACTTGCTGAATGCCTTCATCTTCTTGATGGCAATCACAACCCTGCTGTAAACATGAAATCATTCTTACTTGCCTGTTCTCTCAGATATCTGATGGCTAAGCAGGGGAAACTGCTACGATCTTTTAAAACATTTTTTCCATTCTTTCCTCCCACCTAGCTCATTCAAATTCACTTCGGTATTATTTGGGTGCAACATTTGCTGCACAGAAGCTGTCATTAATTTCTAGATATCTTGACTCACTAGTGTAATCTGAAAGCAGCCCTGATGAAGTCCAATGGCTGCAGCTGTACTGACATTGGCTCTCTACTTCGCTCTTCTGTTTAATTATGGGAATCTCAGTGGATTTGTTTTTACGTTTTCCCAATGACTTCTTTTTCCCAATGTACAAGTTGCTTGCAGAATGCTGTGTAAGCATCTTACTTACCAACAGGGATAATATTGAATAAAACATGGTCCATAACACATTTCAGGCAGATCTGTTGCACTACAGTGTTCCTATTCAGTGGGACATGAATTTCAAGACGACAGAATTAAATATTAGCTAAAATGATGTGCTCTTCTTGAAAGATAACTTACAAAGCTCTTCATTGTGGAAAAGGAAATATAGAAAAATATGAGCTCAAATTTCCATCTTGGATATTCAAATACTGCACAATGTTATCCTTAGTTCTATCAGATATAAATTTAGGCTTGTGTATGAACTGAAGCTTGTATCTTCTTATGTCCATGGTAATTATAGAAGGATATATGGCTGGGCTTGACTTCAGAATAAGGCATTGGCTTCTGAGATTTTCAGAGCTGAAGTTGCTTCCTTGATTTAGGGTATCGATAAGCCTTAAGTCTTTATCTGCTTCTTCTTCTTTTTTTTTTTTTTTTTTTTTTTTCCTTTTCACCCAGAATTCTTCTCCATGTAGCCCCACTGTAGACTGAATAGGCATGCAGCTCAAATTCTCTTCTGCCCTGTCCAAAAAACAGAAGCAGAAGTATCCCATGGGAAAAGAAAAAAAAATCCATGTATTTAATTATGGTAAAATAAAATCTGAAGATGCAACCAGAAAGAGTTTGTAATTTAATATCTGCAAAACCTGATAGTTTAATTTCTGTATGGACTACTAGTGAATATAATGTCGGGTCAAATGCTAATATAATGCCAGGGGTGAAGGTGATGGGTTATTAACATGGGGGTTCT
This sequence comes from Mixornis gularis, assembly GCA_003546035.1. Lineage (NCBI taxonomy): Eukaryota > Metazoa > Chordata > Aves > Passeriformes > Timaliidae > Mixornis > Mixornis gularis. The sequence continues at coordinate 9,097,427 of QVAJ01000003.1, read as the reverse complement.
TGTAGCTTCTTTGCTTCACATCAAATCTACTTCTCATTATGAAGTCCAAACACTTTTATTTCTGGTAAAAATTACATAATAGAAGTAAAACAATATAATTGAAATAGATTTCAGACTTGCTAAACCAAATAATTTGGATAAATATAGTAGAAATGTTCCCAAATCAGTTATTTCTACCTGAATGATTTAGATATTGTCAAATCAACAGTTTTTAATGGAAATATTGAAAAATCTTTATATGAAATATTTGAATCAGCTGTATTACGGAACTTGTGACAAAATCTATGAGCAGATTCTTTGTAAGATTTGTTGCATCTTTGTGACCAAAATATGTTATAATTGTCTTCCAATTTTGCTGCTGATTAGGAACTGATCTCCAGTACTATTAAGAATGTTCAGCTATTTCTGTTATCTTTAGGATTGATTAATTGTCTGGAATGATGGCAGTGATTTCCTTGCTAACTTGCTTAGTGCACAGCCAGGAGAGCATGGAGGAAGTAAGAATATAGTAATTAGCAGCTCCCCAGAAAATTCTTCTGCATCTCTCCAGCATTTTACAGCTCAGACATTCAAAAGCCAGGAATTAATCCTTTATATCTAGTAGTCCTTAAAGTTACTTTTTCTTCCATGGATGAAATCTTTTGCTTTTTTGACTCTTTTAGACTTTTAACATCTACAATTACTTGTGAAAACTGAATTAGAAATTGGATTTTGTAATCTCTGACCTTCTTTTACACTTCTGTGCGTTTCTGTTCTCTCGCATTGTTTCTGTATTTTTTTTTTGTTCTTTCCTTTTCATTCTTGCTTCATCAGACATATTTTTTCCTTGTCCTTTTCAGCACTCATCTGTAACACACACTTAATCTTTTATTACTACTTTTTTTCTCTAGACCTCCTTTTTTGCCTGCTAGTAGTTGTTATCAGTTTCATTTCTTCAATAATTAACATATATGTAGTGCTTTATAATTGTTTAAATATCCATTTTCTTACTGTGAAGACTGGAAAAATCAAATTAATCCAGCAAAATAACAGGGGTCTTTTTTTTTTTGCTCAGATTTTGAAGAAACAGCCACATAACAGCCTGATACCAGTGACTACACAGATTCTAGAACAGTGAAAAGTCCCTGAATTTGGAAAACTTTTCATGATGATTGGTCTGATAGACCTACAGTCAGTTTTCATTAACAAGTGTGTTGCATAGGTATTGAATGTGCACTGGACACGTAGAAAAAGAAAAAAAAGAAAAACTGTGTTGAGACTTTGTGGTTGTCTTTTTTCCAGAGAAGCACTTTACTCATCTATAGCAATTCCTAAATCAAAGTAAAATTTTTAATGCTTTAATAGGTGGTGAAAGGGCATTGATACTTTCTCTAACTAAACTTAGTATGGCAGTAAGGAAAGTTTTCAGTAAAATGCAAACCACTTTATTAAAATTAAAGATGAAAGTAGTCAGTTAAAAGCATTTTTTTAGATAGTGTGAGTTTAGAGGGTTTATAGTGTGATGTGTTTGTACTGCAGTGTAGCCGTATGCATCAGTAACCTCCAGTGTATCTGGCCCAAGAGGATGGCAGAAAATGTTAGTAGTGCAGTTTGGCCCTTTCTGAACAAGTCTTGGAGTTCAGAGTTTTATTCTAATCTTTTTTTGTTTTTAACAGAAAAGTGAATTTTCATGAGCTACTTTAGGATAGCATGGACAATACCTTTGACAGGAAATAGGAAACTAAATTAGAGGTGGAAGTTTAAATTGTAAGTACATTTGATCAAAAAAACTACCACAAAATGTCTTCACTGCTGGGAAGCAGTGTTCCTTTTTATTTGTCATCATATCATCTGTCTTTTGTCAGTCAATAAGTGTTATCAGTGCAACCTTTCACTTTCTTGCTAAAAATTATTAGTCTGAATAATTGGATAGCAGCAGCAAAAATTATCACTTTACTGTTCCCAAATGTGAATATGTTCAACTAGGCAAAAGTTCCCATTCCTTTGAAATCCCAAGGTGATTCCTCAGAGTACAAGAACTTAAAGATAACTTCCACATCTGACATAACTGAAAGTTTTAGGGCAGCTTGCTGTCTGAGTGCTTTTGGTCACAAGGACAGTCTTTGAGATTTTGAAGAATATATACTACCATTCCACAAGGTTAAATATACTTAAAAGGAATAAAATTTTCCTTTTTGTCAATCTTAAATGAATAATAAATATCACGTTCATCTTCACAAACCTTTTCCTCAGATGTAACATTAAGGAGTCGTCCTTGAGGTGTACTTTCAGACAAGTCTGGCTGAGTTTCTATTCATACTTAGATAACTGTTAATAATGCACATACTGCTGTGTATTATCCTCAATTCATTATCAGCAGTGAAGCTTTTAGACTATTCTGCAATCATAAAGGGTACTAATAAGCCATTGGCTTTCACTCAGGAGCATGTTTTCTTTTTAATTTAGGTCACATCAACTAAATTTTGAATTTCAACAAACATGGCTATAATTAGGAATGGTGATCAAAGTATTATTGAGCACAATGCCAGACAATTCATCATCTTCTATTAGTTCTGATTTATCCAGGCATGTAAGCATGAAGATAGCTTATCTGCATTTGGGCTAGCATTTGAATTTAATGGTGAAACAAGATTTCCTTTATATGTTCCACAACTATGGGAGACCGAAATGTTACGGTTAAAGGCTTAAACATTGTTATGAAGAACTTTTTGGCTATTATGGCAAAACTGTATAAAGAAACAATATTACTTCAATATTACACTAGGCTAAGGCAAATATCTCCCCTTCATGACATTTCTGCTTTATGACTCTGTAAGTTCATTGTTGTTCAAAATGTATTCTGCCTAAATCTAGGCTGAGAATAAGAATTTAGGTAAAAATTAAGCACAATACTGTTAGTGTTCCCTACTACAGTGAATTTCACTGTTAGCTTCGAAGAAAAGCTACATAAATTATTTCTGGAATTTTAAAAAACTATTTAAAATATAAATTGCATATTTTTTTATCTTGCATTCTTTATTCCTGACTTGTAAAGGTGTGAAGAACTGTAAACCATTACCTATGTTTCTAAAACTTTATGTTCTATTTTTGATATGTTCATGACACCATTTTCAGTATTCTCGGTGCTAGTGAAGTTTGTGTTGAAGGTATAGAAAACAGAATAATTAATTATTGTTCCTTTCTATCTACTTCTATCTACTTCCAATCTACTTTCTATCTACTTCAAGAGGCTACAAAAATGACATGAAGTCATGGATTCCATTGTAGATTTTAGAAAGAACCTACTATTCTACTCCTGCCTACGGAAATCCCAGGTTTGATTCATACAAGAACACATCAAGTATAAGGTCTCAAGGAGTGAATAGACTGACATCATCATGTGATTAAAACAAGTCCTGTAATGTACTATGGAGTCTGTCAAATTAGTATCATGAGAAGCTATTCATAAGAGTATGCTCTGTCATGCATCACCATTGTACTGTAGACAGCACAAAAACTAAATTAGCTGAGTTGTAAAAATCTTTGATGTCTAGACTTATATTCAATTCTCTAGTACAGACATAACCCAGTGCAGCTGTCATTCTCCATAGTACTGATAGTGACCTCTAAATATTCATTAAGTAAGACATTTCCAACTTTTCTATATTCACAGAATCTCAGAATCACAGAATGGGTCAGGTTGGAAGGGACCGCAGTGGGTCATCTGCTCCAACCTCTCTGCTCAAGCAAGGTCATTGCACACAGAGCACATGGCACAGGACTGTGTCCAGACAGCTCCTGAACATCTCCAGTGAGAGACACTCCACAACCTCTCTGGACAATCTGTCCCAGTGCTCAGGCACTCACACAGCAAAGAAGTTCTTCTTCATGTTCAGGTGGAACTTTCTGCGCACCAGTTTCTGCCTTTTGACTAATGTCCTAGTGGTTGGTATCACCGGGCAGGGCCTGGATCCACCTTCTTGGCACTCACCCTTCAGATATTTATATGCATTATTGAGATACTGTCTTGGTCAGCTCTTCTTGAGGTTGAACAGGCCCAGCTGCAGAGGAAGAAAATTAGGTGAGACCATAAAATACAACCAGGAAACATAATGTAGAAGTAGCATTCTGTGTCACTTCTACCAGTGCTTCATGACTATTTTCTGCCTCAAGACAAATGCCAACAGGGCAAATACTTTCTAATTTGTGAGGCAGTGACTAAGAGACCTCTGAAGTTTTCCTACTATACCTTAAAGTTGGAGAGAACTTGCACTGGCTGATACCAGTGTTGGTAAGAAAATTAGACCAGAATGGAATAATTCACTGATACTAATAAAAAACCAAACCAAAACAACAACAACAACAAAAACCAACACAAGAGATGTCTCATATTTCCCAGCAAATCTGAGAACAAGAGAACAATCTCTTCTTCGGTAATATAGTTTAGATATTGCAGCAATAAATTATTGGCGGGTGTTTTCATGAACACCTGCTCAGTTTGTTTCACTTGGTGAAGTAATTTAAAGCATTGTAATGTATTAAGTTTTTCCCTTAAAAGAAATAATAAAGAAATAAATCAAAGAATAAAAGTTATGTATGAAAATGGACAGTTGTCTGCTTCTAGCAAAGAATAGCAAATGGCTATACTATTATTTTTTTGTATCATCCACTACTTCAAGCTCTTAGCACCCCTCTGAGAAAATATTAACATCAAATTCTCACTGGCATTTGCTCCTAAGGCAATCATTGTAGACATAGGTATTGCTTGTTAATATTGAGCAGTTTCCTTTTGTTTGTGTCTATCAGTATCATTGACAATCAAAACACCTTAGAAAGCTAGGGTTTTTTTCTCATTTTAAAACACTGAAGTGTTATTTCCAAACTGCTATATTCTGCAGCTGCTATATCTGGAATACCTCCAATGCTAATGGAGCACATAAAAATAATATAATTTCAATGTGAAAAATACATGCTTTGAAAAAATATTTTGGGAAAATTATGATTTCGACACTCCAAAGGATTATGTTGCCAAGCACTACTTACGTGATCAGACAGTGACAGTAATGTATATTTAAAGAAATAATTCTGATGTCTCTTGAAACTTGCTTGTTGATCAGGAAGGCTATCACTACAAGATCAGAGTATGAAAACTCACAAAAAATTTCTTTAATAAACAATCTACCACATGAAATTTTGTTTTTATACTCTATAGATGACTGTAAACTATCAACATTTTTCTAAAAATATTTACTAAATGAAATACATTATGTACACTCTCTGTTTCCTGAGTTAAATGGCTTTCAGAAGTGAGTAGCTTCTTATCAATATTTTTCTATATTCCATGCTGCTTGAAGCATAAAATCCTTAGTACGTATCTTCTTGTCCTCTGAAAGGCTAAAAACTGTTTCAATCATACAGAGGTTACTATATGGTAATATTAATACCATGAACAAAAATAAATCCCAGGCTAGAGATCTACAAGGCAGATATTTATTTTAAAATGCTGCACTAAGTGGCATAAAACTGCTGAGTCGTCACACAAGACTTACCTTTATTTACTGGGATAAGGAATCTGAGAGTTTTTGGTCTTTTTGCAGTCCCTTAGTCAATGCCTGCACACCGGGACAGGGATCTGAATCACTTGGCTTCATTTCCATCTAGTGTCACAGCCTTGGCCACGACATCCCGGCACGGCAGCAGCCCGGTCAGGAGGGACTCACCTGTCCGCCGGGTGAAAAGCTTTTGCTTATCTCACAGCTCACCCAGGGATACGGATCGCTCCGTTATCCTGGCCCTGTCTCTCTCTCTGGCTGTGAGGGTTCTCCATCCTCTTCATCAACCACTACACAAGCTGTTTTGGTCTTGGATTTCTTCTCTGCAGGGGTGAGTGCTGCTGGCACGGGTTGTTCCTCTGGTTCAGCGGAGTTTGAGCGGCCACAGTGCCTCGATCTGCTTTGCCTTGATCTGCTTTCCTCCTCCTTCCCCCGAGGGCGCTGCCCTGTGACCAGCAGGATCTGGTAAACAGTAGCCAGGGGCCAGAACCTTGCATGACTTTGCACGTGCCTGAAACTGCTACAGAGTTTTTCTTTCAAATATTTTGCCACCTTATAAGGGTCCTGTATTTGTTCATTTGTGCCAAACCATTACAGCAGAATACTCCTTCAAAAGCTGACCCATTTTCTTCCACATTCCGTGCTCCTCATGACTACCCTGGGGCACGTATCTGGACAACTTTCCTAGAAATCTCTGTCCTGACTCTAAACATGTCATGGGCTGTACTGAGGAACCCTGACAGACAGACATAGAAACAGGAACATGCTTTCCTTAACATCCAGAGGGAATTAAAAATTCTTAAACACTGTTGTAGGAGGTCTTAAGGAGAAGGAGGTAAAACATTTAGAAAAACCACTCTCTCCTGCTTTCCCCAAAGGCTGGGTAAGATTATTAATGAATTTCCAGAGGTAGCACTCATGACCGAGGCAAGAGGAAAACACTGAACACATATCCCAAATGACCCTCATTGCCTTTGCTGTTATTCTGTTATAAACTGATATCTCACAGTACAGCAACAAAGCAATCCTGATCTCCTCTCCTCTTTTTTTTACTCTGAAAAGTCAGGAGGAGCACGTACAGAAATATCTACAGGGTTAGATATCACACCCACAGGAGCAGATTGAGCTACACTGTAACCATATACCTCTCTTTTTAATACTCAAATACTTATGTCAAAACTGTTATCTCAACCCTCTCGTGCCCCACATTGGGCACTAATTGAATGGTGTTTAACATCAGCCAAAAATTAAACTCCAATTAAGCCACTTCTCTTTTCCCTATCCTTTCCAGAAAGAGAGGGACAAAGACAGAGGCTATGAGGTGAGATGATTTCTCTTACTTTTCAGTGTCTTCTGATGTTTTTAACTTTCAAAGGTTAAAGCATTCAGTAATAATGCCTTTCAGATGGTTTTATTTTTAGAAAGGTGTAGAGCATTTGCAAGTGAACTTAGCTCCTAGAGAATCATTAGCAATTACTTAGCCTTTCCACAGGGAGCAGTAAGGCCAGAGCAAACGAATTAGTGATCCTATTTGTGACTTGTGCTGAGTAGACTTTTTACTAATATTATTGGAGCATTTGAAGTCCACCTAGATTTGCGAAAAATTATGTTGCCTCTAAAACTGCAACAGCCCTGAGAACTCTATATTGCTTAAATTGTTTTCTAACCATTCAAGGAGCAATAATGTAGACTAATCAGCTGTTGACAGAACACTTTTTAACAGCATTATTGTTTTGTTAGTAGCTTGATTGGTATAAACAAATGCAGAAGAAGTAAGGCAGCTACTTTAACTAGTGCTTAACTTAAAGCCCCCATATATGTTCACACATATTCACACAAGTAGCTATACATTTTCAGCTAGTAGATGTTTCTTTCTCAAGTAGATGTTTTCCATTTTCAAATATTCACTGAAAGAAATTCACCATGTTTGAATTGTGCTATATCTTAGTTGAGCACCACTGATAAAAAAACTGGTGCTCATATCAGTATTGCTTGCTGTCTTTGGGATAATTAATTCTTAGTTTAAAAACATCACAGTGCAATAAATTTTGCTTCATAATATAGTCAACGTTGTGTTTGCATATACTGTACTGTTAGAAAGAAGAGAAAATTAAGATCTTGGAGAAAATAAACACATCCTGCTCTTACCCTTGACTTTTAACGTGCTTAAAATGCCACAGTTCAACTGGAAGATTGTCTACAGAGGCCACAGGCCAGGTGCTGAGGAAGTGGATCTAGAGAGATGACTCAAAGCATCTTGGTTCCAAGGAAGCAAACCATGATGCTGGGTAAGGGCTTTCTGCAGAAAATATTTGCCTAAGCAATTGAAAATTCATTGCCTGAGAAAAAAAAATGACTGCTATAGTTACTTTCCTTGTTTGTAAAATGCGTTGTAGCTTAAAATTAACTTTGAGACAGTTTCAGCATTAAATTACTACTTACTAAACTTACATTCCTTAAAAATTTAAATTTCTTAAAATAAATTTTGAGAGAGTAGAAACACACAAATACAGATCTTTTAAAGCTTGGTAGCAGTGCTACTGATTAGCAGCAAGAACATGATAGCCATACAAACTTAATGATTTCATTTGTATATCAAATTCATGTACTTTGGATTGTATGTTTGAGAAATGAGAAGAAAGAGAAGACATTTAACTTTGATATATTTTATTGACATTTTGTTCAATGTCTTTCATGTTTCTTAAATAAGTGTTTCTTAAGGATCAATTATTTAATGATCAGTTTGATTTTCAGTCTGCAGCCAGAACTTGGTTCCAGTTATGTGATGCAGTCTAGAGCAAGCACAAAGGACTGTCTATTCAACTGCTATATTAGGAAAAAAAAGTTTTAAATTATTCATGGACATTAAAAGACTTTTCTCTTTACATTGTGGAATCGGGGGTTTGATCTGTGGTCTAGCTCTCAGATTTTAATTAAGTAGTAAAAAAACTCCAGTTTACTTAGCTCAAAGGCAAGAAGGTTAGGGTGACTTACTTAGTTTATAATTACTTTCATAGTAGAAGGTACTAGTATTATAAAACTCTCTTTGTAGTATTCAAAGCGTTTACAGATTTAATGGCCAAAATTCAAATTCCTTAAAGTTGAACTGGAAAGAAAATTAAAATTACAAAATTGATGTGGATGGAGTAAAGGTGTGTAATTTGAACTCAACCAACAAAACACATGCTTTTTAATTCAGAAAATAATAGAATCATAGAATGTTTTGGGCTGGAAGGGGACCTTGAAGGTCATCTAGTTCCAACCTCCCCTGCTATGGGAAAGGACACCTTCCACTAGATCAGGTTGCTCAGAGCCTCATCCAGCCTGGCCTTGAACACCTCCAGGGATGGGGAATCCACCATTTACCTGGGAAACCTGTTACAGAGCCTCACCACTGGAAATGTGGATGTAATTGACTTCAGCATCTTCATTCTGTTCTTTGCTCTTGTTAACATCACTTTCCTTCTTTAACATTTGCTTATTCTGTGGTTGCACAGAATAACTACACCACACATCCTCGCTGACTTCAGTTTGGATCAAAAATACTCAATTTAAATGTGTACACTCTGAATAATCCAGTTTATTCCAGGCAATAAATTTTAATGAAGTCTACAAAATGCAATGAATATTTATATCTCAGGTAACAGGAGAAAGGTGCTGTTGGTACTTGTGCTACCAGTCTTATTCGGAACAGGGCTAGCTTTATAAAACAGATGAAAATTTCATGTTATTTAGAAATATTTATAAATTAATATGTTATAAAACACAAAATACAATGACAGTGACAGGACAGAGCATTATTTGTATGCAGATTTCTTGTTTCCACAAGTCACTCAGATTTTTATTGTGTAAATAACAAATGTTGCTAAACTTTCATTTGAGTTGAAATTTCAGAAAATATTAATGGAAAGTAATTGTTCTGTCACTAGTGTGTCATATCAAGCTAACTGTTTAAGTTTTCTGAAATCTCAGAATACTAATGTCCTTGTGAAATAGTCTTTTATTTCCCTGTAATTTTTAGTGCAATTAGTTTGAGAAAGATGACTGCATAAAGGAATTAACTGTCATAAATTACTGGTGTAAGGAATTAATACAAAGCTGGATTTTAATTTCCTGACTTTATAGATTGCCTTCAATAGGCCTACTCAGAATAAAAAATGTTTGTACCACGAGCACTGCCACAATGAACTCATATGTGTTCTGCTTGTACAGTATCTTCTATTTTATATGGCGACAAAATTATGATTTTTGTTTCCCACTATGTTCTATAGAAAAAAAAATTAAAAATGTAGGTAATACAAAGTGTTCTCTGCAGAGTGGCACTATTTTCAGCTCTAAGCAAATAGAATGTGTTGTGCTACTCTGAAGAAACTTTCTTTTTGCATTAAATGCTACTATAAATCAATGGTTTCTGTTAAGACAAACTGCTGAAGGATGAGAGCTTTCTCTGACCAACTCCTCACAGTAGAACCAAAACAAAAGTTGCATCAATCTTTTGCTAGTTTGAAAAGATTGTATTAGTAATTTGCTTTTTCTGTTGTATAGCATTTTTAACAAGTGATCTGATATTTTAAAAATCATCTACTAAATATCCACATGCGTTGAACACATACTAGAATATTGTAACAGAATATAATTTTTGTTCAAATAAATTTTTGGTGGTAGTGGTTAGTTCTTCAGATAACTAGAAAAATTTCCTCTTTGGTGTTCTACTCACAAGGCCAAAAGGAATCAATTGTGTGTGTGTCTAAATTCTAATTTTAATAATCTGTAAGATTGTGCTATTGCAGTGTAGCAGACTGTGCTGTTATGATATCCATCAACAGCTGAAGTATTCTAACTTTTGAATTAGTGAGATTTTGAAAAGCTGACCTACACAGTCTTAAAATTCTCCTATCAGAGCTTATCCTCTGTGCTTTTATTACGTGTTAAATGCCTGTGAACTGATTCTTCACTCTTATTCTATTCATACAGCAAAATAAGGTCACATTTTGTCATAATATACATAACTAATGGTAATATATCATTTAAGCCAGTACAGATACAGTAATAATAGCAGAGGATAAGTTCTGATAGGTGAATTACAAGACTGTGTTGGGTTTGCCTGGCAAGATTCTGGTGGTGGTGGGTGGTCACAGGGGTGGCTTCTGTGAGAAGCTGCCAGAAGCTCCCCTCATGTCCAGGAAAGCCAATACCAGCCAGCTCCAGGATGGACCTGCTACTGGTCATGGCCGAGACCATCAGTGCCTCTGTAATAAAATATTTAAGAAGGAAACCCACTATTTCAGAGATCGCCAGAGAAGAGAGGAGTAAGAATATGTGAGAGAAAGAGCTCTGCTGACACAAAGATCAGGAGGGGGGAGGTGGAGGAAGGTGCTCCAGGAGTTGGAGTGGAAATTCCCCTGCAGCCCGTGGTGCAGACCATGGCAAGGCAGGCTGTCTCCTTGCAGCCTGTGGAGGTCCATGGTAGATCAGAGATCCACCTGCAGTCTGTGGGAAAAAAGGGACCCATGCTGAGCAGTTTGTGACAACTGCAGCCCACGGGATGGACTCATGTTGGAGAAGTTTGTGGAGAACAGTCTCCCATAAGGGACCCCACAATGGAACAGGGGGAGGGCTCCTCTCCTTGAGGAGGAAGCACCTTCAGAAACCATGGGATGAACTGATTGTAAACCCCATTCCCCATCTCCCTGTGCTTTGGGGGGAGGTGAGGAGGTAAAGCGTTGGGAATAAGGCTGGGAATGTGATGGAAGGAGGGGTGTGGGGAAGGTATTTTTAGGATTTGTTTTACTTTTCATTATCCTGCTAGAATTTTGATTGGTAATAAATTCAACTTACTTATCTAACTAAAGTCAGTTTTGCCCATGACAGTATTTGGTGAGTGCCCTCTCTCAGACCTTAACTCATGAGCCTTTCATTATATTTTTTATCTCCCCTGTCCAGAGGAGGACAGAGTGATAGAGCAGCTTTGGTGGGTACCTGGCATCCAGCCAGGGTCAAGCCACCACAAAGACAAGGTAATAATAAATGTAGAATATATAGAGATGATTTACGTGCTTAGAATGGATTTATAGAGAAGCTAAACATTCTGTGGTCCAAAGATGCTTAACCTGAACTGCTCTTCTGTCCTTTAAAATTGACCTCACTGGATTTTAAATCATTACTTTCACTTGTTTCTTTACATTATCTCATGTACCTGATCTCCCAGTCAACAGAGCTTTTAATTTATGAATAGCAAAATACATTTGAAGTTTCAGTGATTGGAATGAAATGTCAATTTGATTATCTGTATAAGTATCAAGTGAAATAAATGGAGAAAGGCAGCAGTGGAAATGTTTAATAGATTATTTGATACATTTTTAAAGATAGGCACATGTGTTCACTTTGGTTGAGTTGAACCTAAAGATTACATCAGCATTTAAAGGCAGATTGTTCCATGTGAAATATCTTGATTTTCTGCAGTAAGCAGTCTCAATTCAATATTCCAGGAATAAAATTAAAAGCCCATTCAAAAGAGTTGTGCAAATCAAAAGAAGTTTGATATTGTTCCTATTTTGCAAAACATTATCTATAAAAGTGATATTTTGATAATTAAGTATCCATTGTTCCACCTGGATAAACTCTCAGAATGCTTTCTTTTTTACTTTTTAGGCATTTTCTTTTGTATTCCTATTTCTACACTAGCTTTAGCTTTTCAGCAGGCACTCCACATTCTCCCATGTATTTTTTCATCCCAACTGGAAGATTATTGCATACCAAGGAGTTAGTGATCCACAAAAGTCAACCTCAAGTATGTCCAGGCATGTGCTGTGCCACACTGTCCATCCACAACACCCTTGTGACCGTGTGGTGTGGCACAAACCCTTGGCCACAGGATGACCTCAACTGGATGTGACTGCACTATCCCTGTGCCCTTGCCTTTAGCTAACAGGACAGCAAGAAGTTCTCCTGTGACCATGGCTTCTGTTTGACTGTAGAAATGATTGAGTGGAGGATTTCTTCCTTGTAAGAAAATCCAATAATGCTCAAACGGTCAAAAGAGGAGATGCTCTCCTTTGGAGAGTGTCTGCATTGCATGCTGCATGTGGGTTGGCAGCAACTAAGGGAATGAATGTAATGTTATCTGTGCTATCCTTTTCTTATAATTTTAATTCTAATAAATGGCATTTTGAATGAAACCTTACAGAATCTGAGTGACTTTGTTATGGGGACCATAATGGACCAGCACCTCCCGTAAGACAATGAGTCTATTTGCTCTTTTCCCCAAGGTTATCTCAAAGGATTAAATTATTGTCATGACTTAACTGCAGCTGGCAACTAAATACCACATGGCTGCTCACTCACTCACTGACTCCCTGCCCTCCCCATCCCCAGTGGGAAGGAGAATTGGAAAGAAAAGGTGAGCTAAGAACAATTTAATAATTGAAACAAAATATAAAATGTGACAATAAAAATTGGATACTAATATCACAAATTTTAATGTAAAGAATAAGGAGGAATAAAACTGAAGAGATACATGTGATATGCAACAACATTGCTCACCAACACACTGATTTATGCCTGTCTGGCCTCCAAGCAGTGATTGGTGGCTCCCAGCCAGCTCCCTCCAGTTATATACTGGGCATGATGTTCTCTGTACAGAATATGCCTTTGGCCAGTTCAGGTCATCTGTCCTGGCTGTGCTCCCTTCAAAGCTACCTGTGCACCTCCTCACTGCCAGAGGATAGGAAAATTAAAGTTCTTGACTTAGGGGAAGCACTACTTTGCAATAACTAAACCATCATGTGGGAGGATGAATGGAGATAGAGCTGAAGGCAACCTCACCCCTGATAAATTGCAGCTGTGCCAATTATCAACAAGTGGGAACAGCCTTGCCCTCACAGCTCTGTCCAATAAGGATGGGAGTTATAAAAGAGTGGGTCAGCTAGTGGAGAGGAAGTTGGAGTCTGCTAGCTGTGCTGTGAAGAGGAAGGGTCAGGTGGCTGTGCATTGGACAAAAAAAGTGAGCTGTCATACAAGGGGCAGACAGGGTTAGCAGGTATTTCCACCCATATTTAGAGTCTTCTAGTGTCAAAAAAGGACAAAGCAGTCACAGCTGATGCTATTTTTAGGTCTAGATTGGGCCTTGTAGAGTGTACTACAGAGCTGAGACTGACACAAACTGAAGAATAATTACAATCAAGCTCATGAAATTTTAACACAGAAGTGACTGCATTATTTAGAACATTAACGTGGTTTCAGCAAAAAGTAATTACTGGTTATCTGTTGCCAGAGACATTGTTTTCTGTCGAACTCTAGAGGTGCTGTTTATGTAGGAAATGATGCAAATAGCTCCAAATATTTCAAGCAAGTCTACAGTAAACATTTTCTGTGTGCTTCAACTGCCTTTGGTTGAAGAAACTGGACTGGTACCAAACAGAATATATGTAATTTCTCCTTAATTATGGTGAATCATATTTCCTTCAGTTTTCTAGAATGATTTACATAACAAAATTTACCCCATTATAACAAATTCTTCCACAGCTGTGTTAGCATATCAAACTGAGAAAAACCTTGGGCTGTTCAATGACATGGTATCAGCAGNAAAAAAAAAAAAAAAAAAAAAAAAAAAAAAAAAGCCACTCTGACTTTAACGTTTTGGCCATTAGAAAAGTGGTTTATATGCTTCCTCATAATTTTGTGTGTTACAGCAACATCCAAAGCCCAGTAAGAGATTTAAAAGTTTGAAAGAAGTGCAGCAACCTGCATTTTGTAAAGCTGCTACAGAGTTTAACAGGGTGTAGATAGTTCCACAGAGCCCTCAGTGAGTTTAAATGTACAGTTACTTACTAAAAGGTGTTATAAATGATGAGACCAAAGTTTATCACCAACTGTTTATCAGATCACAGCATTAAAATATTATAAAAATAGTATACCCATTAAAATTTAAAGTGGCTAATAATGATTTGGAGTAGCTGCAGATTCACCTGCAGAGCTGATTCAGCCCCTGCAAAGCTTTATCTTCATCATATGTTGTTTCATTGTACTAATACACCAGTTTTTACATCTGCATGTAACAGTCAGGGAACATTTGTGTTCCTGGTGAGAAAAATTACCTGGTGAGGGAAAAAAAAGAGGCATTTTTCCTGAACATGTTTATCATGAGGGCTTACAAATAGTTCCAAAAACCCCACAGAAAACTGGGTTGTATCAAATTATCTTTTCTGGGGAAAAACCCTAATCCTCATGTCTGCAACATGAGAGCAGAAATATTCTGTTAGGATTTGCATTACAGACACACAACTGTTCCCTTCTGACTTTGCATTGTAAACTCTCACAGTCTTACTATTTTTCTTGTAAGTCTTAAGAGCCCCTTGGATTAATTTAACAGATTATCAGATTTTCTTTATTAAAAGATGTTGTCTCAGTCCTCCTGTCTTGAGAATCTTTAAGCCCAACTGAACTGAATATTGACTCCTAAGTATAACACTGAAAAATAAGACTATTCACAAACTCCTTCAAAACTGACTGCATATTTCTGGACATCTGGAGCTGGCAATACTGCTGATGCTCATATGTGGGTGAAGAGTTATGTCAGAGCTATTTTAAGGACTTGTTACTATGAGAGCTTTATAGCACCTGGAGAGTTTCTTTCTGCCAAATTCTCATTGACAGCACAACCTGACAGGAACAAAGGTGTTAAGCCTGATTCCTCATTTTAGCTAATTTAACAAAAACCCTGTCACATCTTTACTGAATGGAAGACTCCTTTGTCACACACTCTGTAATATAAAGATTGCCTTTTTAACAGCAGAATGTTAATGTAATACAATGACATTTGCAATCTGTTGAATTTTTTTTTCTTTATGTTGCCTGAAGAAATCCAAAGGAATGTTAGTGAACAGGATATATTTATTTAAGAAGTCTGTGCATCAGTGAGGGAAGACATTGGAAAATTCTTCTAACTTTAGCAAAACAGTGTATGATCCCTCTATTCATTTTAATGCTTAGTTTTGTACCCTACAGTGCTTAGCACAAATACCAGAGATTAGTGTGGCCTTGTGTTAACTCCCTACGTCTGTTACTAATGAGTCGTGTGCCAGCTAATGCTTCCTTGTTAACTCATTAGTGATTGAGATGTACTAGAGAAGTGTGAGTTTTGGGAACAGAGATAGAGTGCTGAAGTAGATAATGATAAGAGAAGAGCATCATAACCTGACCACATATTTGAGATGCTCTCCAGGAAAGAAGATTCTTCGAAAGGTCTGTGATCATAAAAGGGAATGTTGAGAAAAGAGATGTTCTCAAAACATCACCAAAGACCCTCAAAAGCCCTTTATTCATACTCAAATAAGTTCACAGAAATAGTTAGCCTATATGCATGTGTTCAGGAAATGTGAAGAATATATAATAGAAATGTGATTAATATGTATTATCTTCAGGAATATAATCTGGTCTGTTAAGTTGCTAGGCATGCACACTTCAATTCAGTAGAAAACTATATAATTAACTTTATCCCTGTGTTTTATATTTCAATTTAGTCCTTAATAATCTTTTTAAATGGTGAAATCTGGTATCTATTTTAAAGTTGAGTGAATAAGATTTTCAGAACCCAAATATGTGAAGTTCTAACATACCAGAAGCAGACTGATATCTCAGAAACTTTTTTCCTGAAGCCATTGAAGATCAAGTGATACCACAGACTTTTAAACAAAGAAGGCTGATGAGGCAGACAAATCTTGACACAGGACAGAATTAAAAAGGAAAACGTTTTGAAGAAGGAAAAGAAAAATATCTTTATATATTACGTGAGACTGAGCAGAAAAGGTTTTCTCTTTATACTTCATATTCCATGGTCTCAGGTTGAGCTGATGATCAGGTGTTCCATAGTCATGGAAGACAGTCTCTTATAAAATGCTCAAGAACTGTGAAGACAATGAACATACATTGTTCTTGGTCTTGTCTACATCTGTATAGCACATTTGTATGAAAGAACATTCCAGGCATATTTTCATATTATGATTTTGGCCTTCCCACATAGAACTTTAAAATACCTAATATCAGCACTAGCACACAATTAAGCGAATCCACAAAGATGTTTTCTTCATAGTCTCATGTACAGAGCTAAGTTGGATAGATGAATCTGACCTTCAAACCAAAGGTCCCATGCTTAGTGTGGATTGCTCACAGTTAACCATGTTAGAAATGAACTTCTGACATTGTGTACCGAGAAAGTTAGGGCATATAGAAGGCTGGGCTTTGTGAAGGAAGGGAAAGCTGAAAGCAGATGGAATTCATTGGATGGAACTCAAATGATACAGATGATTGACTAACTTGCAAAAAAGTTTTCACTGAACAGCTTATTTTGATCCCTGCCACTTCATCTTTCTTAAAGGACTGCTTTTCTGGCTATAGTTATGCTTAGTAACATTAGCATTTTATCTTCTTTCATAATGTTTTGGAAGTAGAGACAAAAAAATGGAAAAAACCCTGTACTCTTTTACTAAAATCAAAAGTAAGTTTGCATGTGTTTTTATTTCTAATGAAGCCTTTACTCCAGAATAAAAAAACCCCAAAACTGTATATGAAATGCAGAAGATATCTTCCATGATTTCTGAAAGTGAAGTACTATTTTCTGACAGCTCTAAACTGTAATATTCTCCTCTGTCAAAGAAAAAATTTGTTATGAAAGCCTAGTTATGTCAAATAATTATTTACAGAAGGAAAAAAAGATTTATTCATCCAAGTTGCTATATAAAGGATTTATTCTGATCATACCTCATGAACTTCTGTGATTTTTGGAGGACTTTCTTTCCTAGGCAATTGAAAAGGAGAGATTCCTGCAGAAGTGGAAAAATGAAGAAGCAGGAAGGGATTCTGGGACATGCTATCTCAAGTGGATTCTTTCAGGAGGTATCCAAATATTCTAAAAACACCTACCCATGTGCTTTAGGACATTTATAAATAAAATACTGGGGGATACACTGTTTTTCTACAGATTAAATCCATTTTACATTTATGGCATGCTGCTCCATAAGTGAGTTTACCTTGTAGCATTGGTGGCTAATATGTTATTGTCACCCGAGACTCCACTGGAGAGAGTTTAGAGTTACTTGAGACTCCACTGGAAAGAGTTTAGAGTTTATAGACAATGTTTTGCATTTACATCAGGATTCAGCTTGCTTTAAAACTCAGCAATAACCCCAAAATGAAGTGGACACATCATGACTATTTAATTTTCCTGGCTACTGGAACAAAATTATGGTTCAACAAGCTTCAGCTGTAGATTAGGAAAGTAAATATATTTGAATACAATTCTTATTACTGTAGTTAGAAATGCAAATTGAGACACTCTAATTATGGTTCCCATATTACACTGATTTGATAATGATAATTTAATGGGATTTTTAAAATCAAATGAATATTAATGAATCATGACTTATTCTTGCTGATACCATTAGGTATCAAACAGTTGCTTTCAGTATAATTATTGTTCCGCTGCAATGATTTATAATCAAAAATCAAATGTACAACCTGCCTTCCCCCCCAGGTCTGGGTCCCCTCAGTATTTACACATAACTTGATAAAAGTTATCAATGGGACTTGGATAAATCAATGCTTTCCAGTTGTTATGATGCTGTGTCTGTGGCACTCCTTACTTGCAGCACAAAATCTTCATTGTGTAGTAATGTTTGTTGGCATACCAAGACCAGCTTTACTGTTGTTGGATGAGGGAAAAGTTCCACATTTTCTTTTTCCTGCTTTCAATGTAGTTGATTAAACTGACAGACTAATTTTATAGAGGATCTGGCATATTGACAATAACCATTTCAATGAAGAAGCACTCCAATCATGATTAATTTATGTTGTAGTAACTTCATTATTACAATTATATGTCACTGTAATTTAATGCCAGAAATAGTTTGGACTTGTTATTGACAATACATAATCTACTTAATTTCCTACTACAACAAAAAATTATACACTGTGATATAGTCCAAATCTTTCCCTCATTGAATTTTACCTAAAATTACAATACAATTAGACCTCAGATGCTAAGGAAGTTTAAAATCTAATATACTTTGTAGAAAATAAAATAGATTCAGGTTGTGGCCTTTTTCCTCTCAGTTCCAAAAGACCTGAGAGAGTTGCAGGCAGCTCACTTATGATGAAAATCAGAAGAATATTTTAATCTAGAGCTCACACATGAAATAGCAAAATAAGCAGTATAAAATGGGCTGTGGTAGGAAAAAATGGGTTGTTGTTTAAACAACAGAAAGAAAATTATCCTGATATCTAGCATAGATTGAAATATATGTGCTGCCCTGAATTTTCTGCCTTCTGTTTCTGTGCAGAAGTTTTCTCACGCAGCTGCATGTAAACAATGTTTATTCTTGGAATGTTTGCATTCTTCTCCTCTGAGAGAAGAAATGATTGATGGTGATGTCCACCATCCAGGTTGAGAGGTGGCGACCTCTGTAGCCAATCTCTGGACCTTTGTACAAATGTATATATAATGGAGTCAGATGAAATTAAAGAGAGTGCTTGTTCCTTCACTGCCATGCTTCTGTACCTGCTTTCTTTCTGTCCCTAAAGTCGGACACACCCAGCCTCAGCTAGCAACAAGTGGTGACCCCGAATGTGTGAGGACTGCAGCCTGAGTCACATATATGAACTTAACCATAAATACTGACTGGCCAGAAGGTTGCAAATAAGCAAAAGAACTGGGATGAGTCCTGTTAGAAAAGACTTGGATTAAAATTTAATTTTAAAAAGCAGCGTTTCAGTTTGTTTTAGGGAGTTCATATTTCAATTAAAGCTTTGTTTCTAAGGACAAATAATTGATAGTGAAAACATCCCAAGCTTTTCTAATGAAAAGGTAAAAAAATTTGAGGACTGCAATATAGCATGCAAATTCTTTCACAGAAGAAGCCTGTGAATGAGAATATATCACTTCATCCTTAGAAGGAATAATACCTTCTTTAGTAAGATTAAAGAGATGATGCAAGTACCACAAGGGTTTCAGGATACAGAAATAATTCTTAGCTTGAGGAAAAAAAGTCTGACCTCATTTCTTTCCCCTGATATTCTGTTCAAGAATTTTGGGGGATTGGGGTGGGGGTTGGGGAAAGGGGTAAGATAATATATGTAGAGTACAGAAATTTCCTCCAAAGTTAGGCTGGTACAATGATATAACAATGCTAGACTTCAAAATTCCTGATTTGTATAAGAAGATGGGAAGAGTTTCAGTCTGATGCAGTAATATAAATGTGCTCTTTTCTTAGGAATGTAAGAAACATACTGCATCGTTATAAATGACAGTTTTCTCAAACATGTTATATAAATAAATAAAGTTTTGCATTTCTTTCATGTAAAACATGATGAATTAAATTATGCTAAAAAACCCTACAAAAT
Source organism: Mixornis gularis (assembly GCA_003546035.1). Taxonomy (NCBI): domain Eukaryota; kingdom Metazoa; phylum Chordata; class Aves; order Passeriformes; family Timaliidae; genus Mixornis; species Mixornis gularis. The sequence continues at coordinate 9,077,502 of QVAJ01000003.1, read as the reverse complement.
AAAATTAAACAATAAATTAACAGAAATAAATTGATGAAATGCTTTTAGGAATGCTTTGTACCAAAGTTGTTATTGATCCCTGTTTCTACCAGTGAGATTTTACTCTGATGGGATCTAAAGGACATTACCTCAACTATTTTGGGTTGCCTGATCATGCCTCATTAGGCATGCAGGCCTGCACGCCTTGCAGGACACCCTTGAAATCTATAAGAAATATCAGTGTAACTCTAGCTTTTCATTGGCATAGCACCTAACAAAGTGATGTATCTCCCAGAAATGTATTTATCCCTATAATGAAAATTCTAAAATTAAGATATTTTGTTTCTTTGCAAATTTTGGCATTGATGACTTTTTTGTTTTGCTTCATATCAGTTTACTAAACAGAAAAGAAAAAAGTTCCAAAAGGGAACTAGTTTCTTTACACCTAGGCTTGTAATTCTCAATATCAAATATTTTACTGAAGTGATTCTGAAATGACTGCTAAACCTTGTATTTGAATTTTTGAAGAGTCACTTTGACTATAAAATATACATGTTCCTTTTCACTGGATTAATTCTATATCCTCAATAGTGAGCATTGGTTTTCTCACTACTCTCAATATTTAATACTCAGTCACTTTTCTGCTAAAATTAGATTCTGCATAATTTTTCGCTCAGTGTTTCCTTTATTGGATTTTACCAATTTATCACTGTCCTTTCTCACTGCAGTGCAAATAACTTTTAGCTGCGTATGGGCAGGGAATGATTATCAATCTATTCATTAGAAACTGTTTGGAGCAACCATTGTAACTGAATTCAGAAGTACAAAAGGTTATGAAATTTTAATAGGACTATTATTTTTGGCAAAACATATTTAGAAAAAAAAGGATTCTTTACAGTAAGTCTACTAAAAGAGATATCTATAAACCTGCTTAGGAAACCTTTGCACCAAAAAAAATGAAAACTTCTGTTTGAAAACTACATTATTTGGACAATTTTTTTTAAAATTTTCTATTATCATTACGAGTATTCCTTTTCATGATGTTTTAGTAGCAAATGCATTCAGTAAATATCGTATCACATTACATCCTATGATAGATCATGACATGGCAATGCAGCATAATTTAAATATTTTAAATATCTTTTCTGTTTATCTAATTTAAAAAATGAAGGACAGATGTCGCATAGAATAGGATTAAATATTTTTCAGAAATATGTTTGGTACAAATTTGGAACTAAATTATTTCAAAACATTAATGTTTCCCACCAAGAAAACTCTCAGTTCTCTCTTAAGTCTAATTACAAGTGTAATGATATGCTCAATATATTTTTTTTTTCTTTTACAGGGAAAAATTAGATAACAGGATACAATTAATAATGCAGCACCTATCTCCTACATGGCGTACAACATTACAATTGTTTATATCTAATGAGGGGAGGAGAGGTCATTTCTGCATGCAGAGGGAGAAAGATGATGTGGAAATATCAGGGAAACTTCTGAGTATAATGGAATTGTAAAATTCAGAGTTGACCCTAACAGACTGCTGAGGTTGGACACTTAATGAATACTGCAGTCTCTACATTAATTTCTCTTTTTCCAGGAAATATGTCTCTAATAGAAACTGTACTTTAAACAAGATTTTTATTCCACTGTACTCTGCTACCAGAAGTATAAGCGTGGGCAAATAACCTTCTGGATATCTCCCTGGGCTTCATCTGACAATCTAGCCTGACAGAGTGCTGATTTACTCAGTGTGTTTCCTACCTTATTACTTCTCTCAGCAGCAAATTATGCTGCCTATATACCTATTATTTGCTCCTGACTAGATCCATCTACTTTACTTTTTTTAAAAAGATGGAAATTATAAAAATACCTCTTCCTCTTCCTTTCCAGATTTCTTACTATCAGTGTTGCCAGCCACTAGCCAAAACATGATGCATGATAAGATTCCAATAAATTCTGCTGACAATATCTGTAGAGATGAGAAAATTTTTCCTGTTCGTTTTCCAAATAATTTCTTTAAAGTTTTTCAGAGCATAAAACTTTGGTCTTATTTCTTAATGTTTTTTTTTCTTTTATTTTCCTTAGAAAAAGAGGGCACCAAATGAAAATCATTCTTCTCCATGGGATATTTTATCCACTTTTAGCTACTCATTCTTCATATGATCAAGTAAGAGTCCAGTAGTGTTTTGCATAAAATTAAGGGGGGAAACAGCTGCTATTTTTCCAGCTACCAGTACATTTTTTAGATGACTCATGGCTATACCTGTACCTGTTTCCGTGGTCACCCACTATATATTCTTTTTATAAGTTTCAAATGTAAAGAATTTCTATTAAGTATCCACTAGCATACTTTGGGATGTCTCTTCAATTCTTCCTCCTGACAACAGTAAGAGTGTCTGTGCAGTTATTAATATATTTGAATGTAGTAGCAAAAAACCCAGAGTCAATGGAATTAACTCAAAACTCATCGTAATAATGCAGAAGAATGTAACTGATCATCTCCTCTCCCTTCATCACTGTTCTGCACTGGGGGTGAGTGAGAGAGATGGTGTTGGGCTCCTACCAGATCTCCATAAGAAAATTGAGACAAAAATGGCATTAAAAATCTGCCTTTTTTAAAGTGGAATATTAAAATGTGTCATATACTTTTAGAGGCCGGGAATCATGCATTTTGTGTAGCGTCAGGCAGATCCTAGATGACCTTTCCACTCCATTCATGGAGAAGTTTCTCCTTCCTCTGATATTGTGGTAATGTTTATTTTGTTTAACAAAAATATCACATCTTCTCCTGACAGGCTGGAATGCCATCTCTGCCACAGCAGCCACTAGCACTCAGCACAGACCTGCACAGGGAGTTCCAGCAGGCTCATGTTGCAGGCTCAGCAGCTGCTCATGCTAATGGGTTTATCAAACCTGAAGTGAAAGTCCCAATAGATTAGTAATATTTTGCTCAAGACCACTAAGGCCTTGAATGTAATGTATTCCACAAGACTGCAAATGTGAAATTTTCGTATTATACACTGTATTGTAGGAAATAAGTTTTCTCAATTTTTTTCATTTTTCCTTTTTTTTTTTTTGTGATATTATCAAAGTAGAACCACATCACTATTTCTACATGCTTACAAAACAGTATCAATGTTAACATCATCATAATGATATTTTTGGAGGCTATTATATATTATATATATATATATTGGAGGCCATTATTATATAATTTCATTGATACAGAAACCAAAACTTTGTGCTTGTTTGCTGTCTGTGGTTTAAAGCTAACTATTAGTTTGGTGGTACATGTTTGCTAAGAAAAAAAATTAAATTAAATTGATTAAAAAAATATATTGCCTTACTCCATCAAAGACCTTGCAGCAGTAAAAGCTTTAATGTAAAAGCTTTGAAAGTTCCATCTCAGTATATCCTAGTCAGCTTCTGAATATTGGAAGTATAATAATCAGCATTTAGGCTGAAAAGAATAACTGAGCATAATTTTTCAATAGAGAAGAGAAACTGTGTAAATTAGAAAGCCACTGGTAAATATTGGCATTCTGAAGAGAAGAATAATGACATGAAAAGCGATATGATTTAATTCATTAAATGAAAATAGAAAATATCATTACTAATGTAATTTCAGCCAAAAGTCAATATTTCATTGTTTAGCTGAACAAGTAGCTGTGCAGAAGAATGTGCAGTCCAAATAAGACTCGTGAAAAGGACTATGTGCTTCACAGCATGCTACATGTCATGCAAAACTTATTTATCAAAATGAGCAGGTAAATCACACAAGATGAAGACTTGAAGGCTACAAGAGTTGAATCAAAGGACAAAAAGGATTCCAAATCCTCTCTGAATATTGCAGGAACCGCAACCATTATCACGTTGTCTGCTTGTTTATTGCAGACTTCATTTGAAGACTGTCAGCATTTCTCTTCATCAGAATTCCTAAGTCAGATGGTGTTTGTAACGATCCTGGTGAAAACAAAAAACAAAAAACAAAAGCTCCACCATAGTCATAAAATAGTAGCAGAAAAGAAAGAAGTTGTTGCTAGAAATTTTCTTTAAGCATCTGTCCACTGAATGTTGGGAAATGACCCTGTCTGACCATCCAGGAGCCCTCTGGCACAGTCACTCTCGCACCACCTGAGCTGGGACTGAGGGTCCTTCACAGTTACACCCCCTACTCTCACACAGTCCCACCAGGTTTCCTCACCTGCTCGACCCCAGGTTTCCCATAACAGAGTCTCAGATGTCCAGATCCTTCAAATAATTTGATCGTGGTGCAATAACTAAATATCAAAGTAACAGCTCAAGCTGGTGCCTCTGAGGGACTGTGAATTGAGGAACCCCCAGGCTTTTCCACCCTCACAGTGTGAGTGTGGGAGAGTCTGGGGGCTGTGGGCTCCTGCTGTGCCTCTGAGTGTCTGGTCCCCTGGCAGGGCCACAAGTCCCTGTGCCCTTTGTTATGCAAAGGGTCAGCAGGGCAGGGGCTTGTGCCTTGGGCTCTCCTCACCCAGAGATCAACCTGCAGCTCACAGTGCAGCTGCTCACTGAGATACCTGTCCTGAAGGTACCCCTCAACATGAGAACCAAGTTGTTCTGCAATGATATGAACTAAACAGATTTTTGTTATTCCTGCTGGAGGTGCATTTAATAAGAAGAGTGTGACAAGTTGGAAGTCATATGATAGGGTGAAAACAAACAATATATTGCAACTGGAAGAGTCTTAAAAGCACTTCTCTATTGCTTTGGGGCATGGCTCTGAGATGTCTGAAAAAACAATTCACCATCATGGCCATTTTTAGGTTTTGCGTCTGTGGTCTTATACCTAGCTGTGTTCTAGAAGGTATAACTCTTTATTGTAAATATGCTGACAAAGAAATGCCGACAGTAAAAGATCAGAATCATATGGATCCATATAGATGACAGTCCTATAGACATGGTTCAGGCATGGCTAGAGGATACTTTTCAGAGCAAGAGAGACTTCATGTAAATGTAAGAGATAACAAGTAGGTGGGTTTCAAAGTATATCCTGTATAGAACTCCTTCTTTCTTCCAATCAAATGCTATGTAGGTATACTTCAGAGTTCCTATTTTTTCCATCCAGGGCATTAGCATAAAATGTCCTTGGCCATTTATGTTGTATTAATAATAAAACACAAGTTGTCCAAATATCTTTTTTTTTTCCTGTTCCTTGGCTGGTATGATGTGTTCCAGGATTGCAGTCACCATTGTATTTAATAATTTACATTCTGATAAAATTTCTTCTCAGAAATTGCTTGTATCCATAAAACAGTGAGGGTAATTAATCACTGACAGAGTCACGTTCTTCATTACTTGGTGAATTTAATTAAAACTGGATTTCCTCCTAGAGTAATGAAGTAACTTTTCAGCTCACAACACTTAGACACTTAATTTCCACTTCTGAAGCTCTTGTGTACTTCAATGGGGGGAATTTCAAATGTTTTGACAGCATCCCTGACAGACTGATTGACTGGTGGCAGTCAGAAAGAGTTTCAGGCTGCTTCGAGTGATTCATGAGTGTGACTAGTGCAGAATTGTCACTGTCAGAATCACAGAATATTCTGAGTTGAAAGAGACCTACCAGGATTATCAAGTCCATCTCTTAAGTGAATGGCCCATGATTGATGCTACTGCCAACTGAGTGGTGAATCAGGCTGTGACACCAATTTATAACTTAACAGCTATGTGTTTGACTCCCAAACTGTACTTCTGTGATTTCACATCCTAGATTGTGAAATTAGACTTGAAATTATGAGCATTAAGTGACACCCTCGGAAGATATTGAAACGCTTTAATTTAGAAACGTGAATTGCCTCGTTTATCAACAGCAAGGACTTGATATCTTGTTTACTAGCCAAGTTTTTCTGTCCATCTGGTGTAAGCATCAAAAACAAGTAAGCAATTTTATTGCAACTGCGAGAGTCCAAGTGTATAATCTTTTCCAAGGCTCAGAAACCCCCTCTTCTATGAATTGTACAAGCGTCTGGCATGTTTCACTGCTGCAGGATAGATATGACTACCTTTCTTCAATCTATATGTCTGGACATAAGAAATAAGTTCTTGCCAAACTGTGTGTGGTGGTGCGGCGCTGCTCTCAGGGAACTCGCGTCCCGTTTCTGGCCAGCTCTGGCACCGACGCCGCAGTGTCGGTACGGCTCTGTATGCTGAGATACTTCCCTGATCCTGGGGCTTCTTGCCTTCGGCAGAAGTGTGAACAGTGGCAAGGGAGAAGGGAGGACTCTTGTGAGAAATTCAACTGGAGTTTATTAATTCCTTGCTGGATTTGTACACACCCAGAGAGCCCACAAAAAGCGGCTTCTTCTCGCTGTACAGCACCTTAAGTATGGGGGTGGGGAAATGGGAAGGGGACAGTTTGGAACCAATCCAGAAGGGGAAGGGAGTGACCCAGAACACAAAGGACAATCAATAGAACCAGTTAATACATTCGGGAGGGGGAGAACTGGAGACTCTGCCAATCACTTGACGTCTTCACTAGAATCTTCCAGACCTCAGGGTGAGGCTGTGAAGTGATGGACAGGACCCATAATTGGGATTGACACCGGACAATCACTCGGGAGAAACCAAGAAGGGTTTAACATGGGGTACATGGGACAAACCATTGTAAAACAAAGAACAGATGCATACAGAAACTGGTAAACCCAAACCCACACCACAACAACTGTGTTTTAACTAAGATTAAACTAACTAACTAACCCAGTCGTTTCCACATGTAATCACAGAATGGTTGAGGTTAGAAGAGATATTCAGAGATCCTATAGTGCAAGCAAACCAGTCCATCCAGTGTCAGCCATAGCACATTGCCCAGGTCTGTATCCTGCTGACTTTTGCACATGTCCAAGGATGAAGACTCCACAGTCTCTCTGAGCAACCTGTTCCAGTGTTTTATCACCCTTACAGTACGTTATTTTTATGTTCAAATTGAATTTCTGGTGTTTCAGTTTGTATCAATTGCCTCTTGTCCTTTCCCTGTGCACCTGTGAGAAGGATCTGGCTGCATCATTGTTTATCAGGTACTTACACAAGCTGATAAGTCCCTCCCCCTCCCCCAGGACATCTTTGTTACAAGTTAAAAATTCCCATTCTTTTCAGCCTGTCCTTATATGACAGGTACTCAATCCTTTAATCATTTTAGTGGTCCTATGTGTATACACTTTCTTCTGCAATGCCTTTGCCTTTATCCCTCACAGCAGCTGTCAATTTTTTATTAGACCTTTTGAAGAGAAAAGTGGTGTTCTCAGTCAATAAATCATTTCCGTGGCCAAAAATGGGTTGAGGCATTGTTTTCAGAAAATCGGCATATCTATTAATTTAGGACTATTTTCACAAAAGGTTGACCCTTAAGTAAAAAGTCTCTATGAATTATTTATTTCTGTACTTTCAGAGATAGTTGAGCTGGACTATTGGAATGTTGTAAATAATTAAGAGATATAACTAAGTGTAGAATTCATGTAATTGGTTGTAGGATTCAAAAAATGCTGATGTTCTGAGAAGTTTCTGATGTATAACTTCAAAGATTTATTTATACAAAAAAACCCCCCTTGTAATTTAAAAGGAAATTTAAAAAATCTTTAGTGTCCTGAAGTGTCTATGTTGCTTTCATATGCAACATACTCACATGCACAATCATGGTCATAATTTACAGTCAAGCAGTGCATCACGTCAGAAAAGAACTCTTTATTCAAAACTATTTAGCTAATTGTAAGTGTGTCATTGCATCTTTCAAGGACTTATTCTGCTTTTCAGCTGAAACCTGTATTATATTTTGTTTGTTTGTTTAAGTAAGGTGCCAGGCTAGATTTAAAAATATTTGGATTTTTTTTTAACATCTCACAACGACCTGAATCCTAAAGTATTCAAGGTCAAACAATTTTCTCTTTCTCAGTTATATTTTCTATAGCATGTACAGACAGTTTTGTACCAGGAAATTCTACTTTTACAAGGGCAACTAATGTAGATTATGAAAGATACTTTTCAAATTGCAGTTACCAAGCAACCTGTCACTACCAGGCAGGTTCTTTCCCCTGTTTCATAAAGCCTTTGTTACACATATTTTGACAAAAATAAAACCCCACCAAAATGCTATGAAAGCAAATTGTTACCAACATATAGTTTTCAAGCCTGAATTACTTAATTAAAACATCTTAAGTTTATAAATATAATTTGGAGTAAAGAAAATGGCATATAATGCAATTCTGAAATAACTTCTATAATAATGTCAGTTAGACTGCCTTTGTTCTCCAAATATTTTGATTCTACTCTGAATTTAAATATTTGGTTCTCACAATTGTATTTTTCTGTAATCAATATGAGCATTATTTAGCTTGCTCTTTTTTTTTTCTTTAAACGCTATATGTAATCTTCATGTTGATAAACTCATTTTTTCTTAATGGCTGTTGGGAAGCTTTTTATACTGTCCTTGCTTGGAGGCAGAGCAAGGCTATTTGTCTTGCTGGCAGACAACAGCAACTGATAAAAAAATACTGGTACTGAATCTGGCTGCTCACTTGGAAGGTTAAGAACTAACCAGATGTATTCTGAAAGGTGGGATGGGTGGAAACTTCTCAGGTGCTCACAGTGCAAGCACCAATCATATCGTATGTTTGAGGTTGTTACCAATAAAATCGGAACGTGCTAGTGAACTAAATAGCCTATAAACCCCCGTGTCAGGCCTGTAAATGAAGAGCTGAATCCATTAAGGAGTGATCTTCCTGCATTATTTCTTGCATACCAGGGAGTCCCCCATGGACACAGGGAAAAAAACTGTTGAAGGGACAGTGCTCAAAGGAAGATCAGCTTGCAGGATTCCATAGGCAAAGGGAATCCTCTGAGTACTGAGTTCCTGTGCCTCAAGGTACCTCTTCCTGAAGACAGAGCGAACCTATGAGGCACATCAAATAAATCTATAACAAGGTTGTTTGACCTCCTTGCACAAATGTCAGGTGTGAGAATTAAAATGGACCCTGGTTCATCTTCCTATTGTGCTCATCTATTGTCTCTTCTCTTCAAAACCTACTGCAATTGTTTCAAACAAAGCCTTCAAACAGCAGGCTTTCTTTGCAAGCAGGTGTATGCCATTGATGACAAAGCTCTGAAATTGGCTCCTGCTCTGCCATGGGACAAGAAGTCTGATATGTTCACTGTGACATGCTCTTCATCTATCAGCTTTGTCTTCTCCATCTCCCAGCTCTGTATTTTGGCTTTTCTTTTATCTGAGAGAATATCAGCAATGTGTAGTAAAGATCTTGTGTATGAGCTCTGTACAGAAGATGTTTTCTCATCAGGGCACTATTCCTGCTCTTCTTCAGATTTCTACATACCATTCATCTTTTACAAACAATAGAAACATAGCAGACAATTAGGTCTTAAGTCTTTTGATGTAGACAAGTAGATTCAGAGTGAGTAGCTATGGATAAAATAAAAATTGGTACCATCTTGCACTTTGTATATGGTTCAAATCAGACTCCTGAGATTAAATTAAAACAAACAAACAAACAAACAAACAAACAAACTTTTTCTCTGCATCCTGATTTTGTTTGAGATCAGAGAATGCAGCTTCAAGGGGCTGCAGAGCCATATTCCCAATTTGATTAAAATCCAACAATCCAACATCTACTACAACGTCTTTAAAAATGCCTCTTTCTGTGGAATTATAACCCTGTTCTTAAAAGTTAGTATATCAGATCCATTTTAAAAACTGCTTAGTCTGGGCTTCATTATTAGAATAAAAAAAGAAAAGAAAACAATTAGAAAATCAGAAAAAAATAGATTTGTCTTCTTGTTAAGATGAGAAAAATATCAATGATAAAACTGTCATAATGTGAGGCAAAATGGATTAAAGAAAGCCTTTTGCTTGGTGTTAAAATTGAAAAAGAGTTCATTACCATAAGATGTGAATTAACAGTATGATCAACCATGTTTATTTTGGTCTTATAAAAGGTGAGTTTTGGAATTTGACAGGGCAGGAAAACCATGAAGAAAACCATTATGTTTTATTCAGGCTAATGACTTTAAACTTACTTGAATCTTTCTGAAAAATATGAACAATTATAACCATTAAAATTTTTGAGGAATATTGTTGCCCCGAGGTTTTCTGTTCTTTGTCTTTCTGTAGAATTTTCACACACAGCCTTGATGTAAATGTTCATTCTTGGAATGTTTGCATTCTTCTCCTCTGAGAGAAGAAATGATTGATGGTGATGTCCACCATCCAGGTTGAGGGGTGGCGGTCTCTGTGGCCAATCTCTGGACCTCTGTACAAATGTGTAAAAGAGTTAGATTGTAAATAAAGTAGAGAGAGCTTGTTCCCCACTGCCATGCTTCTGTATCTGCTTTCTTTCTGTCCCTAAAGTGGGACACGCCCAGCCTCAGCTAGCAACAGAATATAGATCTGGAAATATATGAAGTTTTGACCAGTGTGATAAACTATTTTCAAAGGCAGGTTTTGAGTACAAAATATTTCTATTCAGGTTTGGTTTTTTTAATTGATTAATTTTTTACTACATGCTTTTTGCTTTGATTTGTAACCTAAAATAGGGAAAGCCTATTTCTAGCAAAGACGTATTGGACATTATGGACTATTACTGTTGTCTTTTCCAAACCTAAAAATTGGAACTGTTAATCAGATTACTTAAACAAATCAGAGAACTGCTCTAAAATGCCTGTGTAAACATGCTTGAAGTATTTCCTCTTGCACGTAAGATTCATGTGTTTGGACTGGTTCATGTTCTTATGAAAAGGGCTGCTGACCTTCAAACTCAATATAATAAAACACTTTTGCCTAGCCAACTTTTCAAAGAATTGACCATTTCTCAATACCTGAGTTCCATAAGAAACATTCCTCATTTGTTTCAGCCTCTTGAAATTTGCAATTGTTAGATGATCTGCTTTTCATGATTAGTCTTAGTCAGTGTGCCTCATCAACTGAAGAGAGAGAAAAAGGGGTCTTTTCAAAAAAATTAAGGATGTCAAAATTGCAGTATCTGATTGAGTTCATATTTTCACACAATGTAATCTTCCCCTCAGAAATTTCAGCTCAGAATATTGTGCTATGACACAAAAGGTATCTTTTCCATCTATCCAGCTATTATTAAAACAACACAGAAATCACTTGTGTCCTGGAAGCTGACTCTTCTGCAATCAGTGATAGGAATGATGGACTGTGTGAATGAGCTGTAACTGCATACAGTCATCAAGTAATCCCTGATTGCAATTGGAAGATGAAGAAACAATCTAATTAGCTTGAGATATATATATATAACATGTATAACTGGTAGTGTAACAGAGCATGCAACAGGAAATGTGCATAGGATCATTGTTCATCCTATTCCAAATTCACACTGCAGGGGATAGCTGTACTTCATGCTTCACTACAACCATAAGAAGGAGGCATAATTTTTGCCATAAATAACTCTGAAAGCTGGGGAAGGTTCTCAGCAGGAGCTGGGCAGTGGTGCAGAGTACTGATGTAGCATTAGGAATAAAGTGCTCTGTTACTGCTAATCTCCAGCATTCAAGACTCATGACTAAGGCTGCATAGAAATCATGAGATGGCATAAAATAATCAGATACAAACAAACAAGCAAACTAGAAAAGCAAGTCTCTAGAAGTGGATGGAATTTTAATTAGCTCCCTGCTTGGGAATCTTTTGGGTTCACTGGGGCCATGTATTCTAGCTTATCTTAGCAGCTGCAGAAGCTAGATACACTTTGTGAAATGAAAGCATGTGTTTTTGTATAAGCAGAAAATGTCTTGAAGGTTTCAGCCTTAAGCAATACACAAGCACTAAAAGAAAATTGCAAGAAATGATAACTGTTTTTTATACTGTATTATTTCCATTATTCAGTATTGAAGAAAAATGCTCTGAAAAAATTTTCTCTTTCTTTCCTCACAGTTGATGTAGGCTCCTCATTCTGCCTTATAGCAAGAGAGTCAGGTTGATGAAGATGGTTCTTCTGACTCTTGTCAAGGTTCCATAAGCTGCATTTCTCTCAGGGATGGAAGGATGTGACTACCAGTCTATTTCTCTCTCACACTCCCTGATAGGCCTTAGATTCTTTACTTCCTCTATAAGCTCTGCCACCAGGCTGATCATCTGTCTGGTCACACCACATGCAGGTGTCCTCTCTTTTGCCCTCAGATACTGATGCCAGGCTCAAACACTCCCTGCAGCCTGAGGAAGTGGAGATCTGGACAGCTGCATGTTTCTCAGGGAGCTCCATCTGTGTCACCATGCTCCTTCTAGCAATGGCTAACTGTGTGGAAATCATCCTTGGGTGTGTCCTAGTTGGGCAGGTGAAAACTCCCAGGTGAGCTTGCCTCAGGAGCTGGGGGTGGCTGTGTCCTCCTACATGCTCCACCTGTGAGAAGTGCCACACCACGCCCGGACTGACCGTGCTGGTTGCCCACACTCCCTGGAGTCATTTGCATCTCCAGTGGTTGCTCTGGCAAGACTCTCACCACACCAGCCTCTCGTGAGAGCTGCCAGGTCCTGCTGAGTCTGTGCATTTTTCCTCAGGTTTCCCTGACTCCAGGAACCTCTCCTCTAGCTCCTTCAGGTATTTTGTGCCAGAACTTGCCATAGCTGTCACTATCGCTATGTGCCTTGTTGACTGACTAATGTTAGTTTAAAATGAGCAATATTTTTTTTTTTTTAAAGATAGTTTGTTTTTCTAGATGCAGATGAAAACGTTTTTAAACTGCTGAAATGTATTACTTCCCTGTTTTGGTCTTTTTTGCATAACGTATCTACATGGATTTGTAAATTTCAAGTGTTATTATACCATTTGCTGAAGTCTATTACTAATACTTTTTTGAGTCCTTTTACAATGTACTACAGCCTATATAAGTAGATGCCAGCCTTCTTTCTCTATATTTTATGAATTTCAGTTTTATAAAGTATACTTATTTTTTTCAGTGTAAAGATAAATCAAATCTGAATGCTCTATCACCAATTCCAGCTCAGGCTATGATTAAGGACCTACTCTGAAAGTAATCAAGGTGTAGGACGGATCAGCTCATTTTTGTTATCAACTCTCCTTTACTCCTTGCTCCTCATAATTGCTTTGGCTAACTACTCACCCATTTCAAATTATAACTCAGTAATGGACCGTAGTTATGGACCATATCCACCCAGTCCTTTCTTTAAAAGCAACTCACTGCTCATGAAATTTTATTGATCCTGCATTGAGTAGAGTCTCTTCAAGGTTAAATGTCACCCCTCAACTGTGACAGATCAGCTGATCAGGGATTTAACATTTTAGAATGGGCATAACAGAAATGTAACTCTAGTTCCATCTTTCCCTTCCTCCCTCCCTCCTTTTTTCACACTCCCTGTGGCATGCCTAGGTTTCAGATTTCTGATGAAAAACTTACCACTCAGGACCTAGTAAGGAGTATTAGCCCCCTCTTGTGGAAAAATACCTCTGATTCTTGAACCTCTGAATATGGTGGATGTTACAGAAAGCACACACAACATTCCATAATACAACTTGTGTGTCAGTGAAATACCTGTACAAAAAAGTTTAAGCATAATATATTTTGACAAGCCTATCTGTCAGCAATCATTATATGCAGACAGCCAATAATAACTGACTGCTGGAGTACCTTGTGTGTATGAACAAGAATGAATTTCAGTTGTGTTGTTTTCAGTCCTTTCCTTAAAAAGCACCTGCTGTGCTTGTGACTGCCTAGAGCTGGTAGAGGCAATGGTGGTAACTATCCCTTTGGATGTTCTTTTGGAAAGAATTCTGGTTATGGAAGAGAAGGTTTGAAACATTAAAAGGGAAAGGGAAAAGTGTTTAAAAAATAAAATTACAATGCTTACTTTGTGTTTATTATAAAACCTACTGATTAGGGGGAACTAAATTTGGCATTTAAGGCATTTCTGTCAATAACAATAAAGAGAAATTCTTTTAATGGAAACTACTGTATTGCATTAAAACACACAGTGTAATACCATTTGGTGTAAAGGTATTTTTTCTAAGATTCAGAGAAGTTAAACTAAATATATATTGCAGTTTGTCTGGCTCAAATTAGCAAAGCAGAAAAATCTCACAGCCATTTATTTCAGTTCACACTGCAAATTTCTCTCGTTTCGAGCTCTAAACTACCACAAATCAAACTCCTACTTCACTCAAATTTAAAAAGGTATTAAGATCGATTTCAAAACAACTTCCTTGTGGCTTATGCTTTTTTTATAACATAATCTATTCTGATTTCTCTTGGCTGAGTTCTTTACCAAAGTTAGCATTCACCCACTAATCTCTATTTACCATACTTGATTTGTAATATCTTTTTATTCTAACTAAATTGCTGACATTACAGATACTGAATCTTATTTCAATAGAACTATGCACTGCACAATGAGAAAAGTTCCTCTGAGACATATTCATGTAAAACTCCATTGAACTGAAGGAAATATTTCATAAGCAGAGCAGAAAAGAAAATGAAACCCAATTAAGACTACAAGAGAGGACTGATAAGAATTATGTGATACAACAATGTGATGAGGATTTCTGTTTTATTTTCAGTTTACAAACGCGTTGTGTGTCAAAGAACATCTGTTTATAGCAAGACATGGACAATTTGATATACGTACACAGAAGAACACACTTCCCCCTTTAAATATGCAATTTGATCTCGTATTAGCAATGACCTACACATTCTGTTGAATATACAATTAGATCTCCAAAGTATCATCTCTTTCCATTTTGACTTTGAGATTTTTCTTTTTTTCTTTTTGCTTTCATTCTTATTTTCTTGTTTCCTTTTCATTTTCCTTTCCTTTTTTTTTTTTCACTCCTACTAAAAAAATTGCTTAGACAGATACCTGTCATTATTAACTGAGGGAAATGAAATTAGAAACTTAAATGGTGCCTATAGATGTGCATTGGCCTGGGTTCTTAATTTGTTCTGGAAGGTTTAGCATTTAAGAATACCAGCATTTCATTAGATTTTTAAAAAAAAAAAAAAAAAATTCACCCGTTCGTGTCTTTTTACACTTTTAGAGTTTATTTCTATAGCCACAACCTGTAAAGAGAAAAACTTCCCCAGAGAGCATGAGGCATTACCTCACGTCGCGGAAAAGTGCCCGTGCACTCCCTCCAGTGGGCAAAGTTAAAGCTGCTGGATTAAAAAGTTAAATAGCTGGATTTTTTCCTAAAAATAACATTTAAAAAAAACAAAAAACAAAAAACCACGAACCCTGCACTAACCAATAAGCAAAGCAGATAATTTGTCATATTTTTATGTATTTAAATGAATAAAAATTAGTCTTTAAGTGTTAATACTCATCTAAATATAAGAAACAGAATTATTTTCATAGACAAACTATTTAGGGTTAAGAAGTAATTGAGACAATGTATAAAACCTCTCACTCTGAGAAAGAATAAACATTCTAATTAAACATACAAAAAATACTTTTTTCTGCTTTTACTCCTCACTAGAAGAATATTTTACTGAGGAAAGCTTCAAGAATAAATAATTTTTTGAAAACTAATGTTTTAATATGGACTTGATGTCAATAGTGTATTTTTGGTTTACATCTAAAGCAAGGTTTGGAAGAACCATAATTACAATTTCCAATAATTGAAGAGGGATTCACTCTAGAGGTTACCATACAAATAAAAGAAGTACATACAATGTTTCATAACTAAAAATTACGACTGTAAACCAATTATTTCAAATATTCTTGCATGCTCTTATTGTTTGGAGTTATCTTATATGACAGCAACATAACAAATCTACTCCAAAATCTTCCACACAGATGGATAATTTATGCATGTCTGAGGGTATGATACTTTCATTGTATTTTTACACCTACCCATACCATGCATGATTTTTCAGTATCTCAAAGCTGTTACCAGCCACAGTTTACATGAAATTGTTGCTTTCTGGTCTCTTAATTGTAATTCTATTTTCCCCAAACAATAAATGAAGCCAAACAAATCTGCTACCTTTCTTGGCATTTTTGTTTATTGGCGGAGCTATTGAGACATTTAAAAAATAAATAAAGCCCTGAATAATTTAAAAATAAATAGGATGAAAAAATAAGAAAGAATGCTAAAAGTCTCATTGATAAAACAGGTGAATTTAAAAAATATATGGAAAACTATTCCTTGTTTACCTAGCAATTTTCCATTGCAATGTTTCTGGTAAGTACAGTGGGCCCATATTACTCACACTTTTATGACTCTGGGATATTCGAATTTAAGATATAAGCTCTTTTCTCAATAAGTGGAGAAAGTTTTGGAACTTATCAAGAAGAAAGCTCTGTCCCCATTAGGAAACTAAAAATAAACATTTTCCAGCACTAAAAATTTAGTTTATCTTGCATTTAATGTTAATATTTCATCTTTTCCACTGTAATATCATGCAGTAGCAAACAAAAGGACAGAACCCATTCTGTGACTTACATAGCAGAGACTTATCTTTTTGTCACTTTTTTTTTTTCAGTTTGCTGATTTTCCAGTTATTTCTTTAATTTGTTTTTTCAAATAAATGTAAATCCTCTCCATTTATTCCTGCCTGCTAGTTAACCTACCTTGGACCAGAAGTTCTCATCTGGCTTTAGTTTCTGAAGGTTGAAAAAGAAGTAACACTCTTCTGTACTGGAGATATTTTTAACATACCTGTCTGTAAGTCAGAAGAAAGCAGCAGAGAAGGTAAGGAATGTGGCCATCTCAGAGCCTTATTGAACAGAAAGGATGACCATTACTGGCAAAAGTCTTGGGACTGATCTTTTTCACAAGAAAACTGAGTGGAGGGACCAAAATATGGACAAAAGCTGAGATTTGTTTTGAAGTCTTTCAGCTAGCAGAAGTTTGTTTTTTTATGGAACAAGGTTTCTTCTACAGGAAGAGACAGATAAAAGATGTATGCCCTTTCTAACTCTGCAAGGGAAGAGAGGTACAGTGCTGTGAATTTTCTTTTTGGAGAGGCTTCTCCAGGGAGACAATGTCTGGTAACTGCGGGTGCTCCCCTCTGCCCCCTGCCCCAGCCCCAAATTCATGTGTGTAGACACACAGGTGCACACATGCCCCAGTATCAGAAACACTGCTTTTACCTTGCTGCTCTGAGATGCATTTCACTCATTCTCTGCTTCTTTTCATCTGCTCTCTTTTTCACAGAATCACAGGGTGGGTCAGGGTGGAAGGGACCACAGTGGGTCATCTGGTCCAACCTCCCTGCTCAAGCAGGGTCATCCTAGAGCACATGGCACAGGATTGTGTCCAGACAGTTCCTGAATATCTCCAGTGAGGGAGACTCCACAACCTCCCTGCTCAACCTATTCCAGTGCTAGGTCACCTGAACAGTAAAATTATTTTTCATGTTCAGGTGGAACTTCCTGCGCATCAGTTTCTGCCAATCTCTTTCTTCTCAAAGAGCCTGTGGAATAAAAATTCCTGAAGATTTTCACAACTAATCATGACAAGACTCTTAGCACACTGATCTCATATCAAAATTAGTTCTGCTTTCAACAAATAAGTGGACTAGATGCCCTCCTAGACACACCTTCCAACTTACTTTGTTGTATATTTCTTTTGAGATGCACTTTTGCTGTATATTTCTTTTGTTTGAGATGCACTTTTGCTTAAATGAAATTATACATGTAAATTTACTGTATGATTCTAGGTAATTAATTAGAATCATCTGCCCCATTCTCTTGCATTCTTCCTTTGTGGGAATTGATTTTTATTTCTGAGGATAGGCACAAGCAGGGACAGTTGTCTTGCAGTAAAAGAAAAGTAAGCAAGCGTTTTGGTGCAAGAGATCATCTTCAACCTCCGTTCATAGTCGTTCAGAATAACAGGAACATCGAAATGGCAAAGAGAAGAAACTGACCAGGCATAATAACTGACCCTCAGATCATTTCACTTTTATGTATTACCCATGTTCATCTTTGTGTCTTGCTGTTCCCTGTTCTCGGGGCAATTTTCATGAATTTTCATTCAGCTAGCAATAAAATTGCATTTAAGTACATTTTTCAGACACAAATTCATTAAATATGGGAGACAGGATGGAACAACCTTTCATGAAAAGTCACGGAAGAAAAAGAGTGCCTGTCATTTTAAGGTGAAATAGATTATAGATGTGGCTGCCTTAGCGGGGGAGTGGGCTCGATATTCAGCCTTGTGGCTTAGTCTTTGTCTATAAAGACAACGAGAGTTTTGAAAATCATTTTAATGAAAATGCAGCGCACCCATAATGAAGCATTCCTCTCCTCAATTAAAATCCTCATGGAAAGCCTGGCTGCTGTTTCATTCCTGGCGTGCTCCGCTCCTGATGCAATGCAGCAGTGATCCGTGCTGCCATCTAGCGCCTCTGGGGGAAAGCGGTGGGCTGATGAATTTAGGATTTTCATGGATGCTGGAAGAATAGCAATTTTTGCTCTTTTACTACTGTGCTGGCTTTCTCATTGCCTCCATTTTAGCCCTGAAATTAAAATTATGGAAACTTGCCTTTTGCAAGGGAGTATCCTGTCAGGAATGAGTACAGGTCTGCTCGGGAAGGAGTTGGGGACATGGATGTAGGAGAGATAGGGAAGAGCAATACAAGTGATAAACAAGGCTGCAGGCAGTAACCAGAGGAAAAAAAAATTACACTGATTACAGTGGCAGCTATCTTACTGCTCAGAGAATCAGAACAAGTGCAGTGGAGTGGCCATCTGAACCAGAATAAACACAGCAAGAGATATAAGTGGAGGATGTCATAACCTTGAGAATAAGGCACAGAGAGAAAAGATGAGGGAGAAGTGTTTGTGCACTCACTGAAGGGTTTGTGATTTAGCTGTCAGCTTAATATTGGCTAAATAATACAAATAATTCGTATTTTCCAATTAGTGCTTTAATAAATATGCATACATTTATACAACTAAAATTAACTGAAGTCCTTAAAGACTGCTCAGTCAATTAGCCTCACATCTGCAAAATTACTAGATTCCCCAAAAGAGTCAAAAACTCAGCCTTGGAAAAGGGCATTCATGTGAGAGACCAGTGAAAATAACTGTGTGGTCTGTAGAAAGGGTCTCGCAAAGCATGCTGAATACCAATATGAACATATTGTAACTCATTATATTTAATTAAAATAATTATAAGAAAAGGATTTTGAATTCTGATGACGAAATAGAAACATGGGTGCATGATTACTTTTCCCTTCTTCAAAACACTTGAAAAGAAGGGCATTAAAAATAAAAATACTATGCATTCGCATGTTCTTTTTGATTTGAAATATAGTTTTGAAGGATTTTTATCCCTACACAAAATTAAGAGCATAATAATTTTGACAAAACAATCTTTCAATATATACAATCCCTCTGGGCAATTTGCTGTTAATGAAATTTTTCCTTAAACATTAACAGTGTTTTTATGAACTGTGCTTACTTACAGAATTGAAGAACAATATTGATTTTAATTGAAATTCTTCCTTGAATTGTAAAATTAAAACTCTACCTAAATTTTTAGACACTTGAACCTGCAAATATACTTGTAATTGCTTCTTTTGCTGAAACTAAAATATATGCAGACAAAGAAACATATGGCACCCTAAGCAGTTTCAGAATATTCAAAAATTTGTAATTTCCCCTCACAGACAGGCAGCAGACAGACACATTCACATAAATAGAGACTTGTCTGAGGTTCTCAGGCAAAATAAAAAAAACCCCTATACTAGAAAAGCCAATATTTTTTTCAGAACACAATTATACAGTGACAAAAATATATCATTGTCAATCATTTAGATAGGACTTTAAAATAGCAGTCTGAGGTTATAAATGTAGAGCACGTTGCTTGAAATAAGCAGAAGAATGTACTTCAAACTTGCCTTACTGATATAAAGTATTTGAGTGTACCAAACTGAAATTGATTTTAAATGGACAAAAAATGCACCTACTGAGCTCTAAACATTGTACAAAGTTTAGCAGTATTCAAAGAGAAATAAAAGAAATAAAGAGGTATTTTCCTTAGAAGTTTTAAGAATTACAATGAGGACATTTGAGAAACTTCTTTTTTCTTTATACATTTTGGGAATATATCAACAAATCACTGTATATTTGATGAAATTTTCTAACCTATGTGATTTTTTTAGGAGATGTCATATGATGTCTATCTTCTTTTTTATGTTGGAGAAATCGGTCGCAATTGTTTTAAGCTCTAAAGGCAACTGCTGTTTTATCAAACTGCACAGATCTCAATAGGAGCTGCAAAACCTACAAAAATATAAGCTTGCTTATATTGTGAAATGTCATAAATCGGAATGGTGAAAGCCAAAGAGGGGGTTGGCTCTCACTGGGAACACTGAGTAGTTCCATAGGATAATGAGAAAGCTGATGATGGTTTAGTCTATGAAAAGCTTTTGGCATGTGACAGGCACTGTTGTCTTTTTCCATCCTCTGAGTTCACGTGTGTATTGACAACCTTGGTACAACTGGTTGGATGAATAAGTGTCTGGAAAAACCAGGCAGCACAAAAACAAGTTTTCAGGTTTTCAAGTTTTTTCTTTGTGTGAAAGGTGTTGTGTACAGAAACAGTTACTCTTTCTGAGATCACCAGAGATTCATTATTGTTGTGTTACTGTTCTTCCCTCTGACCTCTGACCCTTTTTATCTTCCTTGCTCAGAAGTAAACCTTTTTTGGTTTTGAGAAGCACCTGAATGCCAAGCCGTGCTAGCTGAGACAAATATAATTCGTTATGGATATAATTCTGATTTATCCTTCCACATTTATCCTACCAGTAAATAATTCAAACAAAACCTTCTAACTATTGCCCCAAGTTTTAACAAAGTTAGTTACCCAGTAAATATTGGCACCAATCACTTCTAAAAGTCAGGGTAGCAATCAAATCCCCGTGACTCTGCTCCTACCAACTGTTGGCATTCAAAATCATCAGCTGAAACATATTTAGCTTTCCATGTTGAACAATATTGTCATAAAAACCTTGACAATGAATTTGTAATTAGCAAAAAGTTTTAACAGATATAAAGAAAAGGTCGTATGAATTATTTGCTCATAATCTGTGTTAGGACAATCAAAAGTAATGTTATTCTTCAGAACAATATTCTTTGTCTGTTTTTGCATCTCTCCATCTCTTTCTGTTCCTCTTTTCTTTCTAGAAATTATTTTAGTAGCAAGAATATATTGAAACAGGAAGTTTTACTTATGTATTGTAGAAAGCTTGCAGGCTTTCCAGCTGCATTTCTGTGGATGCGTAGACACTTCAGAGTCAAATGTATCTCTTGTGCTCTATGTCCTGCTGTACAACTCATCTGGGGTCTGATGCTCTCAACATTACGTGAAATTTTAGCCTTTTTTCTTATCCTTATAGGGAGCAGTCACATCTTTAATCAAGGAATTAAAATGTATATTTCTTCGAGCTAATTGCTAGTGAATGAGTTACAGATCAAGAATAATTCACAAACACTATCCCATAATCCCTAGATAATGATACATTCTTGAAAATTGTAGCCAAAGCACATATAATTCCTGAATGGAAAAAGAACCAAAACAAATCAGTGAACCAATTTTTTATGATTAATTTCTCCTCTTTCTAACACATCTGAAACTTGTTATCAAATGTTATTACAGTTAGATACATCCACAGTAAAGACTACATCCAGTAGGTAGTATTGTTAGTAATGGCCACATATCCACATCTGACACTGTTGGAGGATTCAGTATAGCCCAGTAAACTGTAGTCCTTGGCATAGTGAAGGTATTTGCTTAACTTTCCTGCTTCTTGAAGTTACTTGCATTATCAAGGTAACAAGATAATGATCTGCTGCGTATGACAGAAAGCTCGGGATGTAGCCCACTGCCTCACTGCAGCAGACTGCCTTTCAGTAGCTTCAGTTTGCTAGTCAGGCTGAAAATGCATAACATGACTGCAGCATTGTTTCTGAGTGAAATGACAGTAAAATTCGGAAAAGGCTTACAGACTAATTTCAAACAACTATGCTAAGCTGAAGTGAGACTCCTTTTCTTTCCAAAATTCCCAATGGACAGAATGCCCTTTGAATTCCATGGTCATTTCACAGACCTTTGCATAGTAAGACATTTTTTCACACAAGATGTCTGGCCATTTGGATACAATTCAAAAAGAGGCTTATGCTTCAAAGAGCAGGAAAGCTGACATAAGCTTTAGAGTAAATACCAAAATCTCTTATCTTTCCATACTTGTCATATGTTATAATCCTTGCAAGGGTGGCCTCCACAATAATAGGAAAAAATCCTAAATATTGGCTTGACAGACTAACAAGCACATTATACATAAATGGCGGTTAGGGAGCAGTTGTGGGGGGTTTAAGCCTTCTAAATTATAAGTGCTCATTTATATTAAAATGTACATGAATTTCCAATGGGAATGTCTCCTAACACATAAAAGTCCTGCTTCCGAGGACTGATTTATTCTCTAGCATATATGAACAAGAAATTGCCCCCTGGGTATCTACCAGGGCAAGGGCAGAGGATTTCTGTGTCCAACAATATTTTTTATTGCTTTTTGTATTAGATAGTATTTTAATGGCAAAACATATTCTTTATGTATGCATAATTCTAAACTGTCTGATCCTCCTTCCAAATTTTGCTGTGCAAAAGAAATGACCACTGATCATTTTCTAAATGCAGTTCTAGGGAGATATTTCATAGTATTTCTATAGTTTACCTATCTATTATACACTGTGATTAAACTCTAGAATTTTTTCCTTCCTATTACCTGAATTAGTTTCGTTTCCACATTAAAACACTAATACTTTAAAGTAGGTTTGTATTTACCAAAGATAATCTATCATTTATTTTAATGAAATCATTTGATAGTATCCGTTTTGAAAATTGTTTCTTTGAAAAACCACACTATTAAAATACTAATTATACAAGCTCACTTGAACTCAACATGATTCCCATGCTAATTTCCATAACAGAGCACTTATCATATATGTCACTGATTCATAAAGAACAGCTCCTTTTATACAACATAAATAAATATAACTCCTTGAGGTACTCTCCAAAACAGACTTCTCTACCTTAACACCTTCCCTCTAAATCCTAGAATTATGCTGCCTTGTGACTTACTTGCAGAGTCAGCTGAGAAGCCTTGGGAAATTCATTATCTCTGGGAGAAAGTGAGGTATGTACTTCCTTTTCCCAGCATCATTTGTACATGCCTTTGCCTTTCTTTGTGAATAAAGAAGATGCAGTTGATTCAGCCAGTGAAGGAATGAGTCAGTGGTAGAACTGAAATGAAGTAAATGTAACTATTATGTTTCCATACTGATGTATTTAGTTGCATAAAGGAAAATTTTAATGCAACATTATTTAGGTAAAATTTCATCTCTATCATAGCAGATATATTTCACCATAGATTTTGAGATGATTGCAGGAAGTATTTTAAAGCAAATAATATATTTTACCATTATTATTATTATTATTTCCAAAATGAAAATATAATGATTGTGTAATCACAATAGATGTTAAATACATCTTGTGCATAACTTTTCATGGCCTAGGATATACTGTATGGAACACCAACAGAAACTACAGCAAAAGAACACAGGAAGGATGCACATTCCTACTCTCCATCACTTATTTAAAAATTACTACTAATATTTTTTCAGCAATTTTTCTTTCTTATTTAAAAATAGATTTCTATCCACTGTCTGAAATACGTTTTCCTATGAATTTTCTTTTCATAATAACATCTCACTAACATACCACAAAGAGGTGCTCTAAACCCACAGTAGCTGTTGAGAACAACTCTACCAAGAACAGACAGAACTGCTGCAAGCTCGCCTCAAGGTAGGGGTCTGTGATTTTTAATACTCTGGTTTTTAAGTAAAAATATTTCTCATGGCAGTCATTGCAATAAAACTTGTGTCCAGCAGTCAGAACTTAAAATAATGAGATTCATATCTGTCGTCACATTAACAAGTCAGGTGAGATTTATTCCGTGGAATAGATTTAGGCAGAATACTCAGCTATCGATCATCTCATTTTTCATAAATAATCTGTTCAGTTGAATAGAATGTCTTTTTTTACCCTGAAGTAATAACTGTGTAACAAGTGACTTGTCTGGCACAATTTTACAGAGGTTTCTGTCCTGACAACTGTGGTGTCTGTTTTTAAATACCATTTTTGTGAATTATTCTGTTGTCTACAACTTCTTAACTTGCATATGTAAAGATAAACATATATACAAGTCTTCACACAATCAGGAGTGAAAAAATAAATTTCCTTTGAGATATAATTTCTAAATCTTCCTGTAATCCAATTGAAATTAGTTTTGTAATCCCAGATAACTTTTATCAATTTTCCTGAATCCCATCACTGTTTTGACTGTCAGAGAGGGAAAGTGTGGTTGAGGCAGAGAACCCTGAACACTGCATTATTCCTCATCTGTATCACTTCATACTATAACAAATGGGGATGAAACTTGATTGCAGGCTTTGCAAGAAGTGTATGGCTTTGACCTATTCAATCAAAAGAAGAGTCACCTGCTGCAATGGCATCATCTGTGGGGTCTTCATGTAGGTCTACAATTACTTGGAGGCCACTGGAGGTAAAAAACATCTGCAATTCCAATTCTTGAAAACTGAACTTTTGCATACCACTGAAGGAGTATTTTTTTCCATTTTGAGGGGAAATCAGGATCTGAATAGAGCTGAAAGAGTATAGTTCTAGTTTATTTGACAATACTACTTGAACAACTCTATTTTAGTCATCATTTATTTCTGAATACAATTTAGAGAGTGATGTACATAATACAGAGTGTGTCCCCTTCTGATGTATCTTCCTTTTCTCTTATGTAAATTTAAGTTTATCTATATATTGGGTATTAACAGTTGTCCCAATGGATCTGTTTACTTATGAAGAGATGTATTTCATTCTTGAGACACTTTAATTTCAACTTCAAAATTTAGCTCTGCATTTGTATTCAAATGTGAAAATAATTGGATGTTTCGGAACATTCAATTTGAAGGTTCTCAAAGGTGATTAGCACTTTACATTTTATTTTTACTGTAAAGAATCAATTCTGTATTTTGAAAGTGTACTGTCTGTGGTAATCAATATTTATAAAAGAAAGAAAGAAAGAAAGAAAGAAAGAAAAAGAAAGCAAGCTCCAAAATGGTGTTGCTGTCACTATGATCTATATTAAATGACTTTTCAAACAGGTATGACTTCTATTTCAGCAGGCACTACTCATCTATAATTGAAATATCATTTGTGCTAATCAAAGTCTGCATGGTGGTATAATTGTTTTGAAAGCTACACAGCACTGGAACAAACAAATTATTTTGGGTCTGCTAGATAAGTAGGAATTTAATCTGAATTCTCAACACCAAAATATACAGATTTACTGTCCAGGTTCCAGCTAAACACAAGATAGATGAAGTGCAATTGTTCAAAGACAAAACCAGTATTAGTAATATTGAAGCAATTTTTTTAATTGAAATTACATAAACATTAACCTTGGATATATTTTTCAGACTGTACATATGTCTCACGTATTTGAATGATAATACTGTGTTCCAATTTTTACCTTGGTACCTTTACTGGGTCTCTGTTTAAGGGCTTATTAAGTATTTTATTCTATTATCTTTTCTGTCTAGATGCTTGCTAATTGAAGGCTCTTTAAAGGCTCTCTGACTATAGAAAGCTTAGGCTGCATTGCCCGAAGTTGCATTAAGCGGAGCCTCATCAGCATGCAGCACCACTATCATAGCATAAAGCCTGGAAGAAGTGGGAAAAATTACCTACTGAAACATAAGAAGAGAAGATGAAAAGAGGCCAGAGAGAAGAAAGAAAAGCTCCTCATTTCTGTTCTGAGGCTTCTTTTTTCTAATGGATCCCCCTCCCAAGCAATGTTGCGAATGGCAGGTGATGTGTTCTGCAAATAGATCAGCAATGCCACTTCTAAAATTGCACTTTTTGGCATTCAGGCATTGAAGTCAGTCAGCTAGTACCCAGGCTTCATCCAAGCCTGTATTACAGAAAAAGAGTATATGTTAGATCATCTAGCAGCAATTACAGTGAAACACCTCTGGCTCCAGACAGAATCACTGTTACTGTTGCTTCCTGCAGTGACTTCTGTCACTATCATATTTGCTTCCTTTTTCACTCCCAGGTGTCAGATATACTTGGCTAACATTATTTTGCTGGGTTGAATTAGTTCCACAACGTCTTCAGACAATGAAGTGAGTTATCTCTCCAACCCTTCTCAAACACTGAGATCTCAGTGAGAAATTACAAAGATATATATCAGATTATATTTTTAAAGGTATTGCAAAAGTCATTAAATAAACTATGAGATATCCATTGTTAGACTTGTTCTAGTCACAGATGTAATATTTTTCTTTTTTTCTTTTTTTTTCCTTTTGCCATAACAATCACTGCAGCAAGTTGTAAATGCAATGAGCCCCTGTGCTATCTATGATGGAGAGAACACAGAAATTGATTTATCATATTGATTTTTGATATTCTGTGTAAAATATACAGTATATTTTTGATATACTGTGTAAAATACAGCTGCAGTCATAAAATTTTGCTAGTTTCAGAAGTCTTCAGAAAGAAAAAAAGGAAGGAAGGAAGAAAGAAAGGAAGAATAAAGAGAATCAAAGGAAGAAAAAATAGGAAGTACATAATATTCCCCTTCTCACGTGTTAAAAGTGTAAGGGAAATTTGCATGTGCACAGATACTATAATGGAATATTTAGTTGTCATTTGCAATTTGTGTTATTCTTGCTCATCACACTAATTACTTAATATATTTGTATACTCCTGTTTGTGCCATTTATTGTTTACTCCCTGTGTAATTCTGTGTGGTTTATGTATTAATGTGCTGTCATAGCTTAGGTCTTACTCAGCTTTATGAATTCTTTTCACAGACTATCCAAACAACATAGAAATAGAAGGATAGAAGGATAATCCATGATTTTTCCATGAGGCCTTTCCCCATGATGAGCCTTTAAAGGGCTTCAAGAACTGGGAACAGAGCTACTGTTTTGGGAGAAATGTGGGGCTTTGTCAATCACACATGATGCTGTTACAAGTTGAGTGGATTATGTGGAGAGGTTGGGTGCTGGTGTGAAGGCTTGCAGCTGCAGCAGGGAGAGACTGAGCACATGCAGGAAGAATGTGGTTTGTTAAAGAAAATGGGAGAAAAGATTAATAAAAATACTCATATAAAACAAGGAAAGAAATTAGTAGTTCTTCAGCCTTTTTCTGCTCCAGCCTCTCCCCTGTCCTTCATCCAAATAACTGCCTTGTTTTCCTAGGTTTAAGGACATTTCTGTGCTCTTGGTGGCAGAGTCATGAAGGCAGAGTTCCCTTGCTCCTACCCACATCTTCATTCCACCAAAGTCTGACTCTACTTAGTAGGCAAAGAACTACCTCATTGATCCAGAAAAACGGGTTTTCATATCTTTAAGGAAAGGATATTAAAATTCTCTGATTTCTCATTCTTTCAGCCGGTATAGAAAACAATGGGGATCCAGAGGTCAGGTCCTCGCTAGGGAAACTGATTGCCTGCAGTCTTCTAAAAAATCTAAAGGAGGTACACACAATATTGCAGGAGAAAAAAATAATTTTTTTTTCTTAGTTCCCTAATGTCTTTGAATTCTGCTCTAGCAGCAGCAGTAAAGACTTATTGCAAGGAAAAGATCAAGCCTTATGCTGGACCTAAGTGATTTTTACATTGTGATTACTGAATGAAATTTCAGTATAGGAGCCATATGCAAGGAGGGCTCTTCGTATTTAAAGTGGATAAAAATGAAAGATAAACCAGAGTTTGATTCACATGGAAACTGCATTTTACTTATTGGTAACAGCAGTTCTTCAATCAGCAATGACAATTCCTTTCTTATGAGGTTATTCTCGGATTAGTTGAATGTTACAGAAGACTCCTCCCCTAACCAAACCAAATGCAGGTTTTTTACACTGTTACCTTCAGTAGTTTGTTTCTACTTAACCAAGATCCACTGAAGAAAATGATTAGATCTACATGCATTGTTTGATAGGACAGAAATTAGATGCCAGAAGTAGAATGCTTTCTTATGAACAGTGTTTCACAGTCTGCATCAGCATCTGTTTCATCAGATGTTTGGCATCCCTCTGCCTGTATGTGTTATTTTAACAAGAAGTAAGAGCCATCCTGTGGCAAAGTCTTAAACTCATCCAGATTTTCCTGTGAATTTTAAAATATGTTTATTGCTAAGTATATTAATATCAATATGTGGCCTGCTGAATTACTGAAGATGGCCAACACATTGTCACTTTCATTAACCTGTGAATCTAAGAGACACCACTTACCAAAATTTCCACTCTGCATTCAGAACAAGTTTATCTTTCAACAAATATGAGTTAACTGAGGCGATAGTCAGGATAACATGTTCCTTATAAAGCCTTTCCCTTTCAGGCTTTATAAAGCTTTACTTGAGTCAGTACACTGGAAATGGGACCAGCATTTTTATCTAGCTCAGGTAAAGAGGTTCAATCTCTTTTCAAATTATTGATACTACTACTAGAGCTGTCTACTACTATTCTGAATCCTCCAGGACTATGATTAACTTATATTATTGCTTCCTGAATATATCATCCAGTAATATAGATAGGAAAGGAAAACGGATGTTAAAGTCCAATCCTCTATGATGAAGCCACATTTTAATGCGAAAGTTGGGCCTGCAAAAGGACATTCTTTATGCACCAAGAAAGTATGACTTTCTATCTGAATTTTCTGTAGTGATTCTTCTTCTTTTTAACATTTTACACACACTTTTATACAATAATGTACTTTAGTATCTTCCAGGAAAGTACTAAATAACAGGACTAACATTTGTTACTTGGTAAAACTACTACTCCTGCTGCTCAGTGTTTGTTTGGCATTTTTTTTTCTCTGCTGTTGCATTATACCATAGATACGATTCAGTGTCTCTCTGAAAGCAATTTTTTTCCTTTTTTATTTTTTGTGTGTACAAATTAGGAACATCATACACCTCAACTTACATTTCTAAGCAAAAAAAAAAGAAAATTACACACATGTGGGCCAGCTCCTGATACCTGATGATGCACCATTTCAGCATTCAACATAAAATAGGGTCTGTTTTCTGTCAATCTGAACAGAACACACGCGGTGACTGAGTCAGCAGTACCTTCTTTATAAATCAAAGTAGTGTGGCAACCAGTTTTTGAATGTTACAAAACATTCTAACAATTTTAATAATTTCTACAGTAAAAACCAAGTTCTCTTCAATTGTTGTAAATGAGCAGAGAAAGACATGTGAAAAAGGAGGAGTGTAAGACCCCACATTTTCCATTCCTGTCCAGTCTTGCCTTAGTAAGTTCCTGATGATCTCTTTGTAATACAAGTATAGTTTGAGAAGCTGCTCTTGGCTTTGAAGGTACAAGCACACTGCACTGTGCACATGACTTCAAATGCAGTAGCAGATGATAAAAGGCAAGTGGCAATGCAGACTTGTATCTGAGAACTGGGCTGAACTCTCACATTAACTCAAATACACTTGAAATTTAGATCACAGCTATGAGGGAAGACGAATGGTCAGGTTGCAAAAACAAATGAGACAATATTATTGAAGAAATAATAGGACTGTGAAGTTACAAGGCATTATAAAACTAAAAGCTTTGAATACTTAATTCTGCTTTGATATGATTATGTCATCTGTTGAGACAACCAAGGCCTGTTGAACTGGATCACAGCCAAGAAATGTTTGTATTGATGGTGTGCTCAATAAATGCTATTCTTTCTCACCTAAGACTGAAATGTCTTTTTGATTAAATGAACAGAATCTAGGATCTTATCTATTGATGATTTAAGTAAATGTGTTCTGATGAGGAAACCGGATAAGCAAAGTAAAGAGAATACTTCAAGTAATCTCCATTCCTTTAAGATAAGGTGTCATTGCTTCATTCCATTTTGTCATTTGCTCAGGTAAGTTTGTTTGATATTAAAGGTTAATATACACAGCAGATGAATTATGTGTCAGCACTTCACAAACTGGAAAAGGGTTCTGCGTGATAATGCATAAGATGTAGAAATTAACAATTCCAAATGAGAATTCCAAAAGGCAGTTAACAGTTATCTGTACAGTTTATGTGTTTTTATTTTTGTCTTACTCCTTTCTTTTTATTTATTTATTTTTTAAATCGTATGTCGCATACACACATGAGATTATTTCTCATTCTTAGATGTTCTGACTACTAGCTAATATACTGGGAAATAACAGGGAGCAGATTTTTCAGAACACCTCAGAACCTGTGACCACATTTAGGAGAGTGTGTCTCTCCTGAATGCAGAGATCTGGAGGAGAAATTCTGACTTGAATAACTGACCCTAAATGTCGGGGGGACCACAGCTGGGGTGAGGCTTTGGATGAGTTATTTTGCTTTTCAGAATGGCCAATTAAATGCTGTGGAGAATACAGCAACTAAACTGCTGCAACACTAAGGCTGCCATATTTTCAGTGACAGTGCTATCTACCTCTACTGCATTGCAGTTAAGAATGTAAACTTAAACTTGAAATGTGATTAAAAAGGCTGTGAGCAAGATGAGAGTTTTCTAAACAAAGAGAGTTTCCCTTCATTTAATGAGCTGCAATGATTGATGCTATCCCCATAATGCAAAATTGTTGGTGTAGGAACTACTCTGGCTTGGGTTTAGGTCAACTAGTTTATCTCTGTTGGGGAAAATACAGAATGACTGCATTCATTGTCAAACTCATACAGTGAAGAAACTGGAAATTTGGTACTTCATGTACTTGCCAAATGATGCCATCATTTATTATTGTACATTATCCAGGGTTTGCTTTCTGGGTGATTTAATTTTCTTATCCTCAAGAGAATTTCTAAGGAAAAGATTGTGGGAGAAACTTTGCAGGGCTATTCTCAGTTCCTACCTTTCTTCTAATATAGTTCATTATCAACCTCAGAAAATGTTTGATATTGTAAATCAGTAATGTGCAGCAGAGGAGCTTAGGGAATAATATATTTATTTGTACTGACCAAAATACTGCTATAATTTTCTTCAGGCTCATGCTAGAGGCAATTTGTTTTAAGTTGAATTAACTGACCTTTCCTTTTGTACTCAAAATTCAAAGAGTACTTTTTCCACCAAAGGTAAAAAAATACTGTCTATTTTTTAAATTCAAGATATTCCTTTTCCCCAAAGAGTTATGTATTGAAAAAGCTAAAAAGCAGCTAAGTTTAAAAGATTGAGAATGAAAAACACATAATTAAAGAATCATCATCCCAATTTAGGGTAAAAAAAATGCCTTGCTCCTCTCTTGGATTCTTTGCTTCATTTAGCCGTTCCATTAAATTTGAAATGAAACCATGTGTATGAATAACAACAAAACTCTCACCTCTTGCTCTGGAGAATGATCTAGCACTGTACATTTCAGCTATAAAACTGGTAACATGGAAGGCCAAAATTTAGAATGAGAGAGACAAAGAACTTACTAAATTATCTGAGTAATGTAATTCTATTGTTATCAATATTAGTCCATATCACCCTGTTTACCTGAAACTCAGATAATGGCATTGTCTCTAGGATTTATTGTTAAACATTAAAACTCATGAGTCCTTTACAACCTTTCATAAGATACTCAGCCTCTCTCCATAGCTTTGAAATCCAAGTATTTGCAGCCAAAAAACTTTTGCCTTTTAGTGAGGCACTAGGAAAGTTTCCTTTTCCCTGATGACATATGTAAGAAATAGAATTCTCAACAGAAAGGGACTTTAATTAGCAGTGAAAGTAAAAAACTGAATTCGAAGTATTCAAGCTTAAAACGATCTGCAGGTTGATGGATATGGCACTATATATGAAATGTCAGCAGATCCTAATTTAGGAAAAAGCTGAATTTATGCCAGAAAAACAAATATTTTTAAATTAATCACACATAATTCTCTGATAATTAAAATTGAGTTATGGTCCAAGGATTACAGAAATACCAGGAATAAAAAAAAAAGGATACTTTTAAGACATCCAAACTGGGCTCTTGGCCTCTACTCAACTGGAATTTTACTGTGACATTAGATAAAATTTGTTAGGAAAAAAGAAAGGGAAGAAAAAAAGGGTTTTGCTTCTCAGTGAGATAATGGGAGACATTGGAAGAATGATTAGGGTAATATAAACCTGTAAAGTGAAGTGGGTTTAAGAACTGAAAAGAGTGAGGATAACTGAATTTAAAGCTTCTGTTTGATTTTATTTGGTGTCAGTCAGAAGTCCTCTAAGGATACCAGATTCCTCTATCTGGTATGTTTCCTAATTCAGGAGAGGTGATGATCTGCACTAATTCTTGTTTTCCTTTATTCTTGATAGAAAATGAGCCTAACTTAAGACAAGAGAATGAAAAATACAGAATATAGTGAATGCACATGCTTTGTATTTCTTGACTATTACAGGGCAAAGAAAATTTCCTTATAAAATATATAAACTAATGTCACCAGTTTCTCCCTCATCTCACTCCTGATAAAAACAGAAGAATATTTTATATGCCTGCAGAAAACATCCCACAAACCCTATTTCTTTTCTTAAAAAAATAATTGAGAAGTTTCATTAGGTTATTTTTTTAACTTACCTCAGTCATCCTGGAATTTTCAAATTCACTGCTCAAGGACAAATAATTTATTTGTAGTTTATTACTTTTCTCAATTCCTTAATTCTGCAGAGAACTGTGTATATGGTGGCTTTTAATGTAGGTATATTCAAAGACAATAAATACTTTCTGTATAGCAGTGGCTGTATCATTAGATTTTTGTCCTCCTCTGTTATGTAACTTGATATCAAGATCTGCCAATTTGTCACTAGTCATGATCTTGTTTTGAAATGATTTTTTACACTTCTCTCTTTTCCTTGAAATCAACACGATAGGTTTGATATGTATGAAATATATATAAAATTTAATAATTTCAAAAAGTTTTTCTGTTTGTTATTACTGCTGAACATTTTTAGCATCAGTTTTGTTTTACACTGAATTTTGAGCATAACCATTTAGATGCAATAGTTTATGTCTGTGAGAAATTAGACTCATGAACATTTATTTTCTGAACAATGCCATAACTAGATTTCTATAGAGTAACTTCTCATTTCCATTGATTGAAATGATATGTAAGTCAGCTCATTTCCCTGGCACAATTCAGTAGGGACAGCATAGAAATTAAGTCTAAACACTGATCTGAAAATTTTTATATTCAGTTTTCTCATTTTTCAAGTCTACTCTTTTGCCAATATTTAGAAATTAGCGTAAAATAATATTTCTTTTAAAACAGAGCAAACCAGAGTTATTCACAGGCTTCTATGATCTTTCATTTTGGACTAGATTCTTGTATAAGCCACTTCTCCTGGAGTCATATCCTGCTGAATAATATAGTTCTTAAATAAAAATTTTGAGAGATTTTCTTTTTCCTTGCCTGTTTTTAATCAAATGAAAACTTTTCTACAAGATTTTAGTTTAAAAACCTGTGTCTCCACACCATGCAGAAATGTCAGGAAGCCAAATTACATTTGTAGCCTTTGTAGTCCCACAACAGTATTTGAAAAAGCACCATGAACAAAATAACAGCTCATGGAACATTCTCAGGACGGGCTCATGCATCCGCAATATGGTTTGTTTATATATATATAAAAGGAATTAAAAAGTTGTCTATTTTGTCTATCTACAATAGACATGCCTGTTTAAAAGAGGAATGAAACATCTTTTTTTGGGTTAACCTCAAATATATCAACACTTGGAGTAACATCAAATTGCACACATTAATTTTGCAAGTGACACGAAACTTGGGAGGGGTGGGGGTGGGAAGTGGACCAGGGCAGGGCTTCTGTCCAGAAGCACCTCACGAGGCTGGAGGAATGGACTTATAGGATAACATTATGAAATTTAGCATAGGCAAATGCAAAGTCCTGCACCTGGGAAGTGAAACCTCCTTGAGACAATGCAGGCAGGAGACTGACTAGCTGGGGCACAACTCTGTGACAAAGACCTTGGAGTCCTTAGGAAGAAAGTGACCTGAACATGAACCAAAATAGTTTCCTGGCAGTAGAAAAGGTCATCAGTATTTGGGGCTGTATTCACTGCAGTAGAGCCAATATTTTGGGGAAAGCAATTATCCCCATATGCACTCCTTAGCCCACACTTAGGTACTGTGTGCAGTTTGGGTCAGTTTATGGGAAAACTTGAGTACAATTTACAGGAAAAATACTGATAAACTCCAGAGAACCACCAAGGTAATTGTGGTATGTAGCACAGGGCCTGTGAAGGGCAGCAGAGGGAACTGAGGTTGCTTAGAAGGAAAAGAGGTGGCTTGAGAGGGACTGGGAGCAGCCTAGCAATACAGCTGAGGAGGAGATTGAGCAGGAGGCTGGGTTTATGCAGATTTTTTTTTTTCCAGTAGGAGACCTGTAATATGAAACCAATGAATATGTAGAGTATGGTTTGTCTAATATAATACATAGAAAAATTATTATAAAATTACTGTACTGTAAATCTGTGTTGAATTTTAGGTAGATTTAGTGTCTGGGGAGTGTGTGGTTTGTTAATAATTTGGAACATCTAAGTTTCCTTTCTAAAGAAATCAATAGCCAAAAAAAAAAAAAAATAAGACTGAAAGAAGTCTTAGTGAAACCTTTACAAAGATATAAAATTGTTTCCTATATTTTACTTTGGAAGCTTTGAGCAGCCAACTATTTTCCAGCATAGCTATTGACACTTCAAAATACCTGAATAAGCCCCTCTTAAACTAGCGTAAAAAAAGAGGTTTCCCATATCCACTGTGTTTTCATTTAATATTCTTGATATTAATACACTATTTCAATAGAATATAATAATAGTAGATTTCTGTATGACAGGAGCAAATTTTCATTTAAAGTAAGACCATCCATTATAATCAGAGACAGGGTACTTGAACTGAAGATAACTACTCAGTTAAAATAAAAAATAATGAATGTGTCATCTTTAATAGAAAATGTCATATGAATACATGACAAGTGGTGCATATTCAAAATGTTTTCTATAAGTCATGTATACAATTTTAGATTTTAGGACTTAAAAACCTCTTTACTGCTTTTTAGTTGGCACAGGACACTACACACTACATCTATTTTTTTTTTATTTGAGGCATTAGAGTCTATAAAGCTACGTAACTGTATGTTTTATTTGACAATAGACAACCACTGAAGCAAATATGCATTAAATGCAAAAAGAATAATTATAAATGGAAGTGGACAGACAGTACATAAAGCTGTAATTGACTCTAAGGATTCCTGCAACACAGAAAATTTAGAAAGAACTTTGAGTTGTCTCTGAGTATTAGTGTGACCCCTGGACTAAATATCAAAACCTTCAACTTACTTGGAAAACAACAATAAAAAAAAATAATAAAGATTTGTGACCCCATTATTTGGTACAGATTTGTACATTAAAAATTGTTGTCTCAAACAAGAAGGCTAGCATGGCATTTTATAACTGTGTTCTAGTATTACAGACAGAGTGCATTTTAGATTATAAAAAGTTTATAGAGAAATGAAAAACAGTACAAATACCTAGTCATCATAATACTGTGGTGAAACAAAAAAGGGTCAAAGGCTTTATTTTTGTCTGTTAATCATACTTATTTATTTCCTGTTATAAAGAGGAATATGAATCACCAAGAATCATAACAATGTCTTTTAAATCTGGTTAATTTCCCACCTACACACATACATTTTTTCACATGCATTTCAATGAATGTTCATCACTCAAGGGTCTGGAAGACAAAAATTTATAGTCACACTTATTATTCTGTAAGAGACTTAAAAATCGGTGTGTCAGCTGTAAAATGAACCATCAGTCTCTAGACCAGTGGAAATTTTGTGGTACAATCCTGTTCACTTACTGCCTTGGAAATTCTCCCTGCAATCTGTAGTACACCCTCATGTTTTTTGCTAAACTGAGAAAGGAAGAAAGAGTGGGATTTGCTAGGAATGAATCCATATCCATCAGGAGGAAATTTCTTTGGAGAATTTGTGATGCAGAATAGGCCTGGGCTCATTGGCTTAGCAGGTCTTATGCTACAAAAAGCATTTATCCTCTCTCACAGACTAAAGAGGAAAACTAGAGAATTTATTCCCACCAGCCTGCAGTCCAGTTTGTGAACACCATCTACGGTCTCTCTGAATCTTGTGAGGAAATGTGATTTGTGACTGTACATTATGGGCTTGGAATATAAAATGGACTCTGGAATGAAAAAAAGAAATTAAAAAATCAAATAATTATTACTTTCCAACCCAGTATCCTCTTGCGATTTTTGTGTCAGGGTACACAATAGAGTGAGATTTAAATGGTTTATGATTGGAACAACAAATAATTTTTTTAAAATCCAGGGGAGGTTTTAGAATTAAGCCTATCAGAAGTGACATACTACTCACCAAAAATTAAAGATTTAAAGAATTTGCTCTTAGTGAAGAATTTAGGCTTTGCATATCATGCAGTACATAAAACTAAGGAAGAGAGACAACATTTGATGTTAAAACTGCCAAGACACTCAACAATTAACCTTAGGAATCTCTGGAAATACTAGTAGAGTTAAATGTATTGTGAAGGAGGGTCCTATTTCTCTATGATACCTAAATGCCATCTTCAGTATCCAAACATTTCACCGGTGATATTGTGCTGTCCTAAATTGCCCCTGGCCCTTAGGTCCCTGTATTTTCTTTGTTTCCATACTGCAGTCACGGATTGCATTTTTTTACATAATTTTAAAAAAAAAATAGATTTTCCTAATATCTCAGATGTGTTGCGTTTTCCATGTGGGTAATATAATCATATTTTATTTTGGGAACTTGGTGGCTTCCTTGATGTTTAGCAGTACACATCATATATATTGAAAAGGAATAGAGTCTAAACTGAGTGACTAGTCATTTTGTTGTTAATGGAAAATGGTTTAGAAGTATGCTGAGAACATTTGTTTCTGAACTGTTAGGAATGAAACATTTGAAAACTTTATTTTCAAACTTTTTATATCTAACAGGTCATTATTGGATTGAACAAGGTTCTGTGTGGACAGAAGTTACAGTAGTTTATTCAAGATCAAGATTCTTTGTCTTCACTTGAGTACAGGATGAAGCTCCTTTATTTTTGCATGTGCAATGAATACAGATAGGGGAGCTTCGATTTTTTGCTTTCTGCATCAGGAGCTTGATCCAAGGCCAGCTCAGTGGAAATGCTCCTATTGATTTCAGTGGCTTTGGATCAGACTTTAATTCTGTTGTGACTGGATTGAAAACCGATATATTTATCTCTTTGAAATTCTACTGACGTAGTGTCTTTTAAAGGGTTTTGTTTAATTCTTTTCCTGATGCAATTCAGGTAATTATTCAAATAATTCAACTTACTTCCTATTTAACATATTGTTATCAGCTGTCAAAATAATTAAATACTCAGTATAAATTTAAGCACTTAAACTGACAAAAAATTTGCTGATAAGAATAATGGAAGAAACAGAAAATCAGGAAAAAAATTACAAGGATAATTCAAACTATTTCATCTGTAAATAATGAGAATTTAATGAGGTTGATATCCAAAAAGGCTCTCACTTCTTACAGTACAAAGCATTCATTTTTCACATTAATTGTCTTTTTAGTAACATTTTTAGGACACTGCAAAGAAAATGTTTATGTGAATATAAGTTCTATTCATGGAACTTTTTCTCTGGTCCTAGAAAAAACAGTTCACCTGTGGACTTCTGAAAAGAATATTTCATCAAGGGTCTAATCTGTCCAAAAAAAAAAAAATTAAAAAAAAAAAAAAAAAAAATCAAAGCTCAGGAGACTCACCCCATAAACAAAAGGCTGGTTCTTTTAATCAAAAATCTGAAACTCTGAATTTTCATGATACAGAACACACCCTTAGGATAAGCTTTGTATGATACCAAGATCTAGAGTCAGCAAAGAAATAACAAATAAGAAAGTGACATCATGGCATTGGTTCACATTATTTGGACATCCTTCTTTCAGATAAAAATAGCACAACTCTTGGGAAAGAAATTAAAGCTGATTAGTGATTAAATCCAAGGTAGCACCATCAGTGAAGGAATTGTTCTATCTGCCTTAGACATCTACATTTATTGAGATGAATTATCCCCTGGAGGTACTGGGCTCTCTCCATTTACTATAGAAAAGTCTCAATAGATAAATTAAATGGTATGGTCAGCTCTTAGAAAGAGAAAATTAGGTAAATTGAGATACTGATACTGGATACTGATTCATCTGTGTGAAGTATCTCCTAATAACTTATTGAACACGTCAAAAGAAAAGTATACTTTGATACAAGAAGCTGGAACTATATGTACCTCTGTGAAATACTTTTTTCACGTTTATTCAATACTTTCAACTTTGAAAGTGTTTCTTTAGTTCATGTTAAACTATACAATAGGGAAAAAATAGGGGGGTGGGGGGGAAGATGGGGAAAAAAACCTGAGAGGGACAAAAATACCAGGAATTATAGTGAGGAAGAAATTACACGATTTAAGATTAAAAAAAAAAGAGAGAAAGATGATACTGTGTAAAACTGAAAAATTGATGACAGACTGCTGATGCCTAGCTCTGAGCAACTCTCTCAGTTACCTGTCTCTGCTGAAAAAGGTTTATTGCCAGCACATCACTGAAAGCTGCAGTTGAGAGTGCTCCAAATGGGCACTCTTAAATGGGAGTTTGGTGTCCAAGCAAGAGCACAAGATTTATTGAAGGGATTAAGGTAAATCAGGCTAGTGGAATACAAAAAAACTAGACTTCAGATAATGAAAGTTTTAAAGATCATGAAAATATTTTGAGTCTAGAAATTCATAAAACCAAACATAAGGTTGGAATGGTTTTTTTCTGACATCTTAAGAAACATCAAAAAATAACCTGGACATTATCATGAAAGAAATAAGGGTCATTGTAATCAATATTTTTGTTTATGTCATCCAGAGATGTTCGCAGTTAATAAAAAATATCAGCAAGGTTTCTGCTGACAGGTATGGAATTAGGTACTTAAAATAAAGTCTGAAAAACTGCGTTGGTATTTGTCAGCCAACAGTAATGATGTCTATAAGTATCAAAGGGCTGAGTGGACCTGTCAAAATATGAGGATTTTACAAGTAGTGAAGAACAAAAATTTGGTGTTGTGTTGCTACAAGAAAGCTTTTACAGATCAACAATCAAAATATTTGAGAGCAATATGGGCTTAAAGAACTACTGTCATAAGATAATAGAAAGGCTTGGGATGGAAGTGACCCTAAAGTTCCAACATCCTGTCATAACCATGATTCATCCCACTAGATCATGCTGCCCAGGACTCAATCCAACCCAGCCTTGGAAACCTCCAGAGACAGGAGATCCAGCTTTTTTGGGTAACCTGTTCCAGTGATTCACTATCCTCACAGTAAAGAATTTCTTCCTAATAACCAATTTAGACCTATCAGTTTAAAGCCTTTCCCCCTTGTCATATCATTACATATTGTTGAAGTCACTCCCGCTTTTTCATAAGCTCTAAGTACTGGAAGGCTGTATTGAGGTCTCTCCAGAGCCTTCTCTTCTCCATGCTCAAATATCTCAGTTCTCTCAGACTGTCTTCACAGAAGAGGTGTTCCAGTCATCATATCATCTCATTGGCCATTTGGACTTGGTTCAACAGGTCCACATTTCTTGTACTGAGGACCCCAGACCTGGAAACAACACCGTTGGTGGTGTCTCACGAGGATGGGGAAGAGCAGGAGAATCACCCTCCTCAGCCTACTGGCCTTGCTTCTTTTGGTGCAGCCCAAGATGTAGTGGGCCTGTGAGGCAGCAAGTGCTCACTGTTGGCTCATGTCTGGTTCTTCATCCATGAGAACCTGCAACTCCTTCTCCACAGAGCTGCTCTCAGAGGCTCTTGTCCCAGATTCTACACATCTGGGATTGCCCCAGACTTGGTGTATGACCTTACATTGGGACTTGTTGAACTTCACAAGGCTCTTATGGGTTCTCAGCTTGTTTTTGGTTCTTTCACAGACATATTGTTGCCCAACATAGTTTAACAGGGAAGGAAGTGGAAATTTTACTATTTCAACACAACCTCAGTGCCCACAAAGACATATTTTGACCACATATAATTTGCAAAATAGAAACACATTCATATTTGGGTTTGTGTGGCAAGTTTTGGGTAACTAGAGCTGGTGGGGGGTGACAGGTGCGGATTCTCTGAGAAACTACCAAAATCTTTCCCTGTGTCTGACAGAGCCAATGCCAGCTGGCTCCAAGACGAATCTACCTCTGGTCAAGGCTGAGTCCATCAGCTGCAGCCCATGGTGCAGCCCATGGTGAGTCAGGCTGTGCCCCTGCAGCCCATGGAGGCCCATGGGGAGGCAGAGATCCAACTGCAGCCTGTGGAGAACCCCATGTCAGAGCAGGTGGATGTGCCCAAAGGAGGCTGGGACTCTGTGG
Organism: Mixornis gularis; assembly: GCA_003546035.1. Classification (NCBI taxonomy): domain Eukaryota; kingdom Metazoa; phylum Chordata; class Aves; order Passeriformes; family Timaliidae; genus Mixornis; species Mixornis gularis. Next base: position 9,037,050 of record QVAJ01000003.1, on the reverse strand, counting down.
TGTGGGAGGCCTGCATGGAGCAGGGTGCTGAGAGGACCTGTGGACCCATGGAGAGAGGAGCCTATGCTGGAGCAGGTTTTCTGGCAGGATTTGTGATACCACAGGAGTCCACAACGAAGTAGGCTTTCTTTGAAGGACCGCAGCCTGTGGAAGAGACCCACTCTGGAGAAGTTAATGAAGAGCTGTGATCCGTAGGAAGCATTCACACTGGAGAAGTTAATGGAGGACTGTCTCCTGTTGGATTCTGGAAAAGAAGAAAGCGTACTCTCCCTGAGGAGGAAGCAGAGGCAGAAACAATGTGATGAACTGACTGTAACCTCTATTCCTTGTCTCTGCTTAACTTCTTGGGGAAGGAGTTAGGCAGCCAAGAATAATGTCAAGCCCAGTAAAGACTTGTAGGGAGAAGGTGTGTTTAAGGTTTGGTTCTATTTCTCATTATCTTACTCTAAGATATGATTTGTAACAAAGTCAATGAATTTCCCCAAGTGGAGTCTGATTTGGCTGTGATGTCAATCAGTGAGTGATCTCTTCATGTCCTTATCTTAGTGCATGAACTTTTCATCATATTATTTTCTGTCCCTCTTGTCCAGAAAAGCAGGGAATGATAGAGTGGCTTTCATTGGCACCTGGCATCCAGCCAAGGTCAAACCACCACAATATTTTTTAAAAAATAAAAGAATAATTGTAAGCAAAGCAAATCAGGATTTAATCTCTGATTTTATAGAGGTCTTAATAAAAGACAAATGAAGAAATTATATTGCTGGACAGGAAAAAATGAAGGAAATCATAATCTTTCCAGATCAAAAGAGTTAAGAGTTATGCAAAAGAGTTTTCGAAAAAAAACCCAAAAAGCCAAAAAACGCCAAACCAGCTACACCTCTCTTTTGGGAAGAATTCCTTAATGACTCTTGAAAGGTGATTATAGGATGATATAGTTGTATTTTGTTGAAAATAAGGACACAGACACCACACCCTAAATGAACTCTGTTCTCTGACCTAACTAAAAATAACATAAACAGTCTCCAGTACCAAAGAGAATACATAATCTCTGAAGGCAATTACAGAAACACATTCACGAAGCAAAATGTGTGAAAACCAGGTTGACACAGACACATTTTCCCATCTGTCACAGCAAACACTTATAAATATTGAATAATTAACACACAAAATTGAAGCAATTTTGTTTCAGAAAGCCTCAGCTTACCAGCTAGATGTAGCTGCTTCTTACTTTGTGCTCATGAAAATTTGCTCATGTCTTATATTTAGAGGGTGAGGGGAATTCTCTACCTCATTATATAAATTAGCTACTGAAGCTACAGAGCCCAGAGATACAACTAAACACCAATGTGGTTGGTGTCAGATGTGATTATGTTAGGGATTCATTCCACTGCATTTAAATAATAGCTGAAGGAACTCAAAGTAGCCTGGAGCTTTATGGAAAACAAACTACTCTACTAAAGCATGAGAAAGACCAAAAATATGGTAAGAAACTATCAGGGAAAATACATCTTATGGACAAAGGCAACAAAGAAGACAGAATGAGTCAAAGCACACTTTTGACTCAAAATGGGTTTTTAATCTCATGTTTTTTCTTTGTAGCTTGTGATAGCACACACTATTTAAATCCTAAGTTTGGTTTCAGAAAGCGGCTTTATCAATATGTGGCTAGTGTGTATTGAGTATTAGATCATATCTGTAACACCCAAGGAAACCAAAAGTATTGACTGCCTAGAATTCTGTGTGGGTGGACTTAGTATCTCCAATACTAATATACTAATACCCAATACTGACTGGTTTAGTGTTTTTATAGTATAAATTGACTTTATTTAAACCTGGGAAGACATATTACTTTTTTCCATTGCTTTCTTTTCAAACCTAGAAGAAAACAGTAGCAATGCATGATGAGTGAGAAAGAAATAATAAAGAAATACCATGTTCTAAAACTGCCGAAGCTAATATGTGTTCACTCATGTTCTAAAACTGTTGAGTTTATATAAAATTTGTTTTCCTATTTACAGGTGTTTGAAAACCATTGACCTTAACCAGATGGTAAATGTCAATATTGTCAACACCAATTAAACAAGTGAAAAATACATTGAACAATGTACACCTGTGCAGTTTGATCTCATTTTCCTGCTTCTCCTCTCACCGCCCAATTTGACCTAATTTCCAGAGTATATAAGCAGACAATTTCACCCTCCTTAACTCATTTCTATGACCCTGTTTTTCAGATTTTGTGGCATCAAAATTTTTCCTGAGTACCTATAAAGTCGAAGTCTTTCCTAATAGGTTAATTCTTTCCTCCAAACAAATGCAGCCCCTTCAGACAACTTTTCTACTTTCCATCTGGGATGTGTTCTTGTGCAAAGAGAGAAAGTGGGAGGAGGGAAGACTGAGTGAAAAAGATGGCAGATTTATAGTTGCTTTCAAATAATTTTTGCTCATTTAAATCCAAATTTTATTCTCTGGTGGATTACTTACACTTTTAATGCAGTATCAGACCTCAGTTCAGGTTTACTGATTCTGCATGATCTGAAGAGCAAGTGCTACATGTTGTCATCACCTACACTAATTCCTAGAACTGTAGCTCTTTAAGTCAGAAGTGACTTTTATGATCAGGCAGTTTAGCATTTTAGATAATAAGGCCCATTTGATGTCAAATAACAAGGCATATCTCTACCTCAATAGCTCTTAGTCCAAAGAAAATAACAACAAATGGTTTATTTTAACATGAACTGAATATCTGAGTTATCTGGGACTCACTGTGTGGTTCATTATTGGTTACCTTTTCTTTGATTCATGGTTCCTACATGGTTCAGCATCACAGAATTTATTTCTCTCACCTGTAAATTGTTGATGCAGACAAATGCTTTCTTTATTGCACAGTTTCAGAATAAATTGTAGAATAAATTCGGGATAAAGGAATAATTAAGCATGGAAAAATTAAGTGCTTTTGTGAGCCTCAGCTTTTGGGAGATAAATTCTGACTCTTGGGCAGGAGAACTAACACCTCAAAACCAGCATTTTTGCTCAAGACCTGAGGAGTATGTAGAGATTTGAAATCCAAATGTGTGAATGAAACAGTGAGGAATATAGAAGGGGTATAGTTATGTTAGCAACTGGGGCCTTTCTCTGAAGAAGGAAATTGCACAGGCAGCATAACCTGAAATGTGATGATAATAGAGTCAGGTAATGAAAATGAAAAGTATTGTAGACTAACATTTAGAATAAGAAGGGAGAAACTGGGAGAAAGCTAAGACGTACAAAAGTACACTTGGCTCAAAGTGACACAACTGCTTGTGTCCTGCCTCTGCAGAGAGGAATGTGAAGGATATAAAAAATGCTACTGCAGTAGCACTTACTGCAAGTATTCTAATATGTGAATGTTCAAATTCATGAGAAGCAAATACATAAAGAGAGAGGAAGAATATAAAAAGAAGAGTCCAAAAAGAATGAAATTTACCAACAGATTTAAAACTCTAAAGTTTTGTTGGTTTTTTTTTTTTAAATCAAAGCTCAAGAAAATTTGTCTTACAATTCAAGAAGAAACAAAATGGTCCAAACACCCTACCCCTAACAATCACAGCACACTGAGAAAGTTAAGGGAACTATCTTAAGGGGAAAAAAAAAGTTAAGGGAAAAAGGCTGACTTTTATGAAATGGAATGTTTGCTCAAATGAAAAGATGAAAGGAAATTAGAGGGGCTGGAAAAGAATTTCATATATGAACAAAGAATTCTCAAAGTGATCTTAAAAACCCTTCATATCAGCTGTCACTCTTGGTAACTTCATCTCTGCCTATGATCGTTAAAAAAGCTACAGAGATCCTAATGGCCTATTAAAATTAAATCGGTGATTTTTGAAGAAAACCTCCAACTTTTCTTCTGAGGTTAGACAACAAGGCAGCTGGTGCTTTTATCAAAATATGGCCCCCACAGTGAAGCACTGTATTATTTTCAGTATCTAGTTTTTATCACAGAAGTGGTACCAAATGCAGTCATCAATTCCATTGTGCAGTAGTCCACTAGAAACCAGAAGTGGTTTGCACAGGACAGCTGAAATAGTATTACATGTGACTTCTCTTTTCCCACCAGGCTGTGCAAACAGATGCTCTTCCTTTGCAGAATTTAAGCAGATCAGGGGAAAAGAAACATGAAATAAATAAATCTAACACTTAAAATTTTTGAGTCAATTGTGGATAGGCATAAGCCTCCTTATGAACACCGGGGTTAGTGTTTAGCTCCAAATTAAGATTTTATTAAGAAAAATCTGATTAGATGTTTCTTGCTTCATTTTAGGTAAGGAAGGAAGGGATCAGCAAAACATTTGGGGGCACGGGGAATGCTGTACTGGTAAAAGATGAGAGATCTTCCTCTGTACTCTGGCTTACATACCTCTTTTCAATCAGACATTCTGTACCATACCTGCTATGACTTTGTGATACAATCTATTTTGTACTCTTTTGCTAAGGTAAGGTTGCTTCACTAATCCAGCAGATCAGTATCTTTCTTTTTCTACAGGAGATAGGACTAGAAACAATCTTGGGTTATCAAGTCCAGGACCCTGCTATCATAGGAAACCACATCACCTAATCCTTTCCTTTAACTTACCTAGTTCTATCTTAGCTAGTGTTTTGCTGCATTAATACTACTAGAAATATGTTCCAGAACCAGGTTACTCTGCTTAACATTTTTGGTTATTTGAAATTAAATGTGTTTATTAATTCCATGAACTCGTAACCACATATTTTTTAAGGTGGATGAAATTAGCAAATTGAGTTAATCCTAATACCTTTATGGCTTTCCCCATGATAAAGAATGAGGTACATACAATATGTAGTGTGGTGTCTTAAAAGCCCACAAAACAATAATAACCTCAGTGAGAGAGTAAAATTAAGACAAGCTTCACAATCTCATTTTGAAAATCCACTTAATCTAGTCTTGTTGCAGGATATATTAGTCAGGAATTCCTTTGGGTTATGTTTCATATACAATAGGCAGTGATGTGTTAACTATTGGAGCTTCTTTTCAGGTATAGAAACAGTTTCAGTAAGAAGGCTCACTTCAAGGTTCATTAGGAATATATTTTTGTTGTTGCAAATTACGTAACATTCTCTTCCTTTTAAACATTAGGTGAGGCTTTGGTTAAGCCAGTAAAATTTACCTTTTTAAGCTAGAAAGGCAACAGGAAATCTTTAGTATAAACACTGATGCAGAGAAATGTTAGCCCTATTCCTTTCCCTTCTCCCCAGGCTTTAGAGCCACTTATTTTTAACAATACCTAATGTTCAGTTCAGCTTGGAGACTAGATGAAAGAAAGTAGACACTGAGTACATCATGGTGGGGTGAAAAAGCCTATTTTAGTCAAAGGATGATGGCACTAGACTGCGAAAGTCTGAGTTAGTCTGTGACTCACTCTGAAGAATGGACAAGGGCCGTGCAGAAGTGCTTCACCAGTCATTTTTCACCAGTGCTGTGGCATACAATCAGTTTTTGATTACCCAGGTTGAGATTTCCTGAAGAGGAAAAGCTATCACATTCAGAAATTATTTCCATAAACGCTAACCAAAGCAGGACTCAATACTTCTCAGTAAAACTGTAATTTCTACCTGTTTCAAAAAAACACACTTTGAAATGTGTCCACAGGAGAGGGAGAAGGGCAGAAAATCTCCAGAAATGCTTTACTTTTATTTTTATATTTTTCTAAAGCTAATGGAAGACTTTAAAATCACAAACATTATAAAAAATATTCATATCTTTCAGAATACAGGGATACAAAAAAATCCTGTTGGTGCAATGCCTAGTATAATTTTCTGTGGTCATTCACTGGAGGTGTTAAGACTCCAAAGATCTCAAATATTTAGAAAATTTCAAAAAGGAAGACATTTTTGCACAAGATATGATGTCTATTATTTCTAATTTTATATAATTTTCAGGGTTTTTGGAAGCTAAACTGGAGTTCTTCCAGCAATATGTATTTTGGGCAACTCTCCATGCCCATTATTTCATAAATGACTTAGGTGTCTGCTGGATGTATCATAATGGGCTTCCACGTATTAAAAGAATGGTAAGTTTTTTTAAGTCTGATTTTATGAAAAAAATAACTTTGAAATTACATACCAGCCGTTCTAAAAAAAAAAAATTTAGACTGATGTGTGTGAAAAAATTATTATTTAGTGAGGGTAATGTTGTCAAGGAAGCACAGTTTTCACTTTCTAAGGCATAGCACTGGTTTAAGTAATGAAATGTTTAAAAGGAAACATTAATGTCACCTTAAAAAACTTACTCTGTAACTTGCTCCTTAAACATTAAATTATATGACTAATATCTAATTTTTTTGCTGAAAAATTGTTTGTTTAGAGTAAGCATATTTAAAATTATATCACTGTTTCAACATATTCCAAGAAACAAGCTTTACTAACAAATCAGTTCATGCAGCAATCATTAAGGGCCTTTCCTCTTCTTTCTTACAAAAAACTACCCTTCCTATTATCAGTGTTGCTGCATACAGAATCACTGTATTGCCTGATGGACTTATGTTCAGAAATCCTATTTATTTATCTGTACTGGTGTGATCACTTTGGGATTTTTTCATCTTAGTGATGAGTGTTATCCACATCTCTTTTCATCTGCATTTCACTATGTTTCATTCTTATAGGGTTACGTTTTGCAGAAATTTTTGCCTCAGCCTCATACAATGTGCTGGTGACAATCAGAATATGTAACTATAATTAAGGTAGGACATGCACAATGTCTTATGATTTCATATTACATTAATGTTTCAAGCAATTAAATACTGTAGGCTTTTGTTCATTTTTATAAACATCAATATCTTAATTTTCTATAACTTCTAATTTTCTATCATTATCCCCAATTCTCACATATGCTTATCCTGAATCTTCTCATCTTGGGGATCTGATATTTAAAACTGCTTTTTTTGCTAACTTCTAAGACTTCAGAGATTCCACTAACACTTGATGTTTATAGACAACATGAATTCTACTGTCTTTAAATAACAGGACATTTAATTAAAACTAAAAATCACATCTTTTTCTGAAATTCTTATCAGGATGAATCTCTTTCAGGCAAAAACCATTAATAATTTCGTGTTAGGATAATGCTTGTCACAAGGATACAAGCTTGAATTAATATGCAGTGGTGAGATAAGTATTCAAAGAGAATCTGTTATCACCTGATAACCTACGCAAGAAATTTGGTGCATGGTAGAAACAAAAGAAATGCAATAGGGCAGAGAGAGGCACAAGGAGACAGTAACGTGTGAAAACTAACCCAATCCTACTTTCTCTTCTGAAGTGTTAATAAATAATTCTAAAATTAATTTCTTGTGTGAGTTTTACAAATTGCCCTTGTGGTTGTTTCATTCACATGTGGTGCTTATTCTGCATTGCTCACATGGTAATCAAATAACCCACAATCAGTTGTTAGTCATCCTTACTGCACCACTGTGGCCTATTAGAGCTTGGTCACCAAACATTGGACAGTCTTAGAATGTTATTTAGTCATGAAGAAAAAGTTCATGCTGCTTATTTAATTGACAGCTTAAAGCATAAATTTTGTATAGCTGGCTGCCACATACATATAAAAGGCCAAACTTATATTTCATTTCACACTATTGCCTTTGAATTTATTGGTTTCCTTTGTTGTCCTTGGGGAACCACTTTGAATGCAAGAAACTACAGTTATAATAGTTAGAAAGAAATCAGTGGTTACAGGGGAGGTGATCAAATAGTAAATAAAATAACCATTTATAGCTCTTTTAGCAGTTTGCCTTTATATGTGCTTGGAATTGCACTGCAATAAAGCACAAGCTAAGATTTAAAAACACACAATTTCAAAGGTAACATGCAAAACAACTTGACTCTTTTGCCAGATTCCACCCTGAGGGTAATGGCATGCTTCAAAATATCGCTTGACTAGGCTTTTATTTCTGCCAAAAAATATCTTCCACGAAATTGTTCTGTTCCGCAGCATAGCAGCACTAATTTATAATCTGTGCTTCAGTAGCAAGGGGCTTTCTGTCTTTCCCTCTCCCATTTAACATTTATATTTACTTTATACCCTCCCCACTTTTATTCTAGCTTCTGCAGCAGCTGCATWAAAAAAAAAAAAACCAAAAAAAAAAAACCAAAAAGAAACTATAAGAAAAAATAGAGTTTAAAGAAAGGACTGGAAAAGTAGCACCTGAAGAAAAGTTCTTCTGTGTGTCTGCTGATGACCTATGGGATATAATAATACCATGCTGAGCTCATACACTATATTTTCTACTTGGAGATCTTGGCAGCTTACACAGAACAGAAAGGGACTGATTTGATTTCATAGATGGGAGGGAAGGGTGGAAGCAGAAGTGAAAAAAAAAAATACATACAAGATGTATATGAGATTAGCACAAAAACAAAACAGGTTTCTTCATTTTCATGTGGTCAAGACTGAAGTGTCTTTGCACGTTATCTTTGCAGTTTTCCTTAAAATGCATCAGTTACATACAGAACCCCCAACAGTTCAGCAGAACAGTGGTAATCCACTAGCAAGGGTGAAAGATACAGTCGGGATAATCTGTTCTCAAGGAATTGGAATTAGAGCCATAATTCAGTACATGTATACTACTAAATGTCTTAACTTGGCAATTATTTTTGGTCTTGTCAGCCTCACTGGATTAAAAGTAGGAATGAAGCAGCTGGTGACTTCTCCATATACAGTTGATGTGTCATTCATTTCTTGAGAGTACCTTTGCTCCCTAACCACTGCATTGTCACACGTGTTCAATCTTCGTTGTCACATGCACTCCCATCATCTATGATTTTTTTCAGGGTATTGTCATGAAAAATACATCATCCTCAAGACCAAAGCAGTGATTGTGTGTAAAGTGCACATTACCTAATCTGTAACAAGGAGGAATCTCGGGTCACAGATATTTGCCTCTTCAAGGAAGCAGTAGAAGCAATTTATGCTCCTGAGCAGCATTTTCTTTCTTATCAGCATAGCTCTTGCTGTTCTCCTTTTTATTTTTTCACCCTTGTTACAGTTTATTTTACTGCTATTGTATTGTTTGAAAGAGAACTAGTGCACAATTTACACCAAAAAAAGTAAAAAGCAATAGCAATTTGAGATGTTTCAGTAGATTAATTACTTTTTTTATAACCCATTTTATCTAACTAATTACAGCTCATCACTTATGGATTTGAAAATATTGCAAATCCAATCATTCAGAATTATGATCAGATTCAGGTTTTCTCACAGTGCTGTATCTGTGATTCCTGATCTGATTTCTGATAGAAAAAAATCAAACTTCTATTATTGACAAAATAAATGTTTTATTACCTGATTTTATTTGTCACCGTTTTCAAATCTAAGGTAGACCTTTTCTGTTAAGTTATTCCATTAGCATTCTGCAGAAAATAGACTCTTCATTACTGCTGATAGCAAAGAATTATCTTCATATTACATGAGTTGTCACCTGGGAATTTTAGTAAGATCTGGTTTGGAGATTCTGGGAAACAGCTTGCTCAATTCTCATCTTCCCTTGTTTTTGCTCCTGCCAGTACATCTGCAAACTGAAAACTATTTCTGTCCTTTTGTCTTAGATGCTTCTGGGCACTAGAATGCTAAAGGCACTTGTTTACAAGGCAGTGAGAATAGGAGCACAAACCCATTTTGATAGATAATCCAGGTTGCTCTTCAGACTTCCCTGTTGTTTTATTGACTCACTAAACAGAAAGACTAATTCAAGTTTATGTTCTGTGTATTTGCTTTGGTCTCTCCAGAATTCTTTACCCTCCCCCAAGACTAAACAAAATCATTTTGCCTTTCTATCTATCAGCACAGTGACAGTGAAGTAACCATCAACTAATCAATTTTATTGCAAAACTGATTTTTGTTTTAAACAAACATGACTATATTTTGTTGACACAATTAAATGATTTGAGTGTTATGCCATATATCTAGCATGCACCCTTGGGAGCCGGTGGAAGCTACAGCAGAAGTCATGACATACGTGCCTCTGCATCAAATTAAATATTTTTCCCTTAATCCTAACACCAGCAGCTGTTAGACACTGTGGCTTACTGCATATAGTCTATATAATGAGACAGATGCAGGCAGTTCAAGTTCCTCTGCTGAATACTGAATAAAGCCCATCTCTCCAAGGCCACTAAGTCTTATTGCTGTTAAAAAAGTCCAGCTCAAGCAAGCAAATACATTTGGCAGTCAGATTCCATAAAGAAGAAAAACAGCACTTTGTTTTAATATTACTAGGGAGACAAAATATAAAGAGCCTTGGCAAATAAAATGCAGGAAACTTCCACAGAATTCGGTGCAAAAATAATTTCTGTTATCCAAAAAGGAGTCAAATTAATCCTTTGCAATAACTACAGAAGTTCTTAGTAAGCCCAAAATTGGAGGTGGCTATTCCCAACCGTTGATAGAGTGTCCTGGAAAAAGTAATTTACTGATTGTGCCAAAGAACAGAACTGTCTGCAGGTGGATGATATAGCTAATTGACCCTTCATATTAAGAGCAGATGTAATCTGTTTCAAGCTCCATTTTATTTATCTCCTGTTCCATTGCTTAGCAGGCTGCAAGGTTAAGGGCAATCCTTTCACGCTACCTGACAACGTGAAGACAGCTTTTCCATATTTGAACAATAAAATCCTGTTCAAAGGACTACAGGACCACCAATTAAAATTCTCCAGTAAAAGTAATCTGAAAATATGATCTATAACTGTGAACAGAAAAAAGCTGAAGCAGATCACTGCTTGAAGCAATGTGCTGATTACTTCCTACTGCAGCAAGTGCTGTTGGATTTCATTCCAAGTGTGGGAAGGGGGTTTTGATTGTGATTGGGTTTCATGTATTAAAACAGATTAGTCTAAATTGGAAGAATAGCATTAATCTGATTTTTTTTTTTTTTTTTTTTTTGAGCTGGGTCAGAGTTAGTTGGGGCACTATAACTGAAGCTGCTTGTGCTTGGAGGGCCAATCAATCTCCCTGCTGTGTGGCCAAAGTAAACAAGTTGTTCAATAGAGTTTGAGGATAAATTGAATATATTTCTATAGGCCAGAGTTTACCTGTAAAACCAGAGTATAACTGCTGTGTTATATTTGCGGCATCTCCTGCAACTCCTGTGCTTGTACCTCAGATATAAGAATTCTCCTGACATGGTTATACACAAAACTATCATAACCTTTTAACCTTCTCATGACTTTTTCACATACTAACAAGACATATGAATAACAACTTTAAATCTACGAAGTCAGGTCTTGCTCTTAAAGTGTCCCACACATAGAATTTTAATACTTGTTTCGAAGATTCCACTTCACAGAAATCAATACCAAAAGAACTATATACCTAGTGTTGGTTATAGGGAATTTAAACGTTCGCTATTGCTGTACTTGCTGTGAGGTTATATGTTATGAACTAAAATGGCACTTTCTTGCCTTAGATATAAAAAGTCCCATGCAAATGAAGCCTCTTGCTTTAGAATAAATATTAAGTGTATCCAAAACCTTGTTATGCTGGTGAGATTTTAAATGGACATATTCAAGCTAAACATCACCAAAATCAATTTAGATCTGAAGTGTGGTTGTGTGAATTTTCAAATGTGTCTCTGAGTTTCTAGAGCATATTGTGAGATCTCTGTCTCCCAAAGCAAATATTCACACTACTGTGTGAAGTGGGACAGGACGAGCAGAGCTGGTTTTGAAAAAAAATTTATATGTACAACATCACAAAAGCCATGTTTTCACACATTCAATATGGTGAGTGTGTATCTTTTGACTTCCCAGTTTGGGTCCCAAATCTTAGTTGGGAGGGACAATTAATAATTTCCAAACTTCCAGCACTGAAACTCTAATAGGGAGATATTTAATACATGGGAAGAGAAAAAAAAAAGTAGAATCTGTTTTATCCTAGAACATTTAAACTAGGACTAGTAAGTACTAGTCCTGATCTCATAAGAAGAGTGGTTAGATTGTACTGTGTTTGCTACAGGCATTTCAGTCCCTTTCGAGCATGTACAAACTTCAGTCCCAGAACAGTGAATAGGCATACACAATACATAACTAAATTCAAAGATGCCATAAAAACCACTAAACACCTCCTCTGCTACAACCAGCTGTCTTGGACCCCCTTATTGTACCTGGCTTTTCCTATGAATCAAGCAGATCCCAGAAGAGGACAAAAGCTGCTCTCATGGTCTCCAGGGCTCCCTCCAGGGCTTTATTCCCAGTTCCCTATCAGGCAGGTCCCTGAAGAGGTCCAAGTTTGCTCTTCTGAAGTGTAGGGTAGAGACCTTACTGTGCACCCACCTCACTGCCCTAAGGGCCTAGAACTCCAGCATTTCATGGGTGCTGCAGCCAAGGCTGCCAGCATAATAGTACACATCATAACTCTCAGGTGTTAAACTTCAGCGTGTCTTGCCAGTATCCTTTTGCCTCTTGTAGAAGCATGGATTAATAAAATATTTTTTCAGCATTTTTCTCTTCTATTGCTACATGTACATTTGATTTAGTGAGATTGTGCTACAGTGAAGGACATTTTTACCAAGGATATCACAATCCAGACTTAATTTCTGGATTATAAAATACAGTCCTAATAGTAATTACCATATTAAGTGCTCTGAGCTAAGCTTTTGAAGAATCTCAATGTACAAGGAACCTACAGCACCCCCTTGTTTCTGACCCTAGCGACAATTGCAATAAAACCAAGACAGGATGAAGGCTACACCGTTTGGACCAAGTTAATGCTTTAGACTAGTAACAGTTTAAAAATAATTCTATAATATATTTTTTAAACTCAATTGGATTTCCTACCTTTATTTTGTGTGGGGTTCCATGAATCAAGATGAGGTTCTGCAAGTTTAGCATACAGTGTTTTTATTACCCCAAAAAGTATTTTGCTAGTGGCATCCTAGGTGACATCAAAAGCAAGCATGGCCAGCAGGCTGAGGGAGGTGATTCTCTGACTCTATTCAGCTCTTCTGAGATCCCACCATGAGTCTTGCATCCAGCTCTGGGCTCCTCAGCACAAAGACTAATGGAGCAAGTCCAGAAAAGGGCCATGAAGGTATTTCAAGTACTGGAGCATCTTCCCTCCAAAGACAGGCTGAGAAGGTTCAACATGGAGAACAGAAAGTTGCATGGAGGCCTCATGCCTACAGTTGCAAAGTAGTGAATTAATTCCTTATTTTCTTTTATTTTCACATGCAGCTTTTGCTTCACCTATTAAACTGCCTTTATCTGCACAAGAGTTCTCACTTTCACCTTCCTGAGTCTCTCCCCCCCTCCCACTGCAGGGGAATGAGCTACTGCGGGAGACTGATTCAGCACCTGGGATTAGCCCCAACAAAAGTCAAATGGTGGATGCAGATTTCACAAATGGAGTTGTTTGTTTTCTTTTTATAGGTTAAATTTTATTGCTTTTTTCGGTACAGAGCTCATATAAGAGCATCGTAGCTCTGCAGAAGCAGGCTTCTTAGTAATCATTAGCTGTTTGGGGAAGCACCAGATTTCCATCACCACTGTGCAAAACTTATTTTTCCTTTAAGAGTCTATTAGCAGACTCTACTGCAGTAAGCTCTTACCTTGTAAATGACTATATTTCTGTAAGTAAATGTATTAGGCTGTTTGGCTAGGTGTTGTGTATTAATTTAGCCACATAAAGCAGATTAAAGTGTTTATTACCTCTGGAAAGAGAAAGAAAAGCGGCAAATGGGTTCTACTGTATATTTTGTGTAGTTTATGCTTTGCATTTTCTTGGTAATAATTCAATCGTGGCCAGTTTGAGACTCAGTAATTATTTCTTAGATTGCTACAATAAACAGAAGGACTGCACCACCCACATACACTTGAAATTAATCATACGAGTTGCACCCTTGTGTTTTAAATGTTCAGTGAGTATCGATGAACATATGATTTTATTGCAACCTTTTTTTGTCTTCCTTTTTATGCAAATCATAAAAGTAAAAAGTGAAGCAACAGCTAATTCAGGCAGATACCACTTAATCTAGCTCTAAGACACGATTACTTGAGGAACAGAAATTGAAGAACACTACATTAATCTAGTATTAGGTAAATTATCTCATAAAGGCAGGTAGTATTGCAAAACACTGAAGAAAGATAAAACCAACCAAACAAAATTCATGGAAGTTAAATACCTGGGCTGAATCATAAAGAGGGGTAAACACCCATCAAATGCTCTTCAATAATCTGAAAGAGTGGGAAGAATGCTTTTAAGGGTCACATGGGGAATGACTGCATTAGAAAATAGTGGAATGACATTTTGAAATGAAAATTTAGGATTAAAACAGGAAGAATCACCTTCCAATGTAAAAAGTTTCACTTTCTGGTACTGAAGCAGGATGGAGCAGATCTGAATGAAAAGGAATGAGAGAGGAAGAACTATAAACTGTATATCATAAGCCTGAGAGTTCTAGGTTCTGTCTTGATTTGCATTGGATTAAAAACTACAGGGACACACAATGTTAGTGGATTAGAGGAAACTATTTTTATTCAGAAATTTATAACTCATTCCCCAAGCACAATAAGACTGTAGGTTTCTGGAGTTCTAGACTGCATCATTCTAGAAGTAAAGCTCAGGAGACTTTTACAAGTAAGCATGAAATAATCAAAAATAAAAAAAAAACAACTCATTTAAGACATTCTTTCCATTTGCTAGAAACCTGATAGACATATTTTGAATTTTTATTCCAAAACAGAGGAATAGATTTCATTTAAGTCATTGACTGATTTTTTTCACCATTCTTAAGCTGAAGAATGAATATAACAAAAAACCCCAATATCTTTGCTGAGGTTACTTACTGGCAGCCATGTTGGTTCAGCATCTGCCTTGACAGCACATTGATGTTGCTGGGCTTGGAACCTGCAGATATTTCTAAATGGCATACAACAGCAGAAGGGTCTACTCAAACTCTTCCTTTTCCTAGGGACATATCATTTAGTATTTTCTAAAATCCAGTCTTCAGTATTACACCAGTTGATATATTTAATGTTAATCCTGCTTTGAGCAGGATGTCGAACCTGTTGATATCCTGAGGCCTATCCTAAACTGCAATTGTGAAATAAGGATCAGAAAGGCCTCATCCTCTATTTGCAAATATTTAGAACTATTGACGCATGCTAGACATAGTTCCAATACTGCTTACATTTCTATTATTTTTAATACATGCTGTGTTACCCCTTGAATAATTCATACCTCCAAAAAATTAGAGCAGCACACATTACTGTCAATCTGTCTGCATGTTTCACTGCTCTTCAAAACAAAACCATGTAATTCCCGATTCTATATCCTATCCTGATTTCTCCTTTGATTACAAGGGAAACGATTGCATTTATGCTGCTGAAAAAGACATCAGAATCAAACTCATTATTTGTAGAACATAGTGACATATGAAAAGAGGAATATTAATCCCTAGCCTTGACATGGCTGAAACTCTTTTATGGATTATAACCTGTATTTGTTACAAAATACCCATAAATTTTTAACAAGAATATGAACAGACGTTACTTCTGAGGATGTTATGGCTGAATTGTCCGTGTAAAGTAAAAAAGTGAATAACAAGGAAGTGAACAGTATTATTACCTTACAAAAGCACATTTTTTGCAAGAATGGGAGGAAAGAACAGTTTATATTCTTAAATTCTAATAAATGGGCCTGATTAGTGTTAGCTTAAACCCCACTATTGCTCCTTTTAAAAGAAACAAACTGCAAAACTGTTGTCAGTATGAAAAGGTCAGCTTAGTGGAGGACTTGAGAGTGGTTTAATCCTGTCTGTTGGTATGGGAGACAGATGGACCCTTCACTGTCTCTCCCTAAATACTCATCTCAAATATTTTGTTCTTGCTCACATATACAATATCCTCTATAGTAAGGACACAGTTTCTTGTCCTTCCTTCAGAATTTCAGGTCTAAAAAGACAAAAATACCCTCTCTCAGCATGAGTTGCCCCTTTCAGGATGTTCCAAGGACTGAGCATATGCATGTTATGGAACGGGAGGATTAACAAAAAATTTGTTATAGCAGTCTTATAGAGAGCTTCAGGTTTCCAAAATTGTTGCAGGGGATGATTATCATCTTAGAGAATTTCCTCTCATTAGATGCAACCCCTCAGCAAACTCTTCCTGTAGTGAAGACTATTTTTCAAACCTCAGGGTAGGGACAATTTTTTTCATTCCCCCCTCAGGGAATTTACTGCTCATGAAAGTGCTGGCTCAACATTCCTGAGGTTGAAGTTGTTATCCACAACATTAATGAATAATGCAACATAGCCTCTAAAACTGTTTCTGTGAAATGAATGGGGTTATTTGGGTCATACCAGAATTGCTAAGCAAATTATATTTTTTTAATAGGAAATGTTCTTTCTATAGTGAATGCTACTAGGTAGTATAGTAAGAAAATATATTAATTTGATTTTTTTTTACAGATACGTGTCTCTAAGAACAACTTTGCATCAGTATGATTTGGATAATGCATTGCAAGACAGTTGGTGAATTTGTGACTGTTTTTGAAACTCACCTTGTTATTAAAAGCACCAAAATAAGGAACAACAGAGGGTTGTTTGTTTGTTGTTGGGTTTTGGGATGGATGCTGTCTAGAGTGGAACAAGACGAGTGCTGTAATGCAAATGCAGATATAAACTCAAACAAAAAATTGGCACAGTTGCTATGCTATAATGTAGCAATGCATATGTATTCCCAGACTATAAGTAGACATTCCTAAAAAGTCTTTTAACTAAGCAACTCAAGAGAAACCAGTTCAGAATTTTTATGGTAAGAGTATACAAAAACATATTCACAGGGCTAAAAGAAAGGGAAGAATGGTAATTTTGGTGACATAGAAAATATTGCATTTCTTTTCTGATAGCAATTGTGTTGAAAATTTATATTCCTTGCTCTCAAAAATTCTGAAATCAAAATTTAAATCTCACCTTAACTAAAATCTACATCTTAACTGTGCTCTCTGTCTCCAGCACAATTGAAAGCATGTGGCTTACATTTTACAGTTATGTTCCTACTCATTTTTGACAAAATGAGAGTGTTCTAAAGAACAAGAAAATGAAATATTTTTCTGGTAAAAATGCATGCACAATGTAAGAATATATTTCATTCAAAGTCAGAGAAATTTAAATAACAGTAAAATAATTTTAGTTAAGAGGATGTTAAATTAAGTAATACTGGTTTATCTTAAAATTTCACACACAACAAAACCCTGAAGGGGTTAAAGGGTGTGGGTGGGGAGAGAAACAATACCCTGATTTCAGAGTAAGAAAAAAGTATTCTTACTCTTAAAGAGAGACATCAGGAAAAAAAGTATTTAGCAATCAGTATTATGACAAAATAAGGATTTAGATAATTTTTTTTGCTTTATGCAATTCATGAAAATTTTTTTCCAGAAAGACCATGTCTCGTGCTCTTCTTTCAAGACAAAAAACAGGGAAAAGCCCATACATTACTCTTCTCATTGACCTCTATATGATATTTTCTAACTAACAGTCTTCTATCCTTAAAGTTATATAACTTTAAGGTTAGAAAAAAGTGCAGCTTCAGCTAATAAAAATAATAATAATAATTATTATCAGGTAATCATTTCAAACAGATCAGGGTGACTATCACCCCCTTTTTATACTTGTACTCTTCACACACTAAGTGGCCTTTGAAACTCTCTGATGATATTCATATCTAGTAGGCACATAACATCTTAGTGCTCCCAGTATTAATATTTTAAGATGTAAAAGATGCTGCCCAGAAAATTATCTCATATACCATCAGATATTACAGTTGATATAAACACACTTGGAACTTCCATCTTTGTACTATAGTTCTGTAAACTATTTCATGGTCCCTGACTTAACTGCCTAAAGAACACAAATAAGTTCGCTTCATTTTAGTTGTAATGCAGTTCTGCTCCACTCAACCTCCTGACACTCAGAGGGCACTTCACAGCAAGCTGGTGCCTCAGCTTTAAAGACAATCTACCTTTTCTCTCTGCATCACTGAGAAAACTGAAGGCTAATACCTCAAATCAGCCCAAGTATCTTTTTCCTCCCTTTTGCCACAAAACTTCACTTGCTCATCTCAGCCTTTACACTCACTTTTAACACCTTGGATGAACAGCTGCTCTCCATCCATTCACCTCCCTCTAGAATATCAAGGATTACTTAAAAAGCAGTACTGCAGTAGAAGCAAAGACTAGTCATACAAAACTGCAGTGTAATTTAAGGCTTCTCACTACCTAATAAAGTATGGCTCATGTCCAGATATTGTACTTATTCCAAGTACTCTCTTCTATCTGAAGCCCAGGAACAAACAAAATAATCTGTTTAGCTCTTTCCAGAGTAACAGGATGGTTACAATGTCAACTGAAAAATATAACACTGATGTTTTCATGGACATGAAAAAACATATGCTGGGACTTGAGGACTGCAAAGGCTAGGATCAGATTTCCATACACTTTCATATCTTGCAGCTTGAATAAAATAACTTCTAGAATATGAGCATCCCTTACCAAATGAAACTCATATAATCCAGACTTTTTGCTAAAGTCCCTTTCTAGTTACATCAGGGGATCAGGGACAGAATCCGTCTGGTGAGGAAGAATTTCTTGCACTTGGAATTGCAAAATGGATAAGAAAGTTTTTGGGGTCCACTGTACATTAGACTTCTGTGGTTGCCAGTCTGGGCTTAGGGGCAACATAGAATAGGTGCGACATTTTGGAAAGACATTTTCGAGAAATCTCTGCTAATTGAACCCAGTAGAGGCTCCTCACAAACAGGTTGAGTAATAATGACTCAGCGTGGACCTCTCTCCCCTATATACAGGCACACTCAAGCCTTTTAATCAGCAAACATACCTCTGCAAATAAAGTATTGACCCAAATGGTCAGTGACTGCAGGGAAGACTAGGACATACAGGCTGTCTTCGTTAGCATTAGCTGTTGAAGGATGCACGTAAATTAACAAAGTGCAACAAAACCTGTTCTGCTAGCCAACCCTGTAGCAAACTACTTTGTAGCCACGCCAGGACTTTGTCATCTGTTTATGACGTCTATTGCCAAGAAAAATTCTGTAAGCTGCCTACTTTAAGAGTGGCAACTGCCAGCCTTGACTGTAATTATGGGTTTTCCAGACAGCTGTGATAGTATTTAGATGTTGGCACGATGAAATGAGCTGAAATGGGATGTGGATGGAGAATAAGCTGGCATACCAATGTCATGCACATGTGAGCATCTTAACTACATCAAAACTTATATGGCTGCTTAATTTGGTGCTTGATGGATTCTCATTTTGAATTAAGTTTGTAGGATGAAACAGATATCAAAACTACGCCTAACTTCTTCCTGAACATTCAAACACATCTCATCAATTCTATTTTAACTTGAGGACATGCTTAATGGTGTGTAAAAACCTGAAACCGGAAGCTCACAAAAGATCTGAGCTAATGAGACCCATGCAGCTGCTGAAGGGCACTAAATATTCCTACCTGACAAAAGTGATGGTCCTATCTAAAACCCTAACTTTAGAGTCAAAATTTTAACAACAAAATTTTCATATATTGAAATTTCTATTTAACTGTGTATATCATACACAACATGAACTGAAACCAACCATCCTCCTGTACTCATATGCTCTTATCTCTCAGAAGACAAAGAAATGTGTTGGCAAAAATGTTGATTGATTGCAGATGATCAGGATGTGTCTGTCCTTAGAGAAGCACGGACATCTAGGGAAAGCTAGCTAAATACCCATTGTGTGCTTACAGTAAAATTATCCTTTTCCAAATCCCCTGAAATGAAAACCCAGATGAAATAAAGATACATCACTGGTCTCTCTTTCTGTAGGCAGATGACTAAATGAGCAGATCTAGATAGGACAGACGAGCATGGTGTTTCCAACAGAAAAAAGGAAGTAAAAATGCTGCACAAGAGTTAGTGAACTTGAAAACCGGAGTATGCAAAAACTTATCACATAGCTGATTCTTGTAATAACGCATAATTTGACATACTTTCAATTTATTATCCATCTGACATATCTATTGTGTCCTTCCTTATTAAATTCTGCTCTACTTGGAACAAAAGCTGCCTCTTTGACCTATAATGACATTTCGAAGACTGAAGAATAATTATTGAAATAAAAGCCTTATAATGACTATCTAATACCTTCCCACATAGAATCTTTTCTTGTGCAGAAAATGCTTCCACTGCTGGTGGTCTCCCTTTTAATTTTTTTTGCTGCTAGTTTTTCTCCTCCCCTTTAAATGCATGGGCGTGAAAATGAAATGCACTGCCACAAGTTCTGTAACTGTACTGGATTATATAAACACAGCAGACACAAGTTGCATGAAACTCAGTTACATTTTTACAGTCAGATAAATAAGTGAACATTCAAGTTGAAGTCTCCCAAAAATATGAAGAAAAATATGAAGAAATGGTTGAGGAGAAAAAAGTGTTCTTTAACTGCACATGTTTGTGTAGGGTGTTAAAACCACATCTATTAAATCTGAATTGAAGTACACTTACTATTCAGAATTCTAGCTAGTAATAATTCAAGATCAACAGAAAGATTTTACTTCAGCTGGTTTCACAAGAAATTATGTGAAAGTTTGGAGAAGCTAGTGGAGATCAATAACTGGATATGAACACCTCCCTTTAAAAAATATGCTAAATACTTTGTAATGTAAATCAACATAATCTGTATTTTGACATTTATAGTCATTAGTCATTTGTAGTAGAATGTTTCTTACTCACTGAAGCAATCCCTCACTCTCCTTTATGTCTTGAGATCATAGTCCACATATTCGAGGAGTGGGTATCCTACCAGCTTTTTCTCCGATTTTATCGGCACTTTCTCAATGTTGCCCAAACTACAGTCTTCAGCCTCTAACACATAATTCTCTTTCTGTCTTAAAAAGAAGCAAACTAGAAAGCATATTTATACACAGCTGTCATGACAGAAAAAGTAAGAAAATGTGACTCCATATACACCTCAAAAGTTCAATTATCCAAAAGAATATATGGGTTTAGAAAAAATAATTTTTAACAGTTAAATTTCATTGGATATTTGACTACTGCAATTGGCAAGACTGCAAAGCCCTGATAAATATAAGTATATGCTTAAATATTCTTGTTGTTCCCCCTGGATTTGAACAAATTATAAGGGAGCTTAATAGGAATAAACTGTTAATTGTTAACCAAATATTAACCCAAAATTACTTTTTTCATAAAACCAGCACAGGAAAGTTAGTATTTTGATTTATTTCAGATATCCCAGATTCTGACATTGTCTGAATAGAAATCTGGCTTCTAAAGCTAAACAAGAAGGGAATAATTTCTTCATGTCTAAGTTTCTGTGCACTAAAACAGCAATAACAGTGTGACTGTGAGGAGAGCGCCAAAAGAAGGCAGAGGGAAGTAATCCACTCCTACATGCATTATAAGTTTATAAAGCATATAAGTTTATCACCTTGTTTATAAGTTATGAAGGAAGTTACATGTTCCCCAAATTCAAGTACTATATAGAGAATGAAGATGCAGCATTCTTTTTGTCAAAATCTTGCCCCAAAATTTGTTCTGTTTATTCTGGTGCAGTCAAATTTAAGGGTGAAACTAATCATAGCCCTCTACCATCTAAGGGGGCTGGCCACTGCGAATATAGTACCAGATGCTTTTCTTTTTCTCAGATGTGCATAGTGAAATAAGGAAAAACATAGTTCTGACTGGATCTGCATAAAATTATTAATAAAATAGTGGTTAAAGACTGATAGATGTTACCTAGAGCTGCAACACTGCCTCCACCTTCAAAACCTTACAAAACTGTTGAAAAAGACACATCAAGATTCTGGTCTAAATAAATAAAACATTGACCATTTTTGAGATACACATTTTCTTCAGTTTTAATTTGGTCTAGTAGTTTTTCTTGTTTGCCTTTAATTTCTATCAGTTTTCATGCTGGCTAACTTACATTTTTATATGATGAGCACCATTAAAATATCTCCCTTTTGACAAGAAGAAGCAATTTATCATCCTCCAGCCCACTCACATACCTTTTAATTCCATATGCAGCTGGGCATTCTATGAGCCCCACATAGCACAGCCTCTCTCACTTGTCCAGGAGCATCATAAAGTAATGCAATTGCCACCGACATATACACTAATATTAAATAGACTCAAATTCTTGCATTATGGAGTCCAAAAGCATACTTTAAAAAAATTAAACAAAGAAGGCAGGACACGTCAGGAGCATCCTACATATTTAAGTGTACATTGAAAAATAAAGGAGTGCACATAGTTCTGTACTAACTGTAAAATGCGAATTGCATAAATATTTGAGGAAATGGTTCTCAAGGGTTCCCTTGAGATACAGGAATGACAGTCATGGTTAAAGAGAGGTATTCTTCAGCTCAATGAAAAATTGAAGGAGGAGAATCAAACTCAGCTTGCTCACATGTTGAGAAGCAGGTAGAGTCCCATCCAACAGCTCTGTTCCACAGACACCTCTTTAAAATACTTGTAAGCCCAGGTTTCCAGGTGATGAGATACGATTCTACAAATGAAGAGCTACATGCAGTAGTAATAAAACTGTAAACTCTGGAAAGAAGTAGCTTAAATAACCTGAACGATGACCACCTCTATCTTTATTATATAACTTTACAGACAATTTTGAATTCATCACTATCCCATTGATAGTATAAGTTATGTTCTCCTTTCCAACAATCTCCAGAATGATCATGAAAGGTCAAACCATTTCCAACACTCATGACACCAGCAATAAATACGCATAAAATATAGTTTCTCTTCAACCAATATATTTACTTCATAACCAAAAGTATTAAGAGAATTTCGGAAGTGGATTTGGAGAACAGAAAATATGTATTTTAAATACATCTACAAATCCAGAAAGGGGACTTATGTCTACACAGTAACAAATGTAATATCTTTATTGGGAGGAGAAGGGAGGATGACTCAACAGACTACAGACCAATTACCTTATCTCAGTAGCATACAAAAATAAGTATATATTTAAAGGAGTAATCACGAGACACACAGTAAGTTGGAAAACCATAGAACACACTGCATGGGTTGACAATATGCATTTTACTTGAAATCAATTTTTGAAATTTACTTTCAAAACAAATGAAACATATTCCATTTGTGGAAATCAAAGCATCAATTTTTAATCATGTTTAATGAGGAATTAAAATAGGAAGGATGCCGGTTAAAAATGAAACCCTGAAATGTGTAGTAATGATAAATAGTGGCAGAAACACTATCCTGGAAAGAGGGTAATAATGCTGTTTAGGATGGTTTTGAGTGTTGTTTTTTTCTTAAAAGTGCAACTGTAATATGTTAGAATGCCAAATTACTTGGCAAAAAAAAAAGTATTCTTTGCTTGGCCAATAAAAGCAAGGTAGTATAGATGACACCTACCAATTAATGATGTGTTCTACCTAGACAGTGGAGAAAAGTAGGAGATTATTAGTAGGCAGACCAACTGGCAGAACAAGCAGGTATTGAACGGTTAGAAGATGTAGATGCAGAAGCTTATAAGTATGCATTCCTTATATTGACACTTCTAACATCCATGGGAAGATCTCTATGATGTTTATTGCCACAGAATGATGTGGTAAACTCTTTAGGCTACTAAAAACCAACACTCAAGGAAGCATTATTTGCAGTAGTCTATTACCTAAATAAAAAATGACAGGAGAGTATCACATCATGGATAACAGAAACACCTGAGCCATTTCTTGTTTGCCATCAAATCCAGTTTAAGCATCCAGTACTTTGCATTAAAGGGCCATATATCCTTTTGTTTCAACCAGGTTTAATTCCAATCTACATCCACCTACTTCACATTAGACTTGTTTATTAGTAAAAAAAGTGAGAAAAAAATCTCTTTTAGGTAGAATTATCAGTACAGAAAAAAATTGTGAAATTCTCCTCAGAATTTTCTGATGTCACCATGATTATAGTTTCTGACTGTCAACTCAGCAGCAAAATGGAATGACTTTCTGGATTTAATGAAATTAAAAACGGAGATTAAGTTCATTTTACAAGTCAAAATTGTTGCTTTTTCTGAAGAGAATGTTAGAGGCCTGGATAACTTTTGCATAACAGGTATCAATACAGTAACTGAACCTGAAAGAAATGTCTACTGACGGAACCATTTGCAAAAAAAAGCTGGGTGCAGTACCAGTGCAAAGAGGCTTCTCACAATTAATTTTTGTGTTGAAATAAGTTTCATAACTGATAAGTGGCATAGAGACAGCTAAAAACCATAAAAAACCTTTTTTATTTCACTTGAAAGGGGGAAACCACCATAAACGATATTTGCTACATGAAGGCACCAACATTTTGTATTCTTTGGCTGTACTGACATACTTTTTCATTCTTCATCTCTGACATCAGTGCCCGGTGTGGCAAGTTTTTGAAGGTTTGCCAGATGAGAAATTGCTCAGAGGGCAATGGAAAAGACAGAATCATACTCCATATCATGGTCTAATCCAGTGTCTGACCTTAGGAAAGTAAGCTCATACTTTGAAAAAGCATGTATTAGAAACTGCAACACTGAAGCAACAACATCCCATTTATTTTCAAGTCCAGTTAGATGAAGTGAAGAAAACAACACAAAGAATGAGTTTATTGCAAAGAGAAACAGCAAAATATGTACCAGATAAACGGGTTTTCCTGTTTTAGGTGAACATAGTTTTGAAGAGGATCCAATTTTGCACATGAATTTACAAGCACATAAACCATTTTTCAATATCCTACAGTAAGGATAATACAAAGTAACCATTTATACACAGTATCACTTCAATATCTTCAGGAAATTGAAAGCACACATATGCACAATTTTGATAGACATACAAATTGAATATCTGCTTTCAGAAGTTAAAGGATCACACATCACATACATCTAAGCATAGCCTTTTTCACTCAAAAATTGACGAAATATATCTGCCACTGCAACGCTTTTGTTAACTCTGTGAAGATACATGAGTAAAGATGAAAAAAGAAATCCATGTAAAGTTTAAAGCAGTCAAAAGTAAATTTACTATCTTGAAAGAATGAAGCTTACACAAAAAGTTCATATCTAGATAGTCAAGATGCAGATCTATACAAGGAATTGAGATGCAAAAACGATCAACAACAAAAAAGTTACACTACACTAAACCTTGGACTATTCCCATAATAATTTAATTTGGAAGCTAATTAATTCCTTTCCAGATTCTCCATACCTTAAGTATTACTGCACTTCATCATGATCACCTTTTTTACTCCTATCATTAGAAAAGGTTATTGAAATGCCTTGAAAAAGAATAGTTGCTTTCACCCCTACTGTACCTATTTTCATTTATAATTGGTCAGTGGAAATTCACATTTCCAGGCAGGGTTACATTAGAGAAGAAACATTGTTATTGAGATGTATACTTTTTTGCTTCTTAAAAACTTGATACAAAGCCCATATATAGTTGAAAAGAGTTGCAAGGGATTTATGATTACCACCCCAGTCTCAGAGTCAGATAGGCCTGTCACACACATGATGCTCAACAATTTGCAGAAAGATAAGAAGTGGATGAAACAGCTATTAAGCTGACATTTACTTCAAACCACCTATTTTCTTTTTCAGCAAACCTGGACTAAGATTCACCAATTTCCACAGAGGTAAAGGCCAAAGGAGATATTTAAGCAGCTGCAAATGAAGATCACGTATTTTGCAGATCTAATGGCTACACAAGATTACATGAAGTTAAAGAGATAAACAAAAAGGCAAATAAATGCCATATTTAGGTGTTCAACAGATTAGTTTATACTGCATTATCTGTTATTATACAGTAAAATATTTTAAACAGTAATGTACTAATTTTTTAATGTTCCTTTGTTTTATACAAAAATGTTAAAATGAACACTAGACATAGTGAAGTAGATTAAAGTTTACTCTAAAGCCTGCAATTTTCATAAATATCAAAGGGTAATTTCACTCTTGAGCTAATTTAAATGCAACTTGAATACTATTTGGCAGACAGAAATCTCTAACTAGTACTTATTTCTGGTAATGCACAATCAGAGTAAACACAGAGGAAGTGTAACCAAGGACCCAGCCTCCAGAACATTTTTTTTACATTCAACTGGATCCCCATAACAAAAGATGAGAAAATATTCCTAAGCCTCGTTAATATACTTCTGATAGGTAGTACAGAATCACCTTCTTGACTAATACTGCTTCAAAACAACCTGCCAGGAAGGCTATTACACGAGGATTACACTGAGTGCAAGAAAGCCTTGTATGTCTGTTCCAAATCCATTTTTCTTTATCATCCATTTATGTCTCTGAACTTTTGTGCTAAAGCTAAGAAAATAACCTAAGGAGGTATTATCTTTCTATTACAATTTCTACAATGCTATTAAGGTCCTTCCAATTTTCTTCCTTTTGCTGTGGAAGAACAACTTTTTTGGCCCATCTTAAAAGTTTCTATTTTTTCCCACTGAAGAGTACTATGTAAGACCAAGATATTATTATACTTCTTTTGTTTATCCTGTCTTTAGTTGGCAACGAATCTCAAAATTGTAGAAGTGTTCATTTCAATGCAGTATACTACCCCAAACCCGTAGGTTTTTATTAATTTTTATCTACGCAATACATCTGCAATTTGATCAAAACCATGGCACTTCGCTGTTATCCTCTTTTGGAATGTGTTTGGGGAAAGATGGAGTGGGAAGTGAAGCTTGTTTTTCTCAAGAGTAGCAGTAGCAAACAATTCACAGTGGCTCATGAAAGATGTTTTCCTTTTAATCTACTGATTTAATCTCTTTCCTCAACTACATTTGAATTATAAAATGGTAGAATAAGCTAAAACTGATTTTTGCTCACTTCAGACTTAGTTTCTGTCTCATAAAAGGCTAAAAACCTCCTGGCTTGCTCCAGAGTTAAAATACTGGTTTTCAGGAAAGTAGTTATCTGTCAAGATTTGGTTGGAGCAGTTTTTACCCTGGTGGCTACCTCCAAAACCATAAGTTTTACCATCAGGATCACTTTGTCCTTGACTCCCATCACTAGGCTGCCTCTTTTGAGAGGTTCCTCTTAGCCCAGAATTATCACAAGTCCATTTATTGTTATTGACAAGCACTATTATCAATTAATGTTATTTTCTTCTGTGCAGCATATTAAACATCCAGTCTGCTATGCTGCACTGACAAGCACTGAAATCAGCTGAATATATTCAAAGAACTTTAGCAGGCTTTCACAGGCACAGGCTTAACTGGAGATCAATCATGGCTTAAGCCACCATTTCCCAAAACCCATTAGCCCTACCAGGACCCATATGTACTTCCAGAACATGACATGCCAGGCTGACAAGACCTCTCAGCAAAATCAGTACATTCACCCACACTTTGATACAGCAATACTACACTGTAATTGATTTCTTCTTCCCTAAAGACTGCCAAAGCCTGCCTCATCTGTTAGAACTATGAGATTTCTGAAAGGTCATTCTCCCTTAAGCAATATGATAAATTATTTTTATTTCATTATTTGCCTC
Organism: Mixornis gularis; assembly: GCA_003546035.1. Classification (NCBI taxonomy): domain Eukaryota; kingdom Metazoa; phylum Chordata; class Aves; order Passeriformes; family Timaliidae; genus Mixornis; species Mixornis gularis. The sequence goes on along the minus strand of QVAJ01000003.1, from coordinate 9,009,485 downwards.
TTACCCCCCTCTTGTAAAACTATCCAAACCTGTAATTCAGCTGTTTCCTCAAGCCACTGACTCAGCTAGGTATAGAATTGAAACTCCAACATGGGTACCTCAGAATGTTTCTTAGAATTATTTCTCTTTACCCTCAAAAGTTTTCTATAGGAGAAGTGTGCCAAGTTCAATTAAGCCTTTATCAAAGAGAACTGCCAAGAATGCAGTCAAGATTAATTAACACAAATGAGCTATAGCAGAAGTTACCCTTCCAACCCCACAGGGTGAACAAGCTCTTGCAGCCAATTCCCCTACCCTGTAGAAAGGGTTTGCAGAACCTGTTACTCAGATGAGTCACTTGTCTAAACCCCCGTCATACATAAATTTGATACTGAAAGACACAAAATATCAATGCTTAAGGACTTCCATTGCGAGTTAATGACTGTAATGCTGATTTATACATTTATACATACACCTATGCAGATATTACATGTACATGTATACCAAAAAAGTTAGAGACAGATAATTAGGCTTCACAGGATTTTTAAATTCTTGACCCTCTTCTAAACAAGCACAGAGAAAATAATTTTCATCTTTCCTAATATTAAGATGCACGACTGTTGAGAAATCAAGCATTTCTTACTATTTTAAAATAAGATGAAAATAGCACAGATTTCACTGATTTTCTAAACTTCTCCTTTCTAATTTGTGTATTTTTTTATCTCCTCCGCAGCATTCAAAATTAACTTTTTTCCAAAAACTTGTGAAGGGAAGACATTACCTATTAGAAGTAATAAGAAATATTTAATACATTTTTGACATTACCTATTAGAAGTAATAAGAAATATTTAATACATTTTTTTTCCAAATGCATATAAAACCAGAAAAACCTACAAGGAAGCTAGTACAATATCTAATTAAAGTTATTCCACATTAAACCACAAGAAGGAAATGAGCAAGTGTCTCATGTGATAATTTGTGTTTAACACCAGCATACAAAACTCAGTAAAGACACAAACTCTTTTTTTAATAATAAGAGATTATTATACTTTTTCCATCACAGCCAACTTTATAAGGTGCTTGTAAGAGGAAAAAAAAAAAAAAGAAATATTACCAAGGCAGATTTGTTCAGTAAAAGAAGTTAAAAAGTAGCTGAAAAATTCCAAGTACTTTTGAGCATGTTGAAACAACTATTCATTGCCTTTTTTTACATACCCGATTATAAAAAAAAAAACAAAACCACAGTCTGAGAAGGGGAAAAAGAGGTTAATCAAAGTGACATTTCAGTGCTCAGTTAGTAATTTGCAATACATGATACCTATAAGTAAAACATAATTTTGTTAACAACAATACACGAGTTACAGGATCATAAACGTACCCCAGAAGTAGCAGAGAAATGAGTCAGAGAAAGGTGAAGTAAAGGTGACAGAGAAACATGGCTCCCAGTTTGCATTTCTAACTTTTTGTAGCAGAGAAAAGAACTGTGTATCCTCTCCCTAGCATAAGGGTTTGGAAAATAGCTGGTACACGGCTCCCACTTACCAACAGGATCTAGGCACCATGCTGCTCTGCATGGGCACACTGCCAAGGGCAAAATGCAACTTAAATTGTAGCATGGGAAGTACTCTAAAACTAGTCATTGCTCACACACTATGGTAAACAGCTGTCCCTTCTTTCTGCTTTATCACGCTTTCCAAAGAGACCTTTGGAGGTTACCAAGACTTTCGTATGGGTACCACAGGTATATAGTAATATTTTGTAATGTGTTAACATTAACAAAGCCCATTGCAGAACAACAAGGGCAGGCAAGAGACAGGTTCAGATTTCTTCTAATGCTTGTTTTCAGAAAAAACATCCTTAATACTGACCAGCAAATCTCACAAAACAAAATTGTATGACATTACTAATCAAAAAAAAAAAAAAAAAAAAAAAAAAAAACCCACAAAAAACCCCAAACTCCCATAGTATGATCTTGACCAGCTATTCTTAGTACCTGTGAACAATACCTTAATCATGTTCTCCCCAGGAGCCAGCCTCCTCACCATTTTCACTTTAGGTGCTAAAGCAAACAGCCTTCAAAGTTAGGTTTTTATCCTGAACAGAATCAAGTATAGCCTCATGATCACCTGATAGTTGACTCTTGATTAGCTGCACATTGGTTTTAATTATCCACCTGCTTTCAATTAAGTACCAGGAAATCCATCCTATTAACAGTACAAACTAATCACCCTTGCACACAAACAAGAGTCCTTTTTCTCTCAGGATATATCTGACAAACAGAAATAGTTAAAATATCTTTTTAAGCTTGTAACAATCTTATTAAAAATAATAACAAACCACCTGTTTTAAAATTTACAGATAAATTAGTATTATGCACTAAAAACTGTACCACATTTTATTGTGACAGTATCTTAAAAGAAATTTAGGTTAGGAATCAGGAGTCCGTTTTGAAAACAATATGCAGTTAGTATGTCATCATATCCTAAAAATCAAAATCCTGACCCTGCCCTTCCCCAAGGTATGGATGTCTTTGTTCCACAGGCTGCTTTGAAAACATGCCCTGTATGACCACCAGATCAGCTTTTATAGCCAGCTGTGTGAGTAGCTCTGATATTTCTGCAAATGGGTGAAATGACACTGCACATCTGCATGCAACATTTTAGAATCTAGCAATAAAATACCAGGAAATGATTTAAAAAATTATGTAGAAGCGTAAAATACACTTTTCCGTGGTTCACGCTTTAGTACTGTCATGAAAATCTGTAGGCTGGATGGATTTAATTTCATTGTTATTTCATTTAAAGATCTTGAGTATTATGCAGAAAATAAAATAATAATAATTAAACTCAGACTGTTTAGAACAACAACAAAAACAAAACTAAAATTTGAATTGACATTATGTGCATGTGTATATCTTTATTAAAAAAAAACCATATGTAAAGAATAGCTGTGCATTAGGACGATACTAATATAAAATGAATTAAATTTTAATAAATGAATTTAATTTTTAAAAATGCATTATGCATTTGTATTTCAATAGGGAGTAGAGCTTTATGTTTTCAATAAAAATAAGAGTGAAATAAAAAATCCAGCACCGGTAAATGAAACAACATACAATGCAAGGACACTGAACTGTGGAAAAGATGTCGGGTATTTACTGTAATGCTGGTCAAAATGCAAATTGCTATCTGACCATGTGTAATATAGCCCTAGTCACTGAGACTCCTGTGAAACCGTGCTCAGAATTTTATTTCTTCTGCAAAATAACTTCAGAAAAAAAAGACAGGTTATTCATTTTCTACATCCTAAGAATGTTTACAGGACAGAGGAGAGGGTGACATATAGTGGGAGGGTATTATACCTGATGGTTCTTATATACCGGATGTAAGAAAGCCTGCCATAAGATCTAATTATCAAGAATTGCTTTTTCTGCCCCAAAGCAATCATTTTGATGACAGCCTTCTATGCACTGTAAAACAAAATGGGAAGCCTGTGCTATATAAACTGGCTCAGCGCTTCCTTTTACTTCCTCTGATATCAGTCTCCCCAGCTCATTTATTTTCCACACATTAATGGTAGCAGTCACCTTGAGCTGTTGATGCAGAGTAATTTTCACAGAAACCTTGATCAGAAACCATAAATCAGCCTGATGTGCTTTTATGGTCTAATAACATTCTGCCTGCTCCTACAGGCCCTTATGTAAAACTGCATTGCGGAGAATTCCTTGGACTGTTTTTTTCACATGCACTCCTGTATCTGAAAGACATAAAATACCTACAACATAATAATATTAATATACTTTGCTTAAAGCTGCAGTCATGAAAGCATTCAGGTACTAGCCTGTAAACACAAAAAGATTCTAATATTAAAGACAAATTTTTCTCTGTAGATTTTTCTGTGTTTAGCTGTTCCTTCCCACACTTGGTTAGAGAAACTAAGTAATCTTCCCCTTCTCTCCCAGATGCAGTGCATCAACAGGCAGAGCACACTGAAGCTGAATGCTTTGGCTAGATTAGAAAATGCTAACCTGTATAGCTGTATCAGCAAATCCACACAGCGTGGGAGACTTCTGAAGGTGAATCTTGTCTGTAAGATTCCATTCTCATTTGTAGATAAGTTAAAGATTTTAGGTGAAGAACCTAGAAAAGAGGTATTGATTTCAATGTTAAAATCATCATTTTCCTCCCATGAAAAAAAGAATTATTACTTACCCTTAAGAATGCTTTCCCATATGACATAAACATATTATGTAAACCATAGAGGGTTTACCACATACCCCACGTTTGGTTTTTTTTTCTTTCAGCACTTGGTTTGAGAAGATGTAACCTGTTTTAAAGAAATCCTCAGCATTCCTGATATTTCAAACTGGATTTTCAACATTTCTCTCTCTCTCTTTTTCTGATTAATCTCTATGTACATCTGTTCCTACCTCTAAGGGAGAATAATTCCTCTCCCTGACCTTGCAAAGATGATGTGGGAACACACGCACACACACACATCTATTGTAATACTAATTACATCTCAGTAACACAGGTTTGCATATATAATAAACACAAAATCTCTGACATGCACAACTGAGGCTACATATGCATAATTTTTTACTAAGTGGATTGTTCATAATTTTTGCTTTTGTGTCACAAATGCTTTTACCAGAGTTGGGCTTTTTTTCTATTTTAACAGAGTTGGGGTTCTTTTTCTATTACAGATAATAGTGTAGTTTTTTGCTTTATGACTAACTTTCTACAGCTTTTATGATGCCCCTCTGGCCAGAAGCACACACAGCTGATAGCTGCAATCAGTGCACCAACAAATAACCATGATTCACAGCATCTTTCATGTTAGGACTCACAGATAAATCCTCAGCACTTAGTAGAAAATGCTTGTAAAAGGCAACTTCATCATTTCAGGACCAGGCATATTAGTATCTGAAGAGAAAACAGGGCATGATATAAGTATCTTTCTCTAATACCTCTCAAGGTATGAACATAAGTGAAACTGGTTTTTGTTTGCAGAAGGTTTTTGCAAACTCCCTGATTTGTGAACAGAGTATACAGAGTAGCAAGGACACAGCAATGGAAGAAAATGGAGTAAAGAAATATTCCTTTCAGATTTGCTGAATCATAGCCGTGGATAATGCAGTGATAGCACCAAAAAAAGTATCATTCAGCATAAAATGGCATCACTGTGAAAGCTCTTTTCCTATCCAAAATAGCTGCATTTATCTGCAATACCGCTTTTACAAAGTTAAAATTAAGGAGAGAATTACCAAAATGACCAAAATGTCTCAATGCTGGAGTAGGAATGGTTACAATATATGATTATTTTTTATTATAAGCCTCCATCGTTTCAAAAAAAAAAAATAGTGCTTTGAAATGTGGTGGATACTACCCATCTTATCTTGAAGAAACATTCTTCTTACCTCGGTCCATAGTGTGAAAAACAGGAGATATCCAAGAAGAGGGACATCCCTACTCAGTATGTATGCCTTTTTTGTTTTACTGATGATTTTATAAAATTTATTATGGGCTAATTCTATGGTAATTTCTCTAATTACATAGGTTAAATCTAGCTTTTCATATGGCCACCCATTCTGCTGACCATTATGTTGGCTTATGTTGGCTTTATTGTTGAACTCAAAGGGCGTTGGAGTATGAAGAGACTTCGCTGATAGACAGAAATTGAAATAAGCGCAGGAATAATTTGTCTTGCACATTTAAGAAGGCATTTCTCTTTTATTGATTGGATACCAATGCTACCAAAATCTAGGATCTAAAAATGTATTGGATTGAAATGGGCTTAGACTGGTCACCAAGGATATTTTGATAGAATGTCTGTGACACTGGGCTGTTTTGGCACTTAGGAGTCTATTGCTGTGAGGTGTTTCTGACCCTTGTGTTGATACGAAGACACAGATGCTGTAGGTACAATTTGATACCTAGATAAGGTAGACTCAAATGTATTATGGGCTATAATTGGATCTGCAAAACATGTCATTTGAGGAAAAATATTTTTCAAAACTTTTATCTCAATGAAATACAATATTATACATCATTATATACATTGGGTATAACATTTTCTTTTGTAAGCCAGGAAAATTGTGACTCTGAACACAAGAAGAAATACTTGGGTTTGGGATTTCTTTAATTCTAGTAATTTTTTCAATAACTCTTGAATTTATCTGAAAGAAATGTATATGTTTTATATAACTACCACAGGACTGTCCAAACTGGAACCTGCCAAAACCAGAAGGATTAACAGGGGTTATATAATTTTAATTTTGTCTAATGTTTGACAGTGAATTACTTTTATTTTTCTTTTCAATATCGTTATAACGGAAGGAATATTATGCCCTCAACTGTGTGCGCACATGCATTTTATATACATTTCACAAATATTTTTCTATTGCATATATCATTGTAGAAGCAGTGGAGAATGCCAAATATATTGTCTTATTTTGTGTTATAATCCATATCGAGTCTCTAGTAGTGTCCTTCCTCCACAAAATGTAATCTTCCTTGTGATTGCTCTATCAGTCATCCCAGATTTTGCTTTTGTTTTTACATTTAAGCTCCTATAATTTGCAATACTCAGTGTTCTGAAGCTGAGAAAATTCCTTCCTTGGTGATAGTCAATGCTTCACAGATAAGTTAACTTGTCAGGATTTCATACACAGAAAGAAGTGCAATCTGAACAACAACACTTGCCAGAGTTTTGTCTATTAAATTATTTGGACAAAACATTCTCTTTTTTCCTTTTTTTACTACACACCACAGATTGCCTTTACAGGGTAGTAGTTTACCATATTGGTACTTCCTGTTCTTCATGCCTGAAAACAGCTATTCAGATAGTTTTGTATGTATTCCAAGAAACTGGAATAACTGAGTAGTTATTTCTAATACCACATTTATTCTAATTACATACTTGGCAGTCACTGCTGAGAACTTTGTCACACTTCTCATTGCAGAGACATATATCAAAGCTGCCCCTGTACCTGACCTACTGGAAATATGTTTTTACTAGCTTTACCAGAGTGTTCCTCTATTTTGATGTTAATTAAAAATGCTGCTGTTTTCCTTGACAAATTTCTTGTCAAGAGTTCAGTCCATTTTTTCCTTAAAGCTCAAGGACTGTTTGGCATTTAGTTCTCAAGAATACCTTCACCATCTCTTCCACAGATGGGTCCCATGTAAATAATTCTCTTTGTTGTTTTTCTATTACTAAAAGACGAATCAGTTGTTTTACTGAGATGCAGCAATATAGTAATACAGCACTGAGATCTAAAACACGTGTGGGTGGCTGAAACAGATTTTTGAACTCCTGTGGATGGCACCAGAAGCACATGTGTTGAAAAGGGGCTATTAAGACGGCAAACAAGTTATATAATGCACACTTTAGAGATTTTTGCAAGAGTAATGTGAATAGAAGCCATTTTTTTAAAAAAGCGTCTGTCTATCTAGTAAGCAGAAGTTTGGTTGTCTTGCTGATGATTCGACATTTGAAATTTGTTTTCTGGTTTCAGTTAATATGTTCTTAAGTAATAGAAAATCCAGCTGTATCTAAAATACAGTTATTGGATCCTAATTTCTTCAGGATAAAAATCAGGCTGTTTATTAGGCTTCACATCTTGGAAGTAGCTTCCCAGGTTACTTATACTTGGGTTTTTTTGCCAGTCTTCTTTCTCTCTTGGCTTCATTTTCTATCTAAATGTAACTTCCATATTTTATGTACATTTTGAGTATATTTTATTCCAGTTGTTATCCCTAATCTGGCTAACATTTTCCCTACTTTCTTAACAGAAAGAAATGAAAATACTTAAAGGAAATAGTCAGTGATTCATTGTTGCTGACTTCAAATGTCCACAAAAATTTTTCTTTGTGACTATTTTACCTCCAGTAACAAGTGAACTTCCATTCAGTCACTGATCTGCACATAAGCCTGACCAGGAATGTAGGAAATTCTAGAGGCAGCCATAAAGAACTGATGTGCTTCCTTTTTAGGTGAAAAAAATTTCATAGTATTCAATCTAAACCTTCCCTGGCATTATTTGAAGCCACTTTTCCTTCTGTCACTTGTTATGTGGGAGAAGAGGCTGCCCCACCTCCTATCATCACCTTTCAGGCACTTGTAGATAGTGGTAAGGTCCCCTCCGAGCCTCCTTTCCTCCAGGCTGAAAAACCCCAGCTCCCTCAGCTGCTGCTCATCAGACTTGTGCTCCAGACCCTCCACCAGCTTCATTTTCCTTCTCTGGATGTGCTCCAGCCCCTTCTTGTCATGAAGGGCCAAGAACTGAACACAGGATTCAAGGTGTGGCCTCAGCAGTGCTGAGTACAGGGGGGAAATCCCTGCCCTGGGCCACACAGGCCAGGATGTCACTGACTGCCTTGGCCACCTTGGCCCACGTTGGATCATGTTCAGCCAGGTGCCAACCAACAACTCAGGTCCTTCTCTGCCAGGAGCACTCCTTGCACTGTACCCCAAGACTGTAGTGTTTTGCAGGGTTTTTGTAACCAAAATGCAGGACCCTCAATTTTCCTTATTTTTTTAATGTGTTTTTTTAAATACAAAATTCCTGTTGAAACAATCCACCTATGCAGCCTGATTTTGCCTGGTCATCAGAGATGCCACCTGATGTCTCTCTCTCTGTTCTGCTGGGTAGGTTCTGTTAAAGTATTTCTGTTCTTTTGGCATTGGGAAGTCTTCGATGTGATGGAAGGAGTATTTGGATTCATGTCATCCAGGTATGCTCAGAATGTCATATTGCAAGGCTTGGACTTCAGTGCATGTTAATTTCAAAAGCACTGTCCAGTCTTGGGAAGAATTTCCAGACTTGTGGTACAGCTCATAAGAGTTTTCCTCATTGTTTAACTTCCAAATATTCTAGACTTCAGAAGAAAGTTGTAATTTCAAACATCAGCCTCCAAACTATGAAGGACAAAAGAGGTGCAGTAGCTATTTGATAATAATGAAAGAAAGTAGTTTTCTACACCACTACATGAATAAAAAGGAAGGGAAAAAAGAAAGACTGGAACATGTTTTGAGAGAATCTCTGAGAGAGCAAGAAGGAAACCAGAAGAAAATTAGACTGCAAGTTCAAAAGGCTGGAATGCCACCTGCATGGATATTTCTTACTGAGGAACCAAAATTAATCTGAACTCTGAACCTTTTGAAGTTCCGCATCACTTATGCAAATACATCTCCATTCTAAGTGGATAGCAGTTTGGTTTCAGCTAATGCATTCAAAAGTGTTCAACAAGACTGAGGCATAGTCAAGTATTCTATGTATCTATAATGGCTTGAACTGAATTCAAATGCCTTGGGGGCCCGTCTGTGTATGGTGAAACACATAGGATTCAATATCAAATAACCTCTTTTATTTCTTTGAAGTGTCATAATTTATTGGCAAAGTTTTAGCTCTTCCTTATTGTGCAGGTCAGGCTGTAATTAATCCAAGCACTTTAAAGGTGGGAAACAGACACATTTCAGAAACCTTTTTTAGTAATTTTTCTGGGAAAAAGAATATTGTTTTCAATAATAAGAAAAGCAAATTAATTATAAGAATAGTACTGCTGCCTTAAATGCCTTTCTTCTTTCATTCAAAACAGAAATTTATTCATAAAAAGAATAAGTATGCTTCTTGCTTCTCTTTTTGAGCTGCATTAATGCATGTCATCTGGGTTTTTTTCTTTGTTTAGTTTAGTTAAGTTTTATTTAATTTTATTTTTAAATCTGACCTCTCTTTATTATGTCTTTATGAAACTGTAGAAGGAAGGCTTTAAAAAGACTTTGAAATCTTCCACATCTTTCACATCACACTGTTTGAATCAGGGGATTGAGGCAAATAAAGTCCTAAAACCTAAGTGATATTTCACTCATGTTGCTAGCAAAAGGGCTTTCATTTTGGTTATTCAGACTTCCCTCTTCCTTGAAGTAAGGTTTTCATCTTTTCTAAATGAGCTAAAATAAGAAAAAATCTAGGAAGGGCTTTTGTTTAAGAATCAACTGTTAGATGCTACATTTGAAGATTTTTCTATATTTAACAAACTGGTTTCAAAGAGATTTTTTGTGATTTTCAGGTGCATTTAAGTATCTAGATCATTTTACATCACATAAAATTCCTGCCTTAATGTTCATCTTATTTAATAACTGAAAAGATTGGGAAGAATACCTTTTCTGCTCATAGCAATGAGGAAAATTTGGTCACTGCAGAGGAAAAGAAATGTTGTGCTCCTCAAATATATACATAGATAATAATATCTGTTATGATTCTTATGTCCCTGCAGAGATACATTGCAAGTAAAAATCCATCTATTTAGCATTCAAAATTTTGATATGTTACTCCTCTTCTGTAAAGATCATTTTAGCACCCTCTTCTTTCTGTGGGCAGGATGAAGTATTGCTATTTGAGGTGAGGACCAACACAAGGTGTTGTAGAAGAGTGGACCAAAGGGAATAAGCCATATTCCTTATACATCTGGAATGACAGGTGTGCTCTAAAATAAATTTCCAGAGGCTGGAATTCCCTCAGACCTTATAACTGGCACATGCTGTACTGTTTCTTGAAGTATTCAGGCCAGAGCTATCTAAATGAGAAAAATCTTTGATAGATATTTGTTGCCCTGAGCTTTCTGTCTTTTTGTCTTTCTGTAGAACTTTCTCACGCAGCTTCATGAAAACAATATCTGTTCTTGGAATGTTTACATACTTCTCCTGTGAGAGAAGAAATGATTGATGGTGATGTCCACCATCCAGGTTGAAGAGGTGGCAACCTGTGTAGCCAATCTCTTGACCTCTTTACATATCTATAAATACTGGAGTCAGATTTGAATTAAAGGAGAGTTTTTCATAACTGCCGTGGTGTGAGTTTCATTTCAGTGTTCCTGAAATTGGGACACGCCCAGCTTCGCCCCGCAACAGATATTTATGTATAGAGCAAATGACTGACAAGCCAGTAAAGGATACAGTATTTATGCTTGTCTATATAATAATTTTTTTCTAATGTTCTCAAATTTCCTTACTGTACTCCTTAGGTGAACATGCAATCACTAGTTATAGAATGTCTCTAGTTAAAGAATAACTTATAAAATAACAGAATTAGATATAATGATTTAATATTATTACTTGTGAGAGGATTAATAGTACTCCTTCTAAATATGACTTTATATTTTGATTCTGCCACTGCACAGGACTCTTTTAAAATACAGCTTAATTACTGTAATTTAAATTAGGAAAGCAATATAAAGACTTGGAATTAAGTTCAGAGGTATAACTAAAGTAATTTGACACACATTTGGATGTATCTTGAATCTTATTCACGGACTGTCCAAACCTGTATGCTACCAGATATTAGAGTATGTAGTCTTCAGACGTTATACAGTGCATTTTTTCCTGCTTGCCAGTATGTAATATGATTAATTGCCTCTGTATGTAACCACTTATTTAAGGTGTGAAATTAATTACTTTTCATATTATTAACGAAATAAAAATGAATGTGTAAAGTCTAGGAATCTAGATTTCTACAATTTCATTAATTGAGAACTGGATTGCTGTTACCATATAAATTTACATTCTGGTAGATAATTTCTACTTAGGAAAAAAGAATTTACTAGTTGACTCCCTTAGTTGTCAATTATTCACTGCTTAATTCATATAGACACCAAACAAATAAAAAATTACTCATTCTTTCTTCCACCTTTTTAGCTCACTGTAGAATTGTTGCACTATATAAAACACCAAGACTTGTGTAAAACTTGCACTCTTTGCCTAAGGGACAACTTTTTGCTACTGCAGGAAAGAATACAGTATTAGTAATAAAATATCAGTAATTAAATCATTAGTATGTGTCCTGGGTTATAGAGTATATTCAATTTCATCTGCTGAAAAACAGTTGGGGGCGGGTGCCTTTTGATAATGGCCCAACAGTTAATACCAGGTAGGGCATTGTTCTTATCTTTTTCCATGA
>QVAJ01000003.1:8878836-8982713 GCA_003546035.1 Mixornis gularis | reverse complement strand
TCCTCCCACTGGGTGGAGCATCTCACAATAGGTATGATAGGGAAGAGTGTTAATGGCCCATCATGGAAAAAGATAAGAACAATGCCCTACCTGGTATTAACCGTTGGGCCATTATCAAAAGGCACCCGCCCCCAACTGTTTTTCAGCAGATGAAATTGAATATACTCTATAACCCAGGACAATATTCTACCCATGTTATCCTTTATCTTCTTAGAGTCTAATATATAAGTAAAATAATATTGTTCTGCTGCACTTTTTGTTTCTTTTTTGCCCCCGATTTACAATTTAACAATTGAAAATGCCAATGTCTCTTATTTCCATATTTCCATTCAGAGTATTTGGTTTTACATCCTACAGTATAAATTCCCATTTCATTAGTCAAGCTGGCATTTTAGGGCACAAATATTTATGATGTTTCTTTTATAACATAAGAAGTCTTACAATAACAAAAGGCACAAGCAGAACCCCCTGATTACTCTTTTGGTCAATATGAGTACTATTGCTGTTCTTAGCGTCCTTCCTTCCAATATATTGGTATAGGATAGACTTTTGTTGTGGTTTTGTTTTACCTCCCTCTACATATTAAAATTGCATAGGATTCACATCAGTCACTTTCTCAGTCTTCTCCTCAGTTCTTTTTCTCTACAGTTCCTCTTATTGTCAGCACCTGCGTGAAACCCCAAAGAGACACAATGCCAACTGCTCTCAGAGAGTACATCCATTAGTTCTGTGTCTCAACAGATATGCGTGTAATTTAACACCTGTCTGGGATTTATCTGTTGATTTCATTATCTTGTTCCCTTTACTGTCTTCCCTGAAGGATCAAGTGAATGCAACCGAAAACCATCTGAGCCATCATTTTGCTGAGGTGTTCATTTGTGCTTCATCTGTGGCACTGGGGAATCCTAAAGTGTCATTTGTTGTGGTTTGAAGAAAGATTAATGGATTTGGAGGGTTTTTTTTCTCTCTCATCAGAATCCTTTCCCACCTAATTTCTGTAGTTCATATCTTTGCTTCTGGTTTGCAGCACTATCTTGTAGTCTCTGGATCCTCTTTATTAGCAGGTGGTTTATTCTCCTGAGCAAAGAGCAGGTAGTCTCCTCTTGGTGTTGGTATGCTTCTTGAATCATCTACTGCTCTTCAAACTTCAGAACTCTTGTCAAATCTCTAAATAAGCTAATGAGACTGTCAAGAAAAATGTTTTTCAGAAACCTAATATTATCTAATAAATTGCAATTAACCAACTGTGAGGTCTAATTAAGTGTAAAAAAGATCAAAAATACTTAATAAATTCCAGCAGGTGAACTGTTTAAAACATTGCAAAAAAGCAAACTATTTTTGCAGTGGAAAAAAAAAGAAAATTTCTGGGTTTTTTTTTCAGGATTCTTAAGAACGAAAAGACCCAAAATTGTATCTCTGGAATGTTGCTTAGGTGAGTACGGCAGGACATGGTCTATCACAATAGCAAACCTCAATATAGAAGATCTTCATGCTTAATGACTGCATTTCTCACATTTCTAATTGAGGTGCAGGTAGAAAAATTATAAGGAGGAAACACTATGGCACTGCTGACATAGAGAGTGTGTGCCAAATGGAGAGCATTACGCTAAATCTGCCAGAGTTAAGAATTGTTTCAGAAACAACCATTTATTCTATACTTTTTACAAAGCTACTCCAATCATTCCTTGTCCTTTGCACTCTGAAATGCTATTCGTTGTGAAATACATTCCTAAGCAAATTTGGATCTGCATAACGGATGCTGTTTCCCTGTGGAATGTGTAGCTATGTATCAGAGAAATTTCTCACTGGCCAGGTCCTGTACCTCCAACAGTAGAAGATTCTTTGGCATGTTAATCAACTGAAGGTTCTGTTATATGACAGACATTTATCACTTGCTTTTATTTTTTCCTTACAAGAGGTTACAGTTTGTTCTGTGTGTACAGAAATCTTGTACTTATTAATGTACAGAGTAGACTAAATCAATACTGACAGGGGAAGAAAACTTTCATGTAAATTAGACCTTAGTGTGACCTGCTTGACCTATGAGCTGAAATTCTCACTCAGCATGTCTTAAGTTTTCTTTTGCTCCCTTTCATCTTCTAAGGTTGTAATTCTTTTGTGTTTCAGCTACACCTTGGAAATTCTACTCTGGATAACCCCAGTTGTACAGTGGGACTCAAGAGCTGCTGTAGACTGAGGGGTTCATTTCAAAACTGCACCCATTTGAGTGACGGCATAGGAATTAGATTGTTGGTATAAATTATGTAAGCAATGGAATGATTTGTTTTGTTTTTATCTTATTCAGGTTTGTAAGTTTTTCTTAAAATATGCCATGAATTAAAGATTGATTTTTTTTAAGAGTATAAGGTAGAAAAAGAGGTTTCTTCCTCATTATGTAAAATGCATTCAGTGTTAGGGAATCCAAAATGCTTTATTTGAAAAGTCAGAGAGAACTCTATTAAGTCCTCTGGACAGCAGGGAAGGCAGACCGTGTGAGAGGTATAAGAGCCTCTGTAACTCTGTGTCTGCAGAAGAGCCACTGAAACACCCACACAGTGCCTCTGAATATGAGGGCTCGGCCAACAGAGGAATTAGTCTGATATTTCTCACAGTGATGTGTGGGATGTCTAGAAAAACGAACTCCAGTAAACTGAAATAATAATTTAATAAAATTTTCCATCTCTTTCCTTTATTCCTTCTCAATGTGAGAATAATTAGCTACAGTAAGGAAAGTACAAAAAAAAGGTTGTTGTTTTGTAATTTGTTCTTATGCATAAGTTTATGAATATAATTTATGCACAGAAATTATTTTTAGGAAGCATGCATTCCTGTAGCTCACCACTGCATTGTAACAATACAGTTTTATATTACATATATATTTTTCATCTGTAGTGTAGTGACCTTTCACCTTTCAAGTTAGTATATTAAATATGTAAAGAGAACACTTTTTTTAATTTAAAGAGAACACAATTGTTCAAATAATATTTAAGGTAATAAGCTCTTTAAGAAAAACAAACCTGTATTTAAAAAACAGCCACATTTTTTGGATTTAAATGATTTATATATATGGAACTAATTCTCTCACATGCTGCAATTTGAGGGTCTTTGTCCCAAAGAGGAATATGAAGCAAATAGAGAAAGAAAGGGATGATTAAAAAATACTGTGAAGTATAGCTATTAAACTATTGAAAGTTTCCAAGATTTGGGGCCACAGGAGATAAAATAAACCAGGTAAAAGACATGTGGAGAAGGTTCTTTTCTGACTTCATTTTGGTTGTGGTGCTTTATTGATTTTTTCGATCTTAAAACTTTCTGAATGTGATGGTTTTGAGATATTGAATGCAGTTGAGACAGGACAATAAGGGCCTGGCTTGAAACTATTCATCATTCTGATTTTTATTGTGGTACTGTTGCTTCTGTACTCAAAACCTTAGTGTGAAAAGTGTGATAGAAATACTAAGACATAGGAAAATTAATAGGTTGTTCAAATCTATCAGGTTCCACAGGTCTTATGTAGCAGTTGAAGGAAGAGAAATATGGATAGTACTTTGTTCTACTCTTGCAAGGAACCCTGAGAATCTATCTTTAGGCTGACAGCAAACGTCATTGTATAACAAGCCAGAGAAAAAGAATTATTTTTAACAGTGTTTACTTATTGATTTTCATAAATAAGAAACAAAACCAGTAAAAGTATTTTTAATTTTCCCTACAGACATATATTAATGATAGAATATTTGTTCTATCATTATGAAGGAGCTCATTTTTCACACAAGAGATAGGACTGTGCTATTTATGGAATATCTAGGGGATTGCCTTAATTAAAATATAATTAAGTTTTAGAAACTGGTATAAAATCAGTTGCCGATGGACTGTGGTGTCTTTACATTACCTGCTGTAGAATCTCTGCTCTTATGAAGGCACTTCAGGTGTAAAGAGAGAGGGATGAAAAATCTTCAATGTGTTCAAAATTTTGTTACACCTCCCATAATTTATACTGGACAATACAATAATCTCCTTGCAAAGTAACTCTAGAATTGGACACTACTACTAGGAAATTCTACATCTGTAAAAAATATTTTCTTTTTTAAATGTAAATGTTATTAATTTTACTACCAACACAGGGATTTACTGTGATCTACGCCTGACCTTTCACTGGCATTATAAGTGATGTATTAATCATCCTAGCAATATACATCTTCTTCAGTTGATGCACATATGAAAGACTGTGCCAGGTAACTCCTAATGGCTATTGAATTGTCAGACTTTATCCAACCTAATGCATGTCTAAGGAAATTGGAGTGGAGGCAATATTTGTAAGCACTTCAGCATACTACTTAGAGCAGTAATGTTACCTTAAAACATTATGGCTTTGAAATGTTTCATCTAAATTTTTTCCTATTGAAAATTTAACGTCTTTATTACAAGTTTTTACGTCACATGATGAGATACATCCCAGAGTTCCAAGTGAATTGGCTTGATGTAATGGAAAAGAAACTCTCTATGTGTGAGACTAGATAAAATTATTACTGTCTCAAAACAACAAAAGTGTGTGTGTTGGGGGTGGGGGAGTGGGTGGATGGAGGTGGTGTGTGAGTAGGTGGCAGAGCATGTTCTGTGAAAAGTGGGATGTGCACTGCTCCACAGCCCACCCACCCTGGAACCACTCTTCCAGCCCAGAGCATCTGTCAGTCACTGGCACACCTGAAGATCCACCTGGCTGGGAGCGCCCCAGGAGCTGGAATCATACTGAAACTCAAGCAGTGATTATTATTATAAGGTTTGTTGTTTAACTTCCTGAGAACATCATGTTTCTCCTGTGAGCCTGAGAGTATAGAAAAACCTTTTTAGGAACGTCGTCAAGTGAGTCTGGGGTTTACACCATGACATCTTGAAAAGTCATGGCAATAGGTGAAGTCTCAGGTGACTGGAAAAAGGAAAAAACTTTGTCCACTTGTTAAAAGGTTTAAAAAGGAGGACCCATGGAACTGCTGGCCTTCTAAGAAAGAGGGGGACAGACATTAATAAGGCCTGCAGTGATAGGATAAGGGGTAATGGTTTCAAACTGAAATTCAGATGAGATATAAGGAAGAAGATTTTACAATGAGGGTGGTGAAAAGGTTGCCTAGAGAAGTGGTAGATGTCCCATCCTTGGAAACATTCAAGGTCATGTTGGATGTGACTCTGAGCAACCTGGTCTAGTTGGATATGACCCTGCTCCTTGCAGAGGAGTTGCAGTAGATGAGTTTTAAGGTCACTTCCAACTCAAATTGTTCTATGAGTTTTTAATGTTATGATTCAATTGCTTTCATAACAACTCATGTACCTCAGTTGTGGGTTGGAATTAGACCACAGACACACAGGCTCTATGAATATTTTTCATGGCATGTAGTAGACATATTCTGACCTATCAACCAACTTTGGGCTAGATCTTATCTTCATCATGTTTGAATTCCTTTTATTCTGTTCAATTTCTTACTGATTTTGCGATGGTGCGGTGCTTCTCTTGGGGCTTTCGCCCGCTCTTCCCGGCCAGCTCTGGCGCCGGCGTCACAAAAAGGTACAGTCCTGTATTCTGGAATACAGTTCTGATCCTGTGGGTCCTTGTCTCAGCAGAAGCATGAACAATGTGGGAAATAAAGGGATGAGACTCTGGTGAGGGACTTCAACTGGGTTTTATTAAATCCACATAACTTCCTTCCACCCAGGAGTCAGCCCGCCAAAACCCACTGAACTCCCAGGTTTTCACCTTAAATATCGGTGAGGGAGTGGAGAGGTTACAGCTTGGAACCAATCCAGAATGGGAAGGGAGTGACCCCGAGCCTGAATGACAACCCATAGAACAAATCAAGGAGCAAAAGGGGGAAGGGGAACCTAGACCCTGCCAATCACTTGGAGTCCTCACCAGAATTTTCTAGACATCAGGGTGGGGCCCCGAAGTGACAGACAGGACCCAGGTGTCACATAAATGATGACTGATTAATAACAATAATTGGAGTAAACCACAGTGGGGTAAAACATGGGGTACATGGGAAAAACCATTGTGAAACAGTACAAAATAAACAGATACATATAGAAAACAGGTAAAACCCCAAAACACACCACTACATGATTTAATATGTTTATTAGCATAATTAATGACTTTGTGCATTTTTTATATCACAGGGTTAGATTGCAGGGTTAGAAATGAGACAGCTGCCAGGGCAAACCAAATAGATTTTTACACCTCTGGATCACACCATCAGTTATTATTATAGGCTGAAGAGATAAGTACAAACTTCCTCCTTCTGACAGAGTTTATTACAATCAGTTTTATGAAAACTTCATCCAAAGGCTCAGTTTGGTTACGGAGTACTGTTGTAGAATTTTTTAATTTAAAAGAAGTTTAATTTCTCTTTTAAACTAGATTTATTATATTAAAAACAACAATCCCACTCTTCAGATAAAGATAATGCCTGACAGAAATGCAAATTCTCTTGTCTTCAGAAAAAGCTATCTATCAGAATCACAGAATCAATCACAGTATAGCAGAGGCTGGAAAGGACCTCTCCAAACCATCTAATTCCACCCACTGCTCAAGCAGGGACAGCTTGGACAGCTTGCCCAGAATCACACGCAGTGAAATTTTCAGTATCTTCAGAGATGTAGACTATGTAACCTCTCTGGGTAACCTATTTCTGTGTTTGATGACACTCAAATAGACTAATAACACTAAGACAACTGTATTTAGGTAGGGAGTTGGAAGGACCACAATGATCATCTGGTTCCAACTCCCTTGCCGTGTTTCTTAAAGAAAATCATCCCAACATTAAAATCAAGCCAGTTGATTCAAAAATTCTATCTTACCATGACCAAATATTTTGGGCATGGTAAGATACTAAGTGAATAACTTCTTAAGATCAAGTACAAAAATAATAAAGCATTTTGTATAAAGGAGAAAAGGCAAGCCTCTATATAGCACACATTTTAATTTAGAGGATTTATTGACCTTGGACTTTGTACCAACTTGGAATGAAATGAGATAATGTACTAAATAAATTTAACTTTGTGCTGGATAGACACTTATATATCATGTTTCTTGCAAAGTATTGAAAGCTATAAGCCCAAAGATAAATGTCTAATGAGCCCATTCAATTTCAGAGTGTATGAATTTGTAGGCATTGACTTGACTTTTTCTAGCATAAATAGCTGTGCCTTACCCTCTAAAACTCTGATGTACAAGAAAAAATCTCACATATGGTACATAAAAAAATAATAATGGTGGGGGTTTTTTTGTTTGCATGAGAAATAGGAGATAAAAGCAATGTCTTTGCTGAATTTCCATCTTGATTTCTAAAAAATGAAATAGCTAATTAGGCAACAATGGGAGGCATCAGTGGTTAATACAGATCAATGCATGTATTCTGGTTTGCAATTGGAGTTAAAAGATACAAGATAATGTATTTGGATTTGTCTTAATCAAAAAATTCAGATAAGAACAAATCTGTCATACATATCCTGAGATTTCTTAAGAACTAGGTATGGAGAAGACTTTTGATCCTACAAACTGCTGATTAATAACATTATTGTTTGGATATTCAAGATATTGGTTTCCTGGATATGTTCTATCAAACAAACCCCTTTCTCCAACAATTTGATTTAGAATCACAGGATCATAGAAGCATTTGGTTGGAAGGAACTTTTAAAGCTCATCCACTCCACCCAACCTGCAATGAGCAGGGTCATCTTCATCTAGATCAGATAGCCTAGAGTCTTATACAATCTCTTTCCAGGGATGGGGAATCTGCCACCTCTCTGGGCCACCTGTGCCAGTGTTTCAGCACCCACATCATAAAAAATTTCTTCCTCGTATTAGTCTGAGTCAACACCCTTTTAGCTTAAAAGCACTGCCCTTTTTCCTATAATTAATAAAAATTCTGTCCCCATCTTTATATACAACCCTCCTAAGTACTGAAGGGTTCCTATAGGATCTCCCCAGAGACTTGTCCAGAGCGAACAACCCGAACTCTTTTGGGGTTTCTCCACAGGAGAGATGCCTCAGCTGTCTTACCTGCTTTGTGTCCCTCCTCTGCACACACTGTGACAGGTCTGTGTCTTTCTTTTATTGAGCTCATAAGCAAAATAAAGACTCAGATTTGGAGTTTATTTGGCTCAGATTATTTTTCCAGTAAAAGTTGCTGTATCATAATTCAAAGCTGAGACAAGATTGACACAAAAGTCTATTGCTAAGATTACAAAATTAGAGCCAAATAAAGACAGTTAAAGAAAATTGGGCATGGGCAGGAAAAGAACACTGACCTTATACCAAAATACTGTATTTTGTAGCAGTTGAAAAGTTTCAGTATAGCTTATTAAGAAGCAAGCTTATTTAAGCAAGATATTTTGTTCATAATTCAGATAAAGTAACACTTCATACTGTGATAGCTCATTAACTATTGCTATCAAATGAAGCACAACACTCAGCAATATACTTGCTGACTACACAGTTGGAATGACAGTGCTTAACATGTTTTCATCCAGAAAGTTTGTTCTAAAAAGATCTTCTTGTTACCTGTTTGCACATCTATTTCCTCTTAAAATATTTATTCTGCAATAATGCAAATTTACTTGACAACTTAGCTGACTTATGATATTCTGATACCTTTTTCAAGTGACAAAAAATAATCTTTTCTAGTCTAGGAGCTGGCTGACTGAGCTGCAGTTTTGTATCCCAGTGATTCTTAACAAGACAATTGAGATGAGTCTCATGTTCAAGGGCTTGCATTTTTCTTCCTGACATCTTGCAGTAACATTCCTGAAAAACATTACAGTATGCAGTTCATCTTGTGAAAACTAAATATTTGATTTCATAACAAGCATGAATACAAAAAAAAAATACAGCAGAAAATAAAATTCATCATGACTCTTTATAGTCAATTGTAATGAGTTGTACCCAAAGCCTCAGCCTTTCTTTTGGGATCTTATCATACTTTTCTTGGATATAGATTAACACAGCTAATATAATACTCAAAATTACTGTATATGTTGGTGTTGTGTTGTTCAGGAAAAAGCAATTAATATACTGTGAAAAAATGCATAAATAATAACATAATAAAAGAGAGGACATCTGTTTGAAAGATACTGTAGCACATTGTCAAGTAATCTATGTATAACATTGAACTGGTTAAAATGTTGTTACTTCATCCTGTTGTGTGGAATCAGTTTGTGTGCTACATGTGCAGAAAGACAGAAAAATGCAGCTGGAGCTAAGGAATATGGAATTTTCTTAAAATCTTTTGGCATTTCAGACATGCTTGTAGCTTTTAACTGTAAGGGGAACCTGGGTACATCTTGAGTACTTCTAGCAACTAATTTTACAGTAGGATTGACAAAGCTACTGCTATAGCTTGAAACAGAAAACTACAGTAAATATGAATGCTGGGTTTCAATTTACTTTGAAATACTTCAAAATAGAAAAATGTACAATAATCAAAGTTAGAAAATATAACAGGTGTATATCTAGCAGATAGTTTTATCTATTTGAAGAGGCTCTAAAAACGCTTAGTGATTTAGAAGATGGGAAATATTTTTTTTCATATAAAGATAAATTATAATTTATTAATTATTTAGTATTAAGTATGTTTAATACAATTTTGCCTGCTGCTTGTTTTATTCTTGGATTTTTGCCATCACTGTAGCATCCAGAAACCTGATTAGTTTTGTGATACGGTTTGTTTCTTCAGTGATTTAGGCATCTAGGTGATCACAATATTCATTACAGGAGTGGTCCGTTGGGATACATGAAAAAGACAGCCAGTACAATGTATAAGTTGAACATGCTCTCAGTACAAATAAACTGCACATAAAATGTCAGCCTTTTTTTACTGAGCTCAGAGCCATCCCATAAGTAAAGTAAAGATTCAAAGGCATTACAGTCACCTACTTGCTACCCTCATGTCTAATAAAATCTCTCTCTTCCAAAAATCACATCAGACCTGACTATAATCACCTCCTCTCTAACACCAGCTCCTTATAACTCACATGGTATTCATCCCCTAAAGGATAAAGCATACTTTACTGGGCTTTTTTTTCTGATTAAGATGGTAAGTAATAAACTCTGCATTACAATTTAGAAGAAAATATTGGAAAGAAGTAGCACATATATAGTCTTTCTCCAAAGATAGAGGAAATTCAACCTCCTTCCCAAAAAAAAACTTACTTAGAAACAGCTACGTCAAAAGAGGAAATCTGCATTTGATACCTAAATATGCATGTCTTAGGTGGTAGTCCAGCTTTCTTGCAGTTTTCAAGTGCAACTAGTATCAATGTCAACCTGAACATTTCTTACTACTTGCAAAAGTAGGAAATTACAAAAGAAATTTTGACAAAATTGTGGGACTGCTTGAAGATTCTTTTTTTTCATAGTTAAATGTTTGTTTCTGTGATTTCTGTTATTTCTTTTGTAAATGTTAAGAACTTCTGCTGTCTCAATAGACTTTCCATGCCTCTCATTAATCACTAAAAGAAAAAGAAAACCACATAAGGATGGTTTCTAAATCCTATAGTCCTGTCATCTTTTCACTATGTCCACCATAATCACCTCCATGCATTCTACTGCTTTGAAGTAGTGTTTCTTGCTAAACATGAGACAACATTCTTCATACAAGTAAAGGAGCTACATGATTATCCGAGGATTTTATAGGTGAAATATTTTTCTAATGCAGCAAAGGACTTAAGATTTTAAAACACAATATCTGGCCCACTGATCCTTTCAAAATAAAGATACTGTGGCAGTCTGAATGTCAGTGATATTTCTATCATTAGAGGAAAAAATCAAAACTAAACCCAACTTTTGGTAGAATCTAGATGGCTGACATTCTCACAGATAACAGAATTTAGTATGAATACATAGTTGTGTCTTTTGAAAATTAAATACTCTAAACCCACCTTCTGAAAATTTTGAGTAAAATATGTTACAAAAAAATGTTTCTATGTTTGCTTCACAAAATCACTATGTTGCTTATATAGTTTTAAAGAACTCTCACAAAATTCAATATTCTTTCATTGTTTCAAAAAACTTGAGTTTTATCCTAATACATTCATTTTGTCAAGATAACATTTCAAAAACTTGTCCAACTTCATTTTTGCTGGAAGATTGCTTTCAAACCTTTAAAATTACATCCAACTGCTTCTTTGGTCATACGGCTTCTTCTATCATAAGCATGAGTTTATCTTAACATAAAAGTCA
The DNA here is from genome assembly GCA_003546035.1 of Mixornis gularis. Classification (NCBI taxonomy): domain Eukaryota; kingdom Metazoa; phylum Chordata; class Aves; order Passeriformes; family Timaliidae; genus Mixornis; species Mixornis gularis. The sequence continues at coordinate 8,971,489 of QVAJ01000003.1, read as the reverse complement.
GAGAAGAAATCCAAACATCTCATTTAAGTAATGGAAGGCTGGCACACAGAGAAGTTATTTAAAGAGAACTGAACCTTTGTATCGTACAGCAATGTCATAACCCAAGAAACATTCTAATTAAAAACTATCGCATAACAGCTTGCTGTGCAATAATAATTAGATAGATAGATAGATAGATAGATAACCAATACTGATACTGTGGTTTAGTAATCTCATTTTTGATCAGCAGTGATTTTACTCTAAACTGCACACATATGGCTGTATACACAGTCATCAACGTTGAACTTCAGGGGTGGTCCTTTGTCGTCATCCCCTGCCTGTGGGGGTGACAAGGGGTAAGCAAGGAACCATGCAGATGCTCAGCTGCTAGATGAGGTCAACCACCACATATGTAGAATCAAAGACAAACCATAGACAAAGTCAAATAATGACATTTTTCTTTTTGTCTTTGTTTTTATATATATATATATATATTTAAATGGCTAAAGTAGGCAGTCCTTGATTGATACTTACTCTGTGTGGATGAAGCCTGTATTAAAGACTACTTTTCAGAAACAGAGAAAGATTTATTTTCTGCATTTTACCATATAGCATAAGACACTGCTGTGGCCTTAATAAAATATTAAACTTAAAAATGTATTTAAATATATAATATTTGTTTGCTAAAAGTAAGAATATTTTAAGGATTTTAAGGTAAGAACACCATGAATTATTCACCCCACTCACCATGGTTTTCAACATCTTCTTCATGTCTAATATGCTGCATCATACCTGAAATCAGTTCACCATTCAGCACATCTTTTATTCTTTTCCATAAGCTTCCTACTTGTTGAGGATAGACAGCAGAGCAAATATATAACAGGTGAATGAAGATAATAAAATCATTCTTTCTTCCAATGGTCTGTACATCATCATTTTTGCTGATAACTTGGAATGTCTGACCTTTTAAACTGACAGGGTGTTCACCACTGAAGCTTTATAAAGATGGCTATCTCACCTCAGAAAAATGGAAGCCAGGGATTCAAGACTGACTTGTATTTGTCTCTGAATCAAACTGTCATTTTTGCTCTGTTAGTGGCTGTTATCAAGTCAGGACAAGCAGTTACTCTCCAGGCTAGTTCATGTAACCTTGAATTTTTCTGAAAGTCCTTGAGAGTTAATTCAGTGGCTTTATGCAACTGCAGTTCACGTATATGAGTGAGTTATACAGAATCTTGGCAGCTAGAATTTGTAATAAACATTTAATTTACAATCCAGACAATCATTTTAGCTTTGCAAAGTGCTTCATGTATCCATCCATTTCCGCTGATTTATTATAATCCCTGTTTAGCTCAACTTACATTTATGGGGAATCCTTCATGGCTTAAAAACCAAGACAAAGATATGAATGGTTCATCATTCAGCAGGAATCCTGTGAGGATTTCAAACTGAATTTTAGTCCAGAAATTTAATAAATGGAAAACCTTTCTCCCTTCCAAATCAAAGCAAAACAAACAAAATGGTGCATCAACATCCCTTTACAAGTGACACAAATATATATGGCAGAGACCAAGAAAGTCATGGTATTATTGCAAAAAGAAGAAATTAGCTCATTGATAGTGATGCAAGGTGCCAAACTACAAAATATTTCTAAGTAGTAAAAGCATCACATACTGTTTATATATTTGCATAATTCACCACAAAGTGAACAACTAAATAAATAGTCAAAATCAATCTAGAATTCAGAATTTGTAGGGAAAAAAACCTACATTAGAGATGAAGGTCTCTGAACAGTCTTTTTATTTTAATAGCAAAAATATTGTACTTTTTTAAAAAATCCAATTTTTCTTACAGATTTTATCTTTTTTGGTTTTTTCCCTAATGTCTGCCTGTAATTTCAGCACTGATCTGCCATTTCTGTTATGGTAAGCAAAGTGTTTCTAAAAATTCTTGTAGATGGTGATAGGAATTTGAAGCCACCATGTAAAAGTGTGCAAACCAGGAAACTGGGATTTCAAAATATACACAGGATACTTCAATCTCAAAAGCACATTACCTTCGAGGGTTTGAGTTTAGAAAAGTTTTTTTTCCCAAAAAAATAGTGATTCACAAATAACTAAAACCACAGCAAGAATCCAGACAACTTCAATTTAATTGCCTTTTCTGTCCTCAGAAATTGCACAGAAATACTGAGATTACCCAAAGAATTAGGAAAAGGAATAAATTTGTGTGGCTATTTTCTTGCTAAAATTAAAAAAAAAGTCTTGGGTATGATGGCAGGGTGAAAACACTGAAGTCCATTTTGCTGCTACTTTTTATATACCTTAAACAACAATAGGCAAAAACCCTGCTGGCTTTGAGATACTAATGATCACATTCACATTGATATTCACTTTGTGTCAAACTTCTCTCCTATACGCTTTTAAATATTTCAGGACATCGATGAGCCAGAAGAAAAACGAGGATATTGGGGCTGAAGGCTCAGAGATTTCATGAGAAGCACAACAGGTTTGATTTAGTCGAGAAGACCTTTTCAGCAAATGGTGGGCTATTTCATCATTAAGAGAAATTCTGGTAAGGAAGGATTTGAAGCAGAGAAAGTTCATACATTACTGGGAATATTGACAATTTTGGAAATATATTCATCTTCCCAATTTCTGGGTTCCTTGGATAAAACATGTAAAAGATATGATTTAAAAGACTTCAGTATCTTTTTTGAGGAAAGTTAGATACTGTCAGATATTTTTCCTTTACTTTTTGTGAAGTGTAAAGGGAAATTTCTGATACATTATACAGTATTTATAATAGAGAAAGCTTTGAAGCACCATGGTTTGTGAAACAATTAGAACTGGGCAAAAACTTAATCAATAATAATTCAATAAATTTTCCCCGTTCCCTTTTTAAAGAAAGATTTTCTAGCAATGGATTTAGTATTGTTAGACCTTATTTATTATATAGAAATATCTTTATGTTGCTTTGATGAACTATTCAGTTCTTGCAGGTAAAATGCTAATGGAAATACATGAACATGTATATTTACTTGTTATGATTGTCTTGAACATTCATGATGTTCACAAGTTTTAAGTCAAGATTTTACTTAGTTCTTGGTTAATTAATTAAGACTGCTATTAACAAACACCTAATTCCTACTGTTCTATTCATAACTGTTTAGAAAGATGAATTCAAATGCTGGCTCCTTGTTGAATAGAATGCACCCGCAATTGGATGTCTACACAAGCAGAAGAATGGAGATCTAATTTAGCTATAACATAACTACATGTTTAGAACTAGAAACTTTCTTCAGTACAGGAAGTTTTGCTGGTTCTTTCATAACACATAGTCTAGTTTGGAAAAATAAAATGGAGAAAGTATGATTTTCCTGAAGCTGACACTCTGGAATCTCCTGCTTATGGTACTCTCAGAATGAAAAATTGGGAATTTTTTTTTAGAACGTTGCATTTTCCAAATATCTCAGCTCATTCTTTCTAAAACAATAGATTGTTATGTTTCTCAGTCATGGCACATATTTGAATATCTTAGAGACTGAGATCCCTGTGTCTAATTTCCAGGCATGATTAATAGTTCAAGATTAAAGAATTATATTATTATTTTATCTAAAGATGCAGACACAAGGCTGAGATATTGAGCTGATTGTTAGGGATTTTAAGCAGAACCATTAGCAAAGGACTGCATGTTCTGTTGACTACACCTGAGGGGCTTTTGGTAAGTGACTAAATCGGTAAATGCGTTCTCATTAAACGTAACAAGCAGCAAGTGCTAGGAATGAATCAGGTAAAAAATAGGTTGGCTATTCTATTTCAGCTAATTGCTCTCCTGACAAACTGTTTATTTGGGCAAGCTCCTGAAGGCTGTTGCTGTAGCTCTAGCAAAAAGGTATCAAAGGAATATTCAGTCCTTGAGTGCTATGCATCAATCCCACTGTGAATTTTAGCATTTTAAATGTCTTCCTTTGTAACATATATAGATTTCACTCCTCATTTCTTCTAAAACTACCTCTGAGAGTAGTGGGATGAAGAGTCACTCATACCAGTATGCACTTGCTGTAGAAGTGGAGATGTACCCTATTGGGGTTTCCTGTGTTTTGGGACTTCTCCATCTAATCAAAACATTTTAATTATATATCTCAATCGTGCTTTTTTTTCTAAGAATGCTTTCAATTTGTTAAAGTAATCTATTCCCTACATTTTTTTTTTTCTGCAGTAGAAAGGTTAGGCACAGAAATAAATAACCTGCTTTAATGTTTTTCTCCACTACCTCTGGGAAGGAAACAGACTACAATAATGCTGTTGTGTTTGTTTATGTTTTATCAGTTTCTCAGTGGTAATTACTTATTGCAATCTGAAGGACTGTAGGATTTCTTACTATGTAGCATTTACAATTGTAGTTATTTACATGTTTACCAGTCAGTTAATAATAGACTATTTAAATATTTATATTTATTCCATGGTGGTGTAATGCATACAGAAGATTCACAAATCACTTTTAGCTTCTTCTGAATATAATTCTTAAAAAAAAGGAAAAAAAAGTATTTATTCATTCAATCTGACATATCTAACTTCAAAGTAATTTAGCTTGGTTTGAAATAGGTAAATATGGCAAATGAAAAGGAATGTTAGAAAACATGGCTTTATCACCAGGTGATAAAAGATAAAAGAATAAATTCACAAAAATAATTGTCCATCACTGTGGTGAATTTTTTGCATCCATGCACATGCACTCTGAAGTCAGATCCCCAATGTATCTAAATGCTTTTCTAAGTGATTTTGGTCTGATTCGGTTTCTCAGAAATGAATGGTATATACAAATAATAGCTTGTTAAAGAGAAATGTATTCTGCTTTCTCGACCCTTGTAAAATCAAAATTTAAACCAATTACCTTATCATTTATATATCTTTAGCATATTTCTCAAACAGAATTTTCCTCTTTAAAATAAGCAAGGAAAGGAAAAATTAATTGTTTTACTCTGGTAAGTATTTTAACCTCTAATGGTACTTATTTTTACAACTGTTGTTCTTTTCTACTTCCATATATCATTAGATGATCTCTACTATTGTTTTTGATGATTTAGCATCCTCTAGCTGTGCCAACTCAAAGTTATACTGCCAATGACTTTTTTGTAAAGTGTATAAGTGTAAAAAGATCCAAATTTCTTGATTTGAAATCTTTGGAGCTACATAATCCCTTATGCATCATTTAGCTGGTAAGAGTGGCCAAAGCTTCTTTTTATTTAGTAGTTTATTCTGCTTCTTCTTTTACCTTTTTTATTCTTTGTCTTTCACGTTTAATGGAGTCTTCTTTCAATTATAATTATTGGTTTTCATAAAGCTAAACTAATATAATAGTTTGGGGTTTTTATGAAATCACAGATTATGTAAAGTCTGATGGGAAATTCCTGATCATTTTGTCTCATCTTTTGTTCTAGCTTGGTCACAGGCATCCCACAAATTAATTCATGTTTGAAAGAAAGCATCCATACAAACACAAACATACACACACTCATAATACAAATGTAATTTTTTTTGTTATAACAACTACCTTATTCTTCTGTGACTTTTTATCACGTCCAAATTATTTATGATTCATTTGTAATCTTAATTTATCTAGTCTCAGCTTCCAGTCTCTAAAATATTTATAGGATTTTTAGGCATCCTGATGAGCTCTCTATTATCTAGTAGGTATTAATTAGTGTTCTAAACTAAGGTAAACTGAAAAAAAAAAAGGAAGTAATTCATAGAAATGTAAAATATATATCATACATATTTTAATAATTCTCTAAATTAAATTACTATGGATGGCAAACTTTACAGTAAAAAAGGGAAAAGACTAGAGGAAAATTATAAGTTGAGTGTCTCAAGTCAACCAGTTTCTTTTATTTAATATTATACAATATGACCCTGGCATGAAAACATAGTGCTGTCATCATGTAAGTTTCTGATGACTTAGAAATGGGAATAATTTTATTTATAAAGTATTAGCAAAGTATCATAAACAAGAAAATAATGACAGATACATAGAAAAAATTAGACTTTACAGGATGAAGTGTTGACTCATGTAGTTAGAGATTAAAAATAATAGAGGTCTTTTGTTTTAGAAAGAAAAAGTTCATTGTCTGAAATACTAGAGGAGATTAAATTTCCATGTGGAATCTCTTTCTGTGCTAATAATAATGTGGCCATTAAATAAAGAAATGAAATCTATCAATCAAGATAGTTCCAGCTGACATAGGAAAATATTTTTGTTACCATACAAACCCTTATAAGACTTCATTAGAATACCATTTATAATTTTAAACTTCAGTGCTTGAGAAAAGTGGACACAAATGAATAGCATTTCAAAGAAAATCTGTAGGATGAAATGCATATTAAAGAACCTGTGAAATAAGATATCTAAATGGCTTTGAATTATGTTAGCAAAGTGAACACATAAACATGCAACTAATAGGATTAACATCACTGAAGATCTAAAAGTGGGAATCAATAAGCTCATGAACATATATAGACTGAAAAACAGTAGTGACTTTCTTGCCATTAAGACATAAGATGTTTGAATGGCACCAAAAATATGCCACACTAATTCTGTGACAGAACCTGATAAATTTACTCAACTTAACAGCATTGACTATAATAAGGTGATATGTATGATAACCCAATCTTTTAATTGTAATCATAATATTTACTTTAAATATTGTGAAATATCTTCTTGATAAACTTCAATCAGAATTGAGTAGCTACTCTTGACAAAAACAGTATTTTATTTGTGTGGGAGCACACTGATGTGGGAGCACAATGTTTTTGTGATGCAATAGTAAAAAGTTACTGTTTTCATTCATATTAAATTTTTCTTCCAGTTGATGTGACCCTTTAAAATGATGAAATGCCTAGTAATGTCCTGTGAAGGCCTGTGGGCCTGCTAGGGGACTTCCTGGGGCTATGCCTTGGAAGAATGTCCCCTAGACTTCAACCTCTCCCATGGATGCCCTGTTTAACTGACAGGTTGCCAATCAACCCCAGTGTCACACCCCCTGCTGGCCTGTTGGCCCTTACTCCCTCATCTGACCTCATATGGTCAGGTTTCTAGCAGTTTCCCTGTTCCTTGTAACCCCATTGGCTTGTACTCCTGTCCATTTGCTCTCATGTCTCCCTACTGGTCATTGTACTCCTTTCTCTCACCCATACATCTCGGTGAGGGGTTGCTGCCATTGGTTCCACACCCTCGTGCCCCCATATAAGCCTGGACCCTCTAACTGTCATTGTCTTTGCCTCTGGATCCCTTCAGTGTGTGGCTGCTCTAAGCCCCACTGGAATTCTACTCAAAGACCCTTCCCATCCTCCATTGTCAGCAGGTTACCTGTGGTGTGTGTGGGTGAGTGATTGCTGTGTGTCTGCCCGAACGCCTTCCTCTGGGAGATGCTTCCAGGAGGTTGCAGCAAGTCACCACTGACCTGCATTGGAACAATGTCCTGCCTTCTGGTACAACAGGGACGCAAGAAGCCAATACTGCATCGCTTTATACTTGATTCCCTTGAATCTGATGTCGGAGACACTTGGAGTCAGTGACTTAGAAAGGACTGGCTAAGGCTGCCTGATGTGGACAGCCAGGGGAAATACCTGAGTTAGTCTGTGTATCTCCTTAGGCCTACTGGGCATAGAAGCTGCTTTTGAATAGGGAGACTTTCACTGTACACATAATCTCTTTCACCGTTGAAATCTCTCCTGACTAGGTTATCATCAACAATTTGAACATCAGCCAAACCAGCTCATCCGATTCCAGCAATACCGGACAGATGAAATGCGTACTCATGAATTGGTAATTTATAATTGCTATAATTTATACTCAGACTCCTGGAAATGAGCTCTTATTTGAATATGGTCCTTCCAACTGGTCTCTTGTGCTTTTAGAAATAAAGTGGCAATATTTAACTCCTCAGTGGCAATATTTAACTCCTCTTCCATACATTCATGGTGAAATTCAATACTGATAAACTTTGAGCTCCTGCGTGGTCAAGGGCCCAAGATGAGCGTGCATATAGATAAAAAGAAAGGTCATAGTGTGATTTTTATTAACTACTTTTACATTTCCCTCTCCTCTCAGCTCTTCTAGTGCTCAGCTTTCGTAAGATTTCAGCACAGTCTGGGGGCTCAGGGAACCTGGTCACACCTTCCAACAAGAGTATAGAACTGATACTGTTGGAAGATAAAAATAAGTTAGAAAGACCAGGAAGTACTTTTACACTCATCCACTGAAGAGAAAAATACTGTCAAAATAGTTTTTTATCAAATCCCATAAAATTTCTTACATACTTTCACGAACTTTCCTTTTATTTAGGATGTCTTTAGAACTGGACAGTGAAGTACCATTCATTTTTGAAATTTTTGGTTCTCCTTTACTTTCTTAATAGTGATACACATGAACACCTTTCTAAACTCAAAGCATATGCACAGTGCTCACTGTGCTTTTTCACACTCGCTAACTTTCCATACATTTAAAATTCTCATGCTGCATATAATTTTCATATCCAAGTTTATAGTTAATCTGATTTTCTAGACCTTACGGTTTACAACTAATTTACGTTAAAAAACTTTGTCAAAAATGCTTTCTGGAAAATGCTTTTCCATTAGAAAAGCTGCAGTTGTATTCAGCATGATGTCTTCATTCAATCTTCAAGGTTACAGTACCTTCAAAATTAATCAATAGGCACCTGATTCCTAGCTGAAAGTTAAAATGATTTTCTGGCAGCTCTGGCAGTCAATGTGTGGCATTTCAGTTACTTAAAATTTGTCAGGATTTTTATTAGTAATTAGTGAACAGATAGATCTCTAGGAGTAAATCATTCTTTAGGAAGGGAGCTGGGAAATTTTAATGTCTCTATTTGAACATATATGTTAGGGGATCCGGATTTTCTATGAACATTTCCTTTAAACCTAAAACTATGAAGCTACATCACTTTTGTGGAAATACAGAAGCATTGGCCCAATTTCTCATGGCATTAGTAGCTGCATTTCCTGAAGATCTGGCTCATTTCAGTAAGTGATAGTACACTAGTTGAGAGTTGAAACCAACTACGCGTGAATGAAAATGAAATCTTAAAATGTTTATTATGTTGTATTATTTTAATAAAAACTAGTAGGAATAGACGCCAGGTTTCAGTATCTTCTTGTTGCTTTGAGGGGCAAACAGGGATGTATGTCTCAAGAAATGTTATTGACATATATTTGGAATAATCTGTTAAACTGTGAGAACATAAGATACCTTATGGTGTAGAAACTGTACATATCCCCACTCAGTCAAAATCTTAAAGGAAAATATGTGAAGCTGTTAAAGACCACAGTTTCTTGCCAACTATCAAACTTTTTGACACAAAAGGATTGAGACACGATTTGTATTCTCAGCATTAAACTGAGAGGAATACCAAGAGGAATATGTAAAGAAGACATTTTATATTCTAAAAGTTAAAGTTTGAAAAATTGCTAGAGCTTAAAAGTTAGTTGAAAATATTACCATTCTCATCTCTTTGAACATGGGGAATGGAAATTTTAATATGAATCACACACAATGAGAAAGCAAGTTGAATATTTGTGATAGACCATCAACTGCATCTTAGGAGTCTAGTTTGTTTTACAGGTACTGAAAAAACCTTGATATTTTAAAGACACTCATAATGTAACTACAGGTGCTCCTTTAGGAAACAAGAAGTAGAGGATGAATACTATAAATCAAAATGTAGCAAAATCTCACTAAATAATGATTAGTAAGTAGCAAAGAAATTTGTTTAGCTAAGGGCAATGACTATATCGTAAATCATCTGAGAGGCTCTGTGGTGATTTAGAAAAAGCATCAGGTTCAGAAGTTATAGTTTGCAGGTGTTGAGGCAGAAAGTCAATAATGAACTTGAAGATTTCAATCCCATCAGTTTAAGGCAAGTATGTCTGATAATCCCCAAATGACATTCCATTAGAGAAATTGTTCATTATGGAAATCTATTGGAAAATCCAGGAACTGTAGGAGTTTGCATGCCAGCTGACTCATAACTGGCATTTGATCAAGTTCATCAGTAGATTTTGTAAAAAGACAAAAGGGACATGTTACTTGCCTTGAGGTCAGGCTGCAAAAATTGTATCATTTCCAAAGTCTGTGTATGCTATTTGTTGAAGAGTGATCTGCGTGAGCAGAGAGTTGAAAGTCCATGTGCTTTGCTGCCTGTCTACGCAACTGTCAATCACTGCATGGAACATGAGACCTTTCTGGATGGCAGCACAAGTAAGGACTTTTTGCAATATTTCAGTGTCATGAATTCACTTTAAAAATGTATAAACAGAATCCTGCAGACTAAAACTGAGCATTCATGATCCTATCGATGTCTGAGCCTGAATCTGTCCATTTGGATCATTATCCAAAGATATGTATCTCAATCCACAAGTATTTTCACTTTCTTCTTGTTTGCTTTTCACCCCAAAAAAGAGGGTGTGGCAAGCAGTTGGGTCAGTGTTTGACTGTCAGTCAAGGTCAATTCACCAATCCTAAACCCAAATCTGTCTTTCTTCCTTTCTTCCTTTCCTCCTTTCTCCCTTTCCTCCTTTCTTCCTTTCCATCATTCTAATAATTAAAGATAAAAGAAACAAAAGAAATCAGTACTCTTCTTACACAGAATTAAAATGCGACATCCTCTTTAAAGTCAGATTGCTAGCAAGAGAAATAAGGCAAATTATTTCATTAACTTCCCCGTTGGCATATGAAAGTGATTCTACACTTAATATCCCTGCTTTACATTTAAGGAATTAACCAAAGTTATGTGATTTCTATATGCTGGCAGATTCTACCAGAAGTATAGAAATCTCATGAGATATTTCAGGAAAGTTGCCTGCATAAACTGGTATGGATAAAGAAGAAACATTATTAAACTTGACTTTGATGAACCTAAAAAGGTTTTTATATCTTTTTTTCTGCTTGGTTGGTCTTTTTTTTTTTTTTTTTCCCTTGGTGAATGTACTCTTGTCCATACAAAAAAAGTAGACTAGAAAGAGAGTTGAATTAAGAGAGATAAACGATTATGAGTCTTAACAAAGTAATTGTTTTTCTTTCAACCCAAAGAGAGTAAAAAGTGCGTGGAACGTTGCATGGTGGATGGTACGTGCAGAAATAAAATGAAGAATACAGTGGTTTGTTTCAGCCCATTTTGTATGATGAGGAAGGACCACCAGGCAATAGAAGGAGAACTGGCATAGGCTGCTAGTGCAGAAGATTAAGAAGTTTAAAGATGAATGTGTTTATTATATTCTGAATAACATTCATTTAAGCACTACTGCAAAAGTAAAGAACAGATTTTTGTTTTTAATTTAAAACTTCTCGGAGTATTTGAACAGATTTTTTTTTTAGTCTTTTTGGGAGATTCCGTAAAGGCTAAGGTAGAAAAATAAATCTGCCAGAAAAGAAGAGATGATGTATAATAGGACTATAGATGGATAGAAAAAGGGTTTAACAGAAAAACATTTTAACAGATGGAAGAGTTCAATGAATATAAATATAAAATAAATATGACTTTGATGGGTCTTTATCACACAAGGCCATGTTCATCATGAATTATAAGCTATAAAAAGGATTTCTACAGTCGAAAGACAAGCCTGTTTGTATCATTAATGAATGACGAACAACAGAGACACAAACTCCAAATCTCAGTATGAAGAATAATGAAAACTTTGATAAGTCCATTACACAGGCTTCCCAATACTTTGTAAAATACATAGAATTAAAAATACAAAGATTTTTCTTTTCAATCCCAGAAGAAAAGCCTTTATGTGATTAAAATTTAGTGGTTTGCTGTAATAATTTTGAAATGAAAAAAGGAAACTACTTAAAACTGAGAAACAAGTAGATCACAGGCTTAATTAAAACAAATCAGAGTGAAAAAGAGTTCAACATTAATTTATTCTAGAGTGCACTTATCGACACTTCATGAATAATGTATTATTATTTCAGTGGGTAGTCTCATATATTACACATCATATACATAGTGTATCCTCTCATTACATGCTAACTTAATGCAGGAATCCTCCAAAATTTTCTGCCTCAGTATCCATTTCTACAGACATAAAGAACCATTAGGGGCAACTATAAAAAGACTGCCCTAATAGGATTTTTTCTTTAATCAGATATTAGCAAGTAACACAGTCTACAAGGGACAGCATATACTGTGAGAGCAGTCCGTGTTGTATTCAAGTGATTCACAGAGGAACCGAATATCTGTCATCAGTTTGTTGGAATGAAACAGAGAAACATCCTCTAAAGCTGAACCTTGTTTCTAATCTGGACATGACAGAATAGTAGTAAGGGATAATGTCAAATTAAGAGAAATGATAACTGTAATTTACAGATGATGATCTAATTTACACAGTGCTTAAACTGCCAGAAGAAGGTGAGGCTGACACACGTGGATTCTGCAGACTCACCCGTCCAGTCTGCCCTTGCCTTATGCCATGTTTGCCTGTACTCCCACAGTAGCCCAACTGCTAAAACAGATTTTCCCAATCCTGACAGTTTTGGTGCAGTGTCATCGGACTGCTTACTTTATAAGAGGCCCTTTTCAATTTGTAAAGGAGTAAAATGAAATGTCTTATTCTGGTAAAGAACATGGCTGAATTACATGGCACCAAATGTAGAACCGTTGCTCTTTGATGAAGCTGCAGAGGGTGAAATGTTGCATACAGTGAAGATGGTGTTCACCAGCACAGACCTTTATACCTGAATATATGCTAAGTCTAAGCTATTCAATCCAAGCTCACTCCACAGTCAAAGGAGAGAAATAAGGATGGTTTGTCTCACTTTGAAATGCTTATTGATCTCCAGAGACCATAGCTGTGGCACTATGCTTGTTGTATCACACATAACACCGGTTAAAACTTCTGTTTAATCTAAAACATCTACTTCATCTGGGAGAAATCAGAGTTTTCAGTGAGATAGCATTTTAATAACAATATAATATTAGTGTCTGCAAAAAAAAATTCAATTTTGTTTTGATTAAAAATTTAAAATTTAAGTGTGCCAAATGCTTTCCAGATGTATAAATTACGCCCTCATATAAGACAGGCTCCTATGAGTTGCAGATCCCTGGGAAATTGTCCTAGTTTTACTTACAAAGGTAGTTTTAGATTAATTTTGATTACAGCTTTTAGATTTTTAATATAAGCTTAGAGAGCTAGTATAACGTGGATTTTAATTAAAGCATACTTTGTCTAAAGAATATTTTATTCATTCCTACAGCCTGGCAAAATGCAAAATAATTGCAAGAACTTACTCTGGGACTGGGATTGGATAAATTCTTTGACGTAGAGGAGAGAATGAGTTGTCTTTCTGTCTTGATAACTTTAGGAAGCTGCTGTCCACGGTTTGTGTGCCCTCTGGCCCCATGAGCTGGACAGTAGCCACATCTCTACATTCCTTAGCTCCAAAGATGAATTCTGTTGTGCTGTGCTCCAAGGTATGTGCTTATAAATAAGAGCCACTGAAGCTGGCACACAGAAATTTTGAAGTTCTGAAAAGGTCTTGCTAAATACTCAGGGACACTATGGTGCCCAGTTATGCTTTGGAGACCAAGAAATGCTTACGTGTTTCCATTGCCTGCTCACTCCCAAAGACTTCTGTTTTCCATGATGTTACTACTATGAGTCGTATATCTCAAGTAATAAACCCCACAAATATTTCCAGTCTTTTAGTGTGCATGATAAAATCAGACATGTTATCAGACTTTTAAAAAGTTTTAATTACGGAAACATAGATTAATATATATATATATTTAGGATTTTAATTTTAATATATTTTATTCTTTGATATGGAATAAAAAATACTTGATTGTTTAATTTTTATGGAACCAGAGAGATGTAGCTGGTAACGTATATGAATTAACTGAGTAAAATATAAAAGGTAACAAAAAATATAAAATGCATTAACTGCTGCACATCATAGCCACAATTTGTTTTAAAATACTATGCAAACTTTAAGAATATACTTTCTAGTTACATGCATAATAAGAAATACAACATAATGCATCCCATTTGCTAATCTTTCCCCCAAGAGCCCATCTGTAACAGTTAAAGAGACAAGTGAGATTATAAAAAATAAAAAAAGGTTTTCACAAATCTAATTGAAACTTTTCATTAGGCTGATGTTATTTTTAGACTGTCTCAAGGCTTCATAATTGAGCCTTTGCAGTTGTACAAACAAATAGAACACTGGTAAGAACCTGAAATTCATTATGTTTACTAATGAAGTCAGCCTGGAAACCTCTTCATTGAATATTGCAATTTGATTGCCATCATATTCTGATTGGACCCTTGATTTACATTTTAATGAGCATATATTATTTCAAATGCAAACCAGGGTGTTATCAGGGGTATTTCACTAGAACTGACAAGATTGAATGAAAAACATCTTATGTTCTGTTTTATAAAAATATGAAAAGTATAAGTGCAAGGCAGAAACATTTTAATATATTAGAAGAAGCTTATAGTAATTGATAATAATTAATTAATTATTTTTAGATTCCTCTGAAAGAATGTATTTTAAGCTCCTTATTGAGAAATTAATTTTTTAAGATTATTGTTTTTACATTGGACACCTAAATAGCTATCTGGACTTCTGCATTCTCATTGGCCTTGAGATATTTATTACTTATGAAAAGAAGAAATATAGAAAAAGAAAGAAATTTCAAAAATAATTTTGTCTCTAAATACATGCAAAATGTTTATTCCAGATTAATTTTCTATTTATTACATTATTTATTTCTATTTTTTTTTATTTTCTGTGTATTTTACTTAGTGTCTTATTAATTTTATTAGTGTAGTTTTAAAAGAATATTTGGATCTTTGCTACAGTTTTACTTAGTGGTAGTAAATTTTAAAGTAAAAAATAATATGGCTTCCTCTAAATTCATTCATCAACAAATTGAAACATGGAAGTAATTACTTTTTGTCCCCTTGTCTGTTATGAATTCTGTCACTGGATAGAGTAGCTGTGAGGAAAGATTGGTAGATAAACATGCTGTTGGAGTAAATACAGAAAACTGTTCAATTGATTGAAGCTTTCCTATACTGAAATAAAATTTAAAACCCCCTAACAACCAACCAAACAATATCCCAAATACATGGAAACAAACACAGAGCTAACAGAAGTCAGAGCTCTTTTCAGCACAACTGTAGGCAGCTGTCCTGGGCTAGGGCCATTAAACCAAACACTCCTGTAAATGATCAAGTTGGCTCCTCTTATTAAACAGCTAAAACTCCACTGCAGTTAGTGAAACTGCACTGCACTGGACTATTTCCAGTTTTTAACAATTATAAAAATTGGCTCCAAAGTGCTCATGTATTTTCCAGTGCCCCTGGAAATGAGAGAGGAAAGGTATATATGACAGGACAGGAGGAGAGGTTATTTGGACTCAAAAAGTTACTACTCCTATTGTATTTTGCTTTTTTTTTTTTTTTCTTTTCCTTTTTCAGGTTTTTATACAGTTTATTTTAAACACAAAGACAGGAAGAGAATGCATAACTTTCCAGGCAGTTGTGGAAACATCTGTTTGGATTTATCTGTTAGAGTTTTCTTTTCTTCTTTGCATCATATACATCGGTTTAACTTATTACTTACTGGACAGTATCTGTTTTTCTTCACAAACTATTTCATGTAAATTTGCCCAGATTCTTGATCCAGCTAATATGATAATCACTATAAAAGAATGACTGTATTAATCAGCATTTTACGGAATATGCTTCAAATTTCAGGTCCTTAAATTTGTTATTGTAGTCAGTTGTTCTTTACTGAAAGACTGAAAAGGAAAGGGTGAAAACACATAAAACAAGATGGAGGCACTGAGGCCAGTGAAGAAAGAATGAAATCCCAAATAAAAGGAGAATGAGGAAATGCCTTAATCTTGGGATAAAATTCTCTTGTAAGGATATAGTAAAGAGATAATTGATACATCAGAAACTTTTGCCTTTAATTCACAGAATGCATTGAGGGAATGTGGTAGTCTAACCTCAGCCATGAGCAGAGGCACCTGTGTTGAAGTAAGCAGATGTTGAAGTAGCTGTGGTCCAATGAGAAGCTTGAACAGAAAGAAATGAGAGAGAGATGAAAAACCTTGCCTTAAAGATAGAAGATGAACCTCTGTTCCCAGAGATGAAGCTGATCCCAAAGATAAATGAAAAGAACTTTTTCTTTTATGCTAGAACAGCTCATCCTTAAAATTGCACCCTAATAAGATGAGATGACCCATATTGGTTGTTGTGGGAAGATTACCAAACTCTGGGGAAGGATTTCACGATTGCAGATTTCCAGGCAGCTACTATTTGTGAAAATTAAAGCTATGAGAGAACTGCTTCTTGTAGAAAAGTCTCCATGGCATGGCAGGAGAGACTTCCCTCCCTGTGGGAGCTGAAGGAAGATTATTTTAAAGATGGTAAATTGACTGAAAATACCAGGTTTTTTTTTCTCTACATTGTCAGTGGGAAAGGAAGGAAGAGCTAAGGAAAAAATAAGTGTTTTGGAAGTTTGTTCAGATTCTTATTATTCTCATTTTAGTTATGTTAATAAAGCTTTCTTTATATCCTTTAAAGTTCTGAACCTGCTTTTGCCTTTTTCCTTATCTCACAGCAAAAAAGGACAAATAATTTTAATAGGTGCACTGGCGTTTGGCCAGCACTCAACCCACTACATTAACTGGTGCCATGACTCAGATTAGCAAACCAAAACCACTACATCCTTCTACTTAGTCTGTCTTGTCTCTCTGTCTCTCCCCACCACACCCCAACCTGCCCCGTCCTATTTCTTTCTATCTCTATATTTACTCTTAAATAAAATCCTTATTATTGACTTCTGGCTGTGGCCATTTGCACCTTAATTCAGACAAAGGCACCCCTTTATAAATGGATGATAACGACATCCTCCAACAAGGATTTTGGGAAACATTAACACAGTTGGATTTTGGTTTTGGGATTTTGGTTTTGCGGAGGTGAAGGATAGCCAGACTTCAAGTAGATAACACCAGCAACTAACTCCCGAAGTGTTTGAATGTAGAGCTCAATTTTGCTGAAAAATTAACAGCAAAAAACATCTTTCACAATGGAACAAATTTGGCATGCTATAAGTGTCTTATTTGTCTGCTGTTTCCTTGTAAAGAGTCCTGGGACTCTTTTTTTCCGGTTCAGCACTATTCCAGCAATCTCTCACTTTCCTTGTTGCAATAGTCTGGCAGAGTCCTCTCAGATAGCAGGAAAATAAAAAAAAAATCTTTGTCACCACTTTTCCCACTTTTGAAAGCAAAATATATTTTTAATTTCCCCTGAATTACTATTAGACCTATTTAAATTTTAAAAGTGCCTGATACATTATGAGGTAATCAATGTTTTAAATGCATTTCCAGAATGCTGGCTTTTTATCCCTGGAAAAACACAGCTTTGGTGTATCTTCACTTGTTCAGGTAAGAGGTACATCTTGTTCTCAATCTATTTTGGTGTTTTTGAGAAATACTGCAATCCAACAAACAGAAAAATGAAAATTTGTGAGAAGTTGTTCCATTAAATTGTGGATTAAGTTTGACTCAAAACATGGATCAAAACTTAAACAACTTTGATTGCTTCACTTTTCAGTACAAAACCAGAGCAAAAACAGGGCAAAAATATACCAAAAAAGAGGGAGCTGCAAATATGTGATTATTGAGGTTACATACAACCAGATCCGGAGTGCTACTGAAACAATGGCTGACCGCTTAAAGATTTTATATGCAGTAAATCTAAAATAATCCCTGTAAGGTCACCCCTGATTATTCTGTGTCATTTGTCTATCATTTCAAGTTAGATTTGACTTTAGCCATATCAGCTCTTTGCTTAAGGATAATGGGTTTTTTTTGGTTTGGTTTTTTTTTTTTTTGCCTTAAACTGTACTTAGCTTTCATGTTCTTTGGAGCCATTACCTCCTTTATTACATATTTGTTGATTAGACATTTATAAAATATTACGATATGCCAGTCAGAAACCATGACATTATTCACAAGTAGTTTCATAAAAATATAACACAATCTTTTCATATTTTTAAAGAAGAAATTTCATACATACAACTTTAAATATTTAAGGATACTCATTTATTCATGCATTCATCACTGTCCAACAGACAACAGATGTTGCATATTACCATTTCTTTGATTTCAGACTTCTCCATGAAAATTACCATTTTTTTACCATTTTTCTGTTATCTGCAAATAATATTCAAGTATTTACTAAAAGCTTTTGATTAATTCAAAGAAGAACAATGGTTCTATTCAGTATTCTCCTTTTAACACATATATATTCTTGGTTAGTTAAGAGCTTAAGTTGTGCGAAACTTTTTCTAATCCTTTAGAGAGGATGTCAATGCTTAACATCTATCTATCGTGGATAAGGAATGCCAGGAGAAAAGACAATTCTTGGATGAATAAAACCATATGTTTCAATTGTGATTTTATTTTATTGGTATTCATAAAAAGTTTCATAAGAACCAGCTGTTGGTTCAGTTCTCACAATTAACTCAATCCTCAGTAACACAAGCCAAATGTTTTCACTGGAAAAGGGAATTTGTCAATAGGTGTGGTACAATCATTAAATAATCAAATTTAAAAAGTGTATGTATACTAGGCCCTGGCAAAAGGGAAACTCTTGCAAAAGAGGTAATTTTTATTGGTATGTTTATTGCTTGTCTATCCCAGTCACAACCTAGCTTCTATGCCTGCGGGAGACACCTTCGCTTATGACTTGGCAGAGTGTGAACTCACCAGATGGACAGAAGTAGCCAAAAGCCAGTGCTCTATGTACATTTAGGGTGTTTGCCAATGACAGGATTCTCAAACAGGAATTTTTAAACAGCTGTCGATCCTAAAGCTATAGCCCTGTGTTTAAACTGATACAACACTACTGATTCAGCTTTGAGATATTTCTACTTCAAAAAACAGTAACTGCCAAAGTGTGCAAGGAAAGCTTTCATTTTGGTTTCATTTGGGTTTCGTTTTTGTTTTTATTCTGTGGGGCATATGAGCTGCAACATGGAAACATACGTAAGACTTGAGTCTTTGGGCCCTGCATCCTTGTCATTATCTCCTGTTGGATCCTGTGAAAATACCCCGTACTAAACACAGCTGAAAGCTGAAGCTGCTGGGACATGTTTGGAAACCAGGCCAAGTTGAATGGTGTCATTTCACCACAAATAGACATATTCATGCAGCAGACAAAGGCAGTTTAAATTTCACTATCCACTGAGGACATCAACCCTTCTGAACATTCAACAGGATCGAGAGAGCTAAAATGCATGGATTATTCCAAATTTCCTGAAGGTATTACAAAAATCTAGCTGCTCCTCCAAAATTCTTTTTGTCTTTAGAGTCAAAGGATTGTGTACTGAGCCTGTTTGGTTCTGTCAAGAAGAGCAGGAACTTTGCATTCTCTTTCAACATCTGTGATAAATATTTGATCTGTGACATTCTGGTTCTAGGGAACATCACCAACAGAGATGCTAAAAAAAATATTTTGATTGCAAGCAGAGTGCTGCTAAGCATTTTTGGAAGCAGTAGAAGATGCTTTTCAAAGAAGCACACTCTCCACAGAAGGTAATAAACTAATGTGATCAGAGAATGCTGTGGCTTTTGTGTCCTGTATTCTCATTCTTCTTGCTTCTAGTGCTTAGTGACACTTATCCTGTCACCCAGTCTCTTTCTGATATAACCACTTATGAAGTATCGCAATACTTTAAGTTTCCATTTAAAGTAAGTTGTTGAGAATTAACTCTCATTATATATGCTTTGAGGTTCTAGATGGAAAATGCTAATAGAATAGTGTACAGCATTTAATAAGAGTGAATTTATATTTCTACTTTCATGGAATGTTTGTCATAGTAGTCTTTATCCCTGAGAAAAACTGAGAAGTGTATATATAGGCCACCATCTGAAAGTAAAATCATGACTGTGTGATACTAAGATTTCAGCACAGTATATTTTAATAAAAATTAAGAACATTTGATAACCTGGAAGTTATTGATGTTGAATGTATGTTTTATCATGTATTTTTAGTTCTGAGCAATTATTACTCTTCTATAAATGCCTTTTTACATTGCTTTAAATTTCTTTGATAATCTTTGTGAAATGTCAGGTCTCTATGAAATAGCTGAAAGTAAGAAAACATTCAGAGACAAGAATTGAAATGCTATTTCTTTTGGAGTTTGGAGGTGGTGGTGGTATTATTTGTTTGTTTTTGTTTGTTTGGGTTTTTTCCACAGTAGCTTCTTTTTACTTCATAATGTTTGCTATACAGTGGCCATCTGCAAATACAGTCAGCCACAGGATCTAGCTGATTCTACAACAACCAGTATGAGAGAGCTCTTGTATATTTTGGGGTCCCTAAACACTTCCAAATTTGCTTTCATACAGTCTAGACAAATAGGAGGCAAGCAGTGCTGAAAACGAGCAAACTAGTCCACCAATATGCTCTGCTGCTGCTTTGCATTCTGCTCTGCTCCGTGCTACCAGCTGGGGTCTGCTATTCTAAATTCACTACAAATGCTCTGATCTTGAGCTATGGCTTGTCTGTTAGACAAGAGTATGGTTGAGAGAAAGCTGGTCATGGGACCTGGCAAGCATAAACCTTCTCACAGACATGTCCTTATCTCTGCTGCATGGATCTACATTGAAGAAAAGGGTAAAACCAGAAAAATGTGCATCTGACCTTGTGCATAGGCTTTCTTGAGAAAGCTTAATAAGATGGAAATATCCTTAATTCCTACTACCTATAGAAAATAGAGTCTGATAAAAATAGGGGCAGCAAAACCAGTAAATGTGGATGCATGTGATAAAGAATATCTTAACACAATTTCAAAAGACAAATATAATATTGTTAAAAATTTCATTAGGATAAATAATGCCTTTTCTCACTAGGGATCATTTTGAGCACATTATAATAAAAAGTACTTATTTTTCACTCACTTAAAGTTGTTACTTTTATACATAATGATGTAAAGCAGCTTCCTTTTCCAGGACTCTCCTGAGCATAGAAAAAAATAGTACAAGATGTTCTATCTTACATTTTTGGCAAGCTATTTAACTGCTTTTGCTGAATCACATTTTAAAACCTTGACAGTGACTTAAATGGCCATGGATTTCAGCTTTGCTCCTAACATACCATAATGTCATAACTCTCTTCAGCAAGGCAGTGATGAGCAATTTTAAGCAGCGCAATGCACTCTCTGTGTGCATGTAGTCCCTCATCCCTCCTTAATAAGCATACAGAGACATATATTTTACAAGACACAGCAAGCCAGGGGAAAAGAACCCCATTAATCTCCAGCAACTGGAGCGGTTTGTTTTGTAATGAAATTTTGTTCTGTCCTTCTAATACAAACTGGTGCCTGTTTACTCTTACTTTTTAGGTTCAAAAGAAGAGCTCTTTGACAGAAAATTTCTCTCTGCGGGTCATGCATTCTCTACACAAACATAATGCTGAAATGCTTTTCCTGCAGAAATATTCTCAAGTAGGAAACAGCATGCTCTAAATTCATACATTGTTGTCTTGTCTATTTTACTTCTCCTGACCCATAAAGGGCAGAGAATTTATTTGTGCAATACCTACATGAAACCCCTTGTTTTATTATTAACCCTGTTCCATATTCACATTGATAGAGGCAGAATACCTTAAGGCACCTATTCTGTTTTGTTTGGTTTTTTTTTACTTCTTTCCAACCACAATAGCATTACTGATTGATAAGGTTGGTCCCCATTAACAATAATAACTGAAATTTTGGATCTGCTTTGATTTTCAGTGTTTAGACAAGTAAATTTTGTGCATAGCATGAGACCATGAAGTGGTGTTTTTCTTTATCTATGAGTAAATCAAAATCATGCATTACTATCATAAACAACTGTTAAATAAAAGTCTTAAAAACAGTATCGCTGACTGAATTTGATGTGTTGTCCAGTTGGTTCTGCAGGTATTTCTACATAAAGAAAATCTCCTTTAATTCCTAAACTCATTACCTCACACCTCTCCTTAGGAAGCAGTTGTCTGTAGATTTTTGTAGTGGAAGACAGTTCCATGTATACAATTATTCCAGGCCAAGACTCTGCATCTATTTATAAACATTTAGTTTTCCTCTAATATGGACAGCACAAAGATTTTCCACAGGTCTTTACCAGCCAGGAATTTTCAAGAACTTTCTGACAAATATGGTAGGGTTTAATATTTAATTATTGTATAATAACTGTTCAAGGAGCTGCTATTGTACATATTGAAAGAACAGTTTCTGAAGGAAAGGGTGGGACAGAGAAGTGAAAGCTGCAGCTGATACAATGTTTCGGATGGTCTTGTTCTAGAGATATATAATATTTAAAGGAAAATCAAAAGCAAAAGTACCACAATACAACCTCTCTTGTTAAAGTACTAAAAGCAGCAGAATGCTCAAGGTTTTTAGGGAGTCATTAAAACGTTAGGCCTTTACTATAAGACAGAAAAATTCATTAAATAATATAATTAATTCTTAAATACAGCAGAATTTGTTTTGTTTATAGTCCTGAAGCAGAGTATTTATTGCTTGAGAGAACAATGGCATGGAGAATTTTTTCAGAGTATCAGAACTTCAGAAACTTCATAAAAATTAGTATAAGTAGTTGTTTGAACATTTCCTGACAAAGGGCATGCCTTTTTGTTGTTTTTTGTTCTCCACTCTGAAGTGAGTCATATGCTCAAGCTATACAAACATTGTGGTATAATTCAGTTTGTGAACTGCGCAACATGAATAATATATTCTGAGCAATTTTCAAATAATCCACATTCAAAAAAATTTTCTTTCAAGCAACTCAGCTGTTGAATTTCAAAAAAATTCAAAGGAAGTGAGGATCAGTTGCATGCCATTGGCTGGCCAAAACCACACACATGATTGCAATTATTATCATTCCTTTCCATAATTAAGCACATAAAAAATGGACAAAGACTGCAAGATTAATATACCTCTTAATAAGTCAGAAGTAACCAAAATCAGCATATAAATAATTAATAAAATTATTCATGTTTTATAGTATTTTTTTCTGTGAAGGGAAAATATAGCTTTTTTCATACTTAGATTGATTTTAAAATTATCCCTCAATTTTTAAAGCCTCGCACATGGAGGCGTTTGGCATGAAATGTAATAGAATTACATTTCTTCCATAGTGATAATTCGGGATTAATATTTTCATTTTTGCAGTGCATAAATGCATCTAAATTCAAGTTAACTGAAGCTTTGCAGATGATTTACAATAGAACATTAAGAAAGCGGACTCAACTGTCATTCTGGATTAATTAAACCCTAATATAAGGAGAATTTAGTGAATATCTACAATCCTCATTTTGCTTGGAACCAAAACTGAGGAAAAAAACCCTCATGAACATGAGACTATTTATTTTTTTGCTATCAAATATTCTTTTCTAATCCTCTTTAGTTGCTTTAGAATCCCATTAATTCCATCAGAGGAACAGCATTCTGTAGCTGTGTGGACATTCACAGAAAAAATAGTGGTCAAATAACATTTTGACTTGTTAAAAACAGAATCCATACATCTTCAGAGGTTTGAGCTAACAAGATTAAATCTTACTGCTTGGAAAACATTTCTGTCACTTCCCAGCAGGTTTTGAAATTCAAAATGATTTTTTTTTTCATGAAGAGTAAGACAGTGCTCCTTAAAATATGAAAATCAGTCTTTTACCCAAAACATTTTGTCCAACTTCTGTACAAGATGCTGCCCTTTTATCTACATTGCAGAAACGTGTACAGGTTTTGTGGAAATAACTGTGTGGAAATAAGTGGGATAGAAAATGTTTACTTAGTTCTTACAGTTATTTTACTGCAAGGTAAGTGAGTACCCTCCTTCCAGAGAGAAACTTCGTAAAAAATTGTTAGACTCACCAAAAGAAAAAGTAGCAGCTTATAAAAAATTTGGAAATAGATTTAGAAACAAAGTTACCATAAAAGAAACTTTTGTATTTTCTGAACTCACTGCTGCCTATGCTCTCAGACCATCATGACAGCTGGGCGTTTGAATCATTGAATTGTTTGGGTTGGAAGGGACCTTAACAATCACCCAGGTCCAAGTCCCCTGTTTCCCTGCTGCCTGCTGCCCTCCACCAGACCAGGTTGCTCAGAGCCCCATCCAGCCTGGCCTTAAACACTTCCAGGGCTGGGGCATCCACAGCTTCTCTGGTCAACCTGTTCCAGTGTCTCACTACCCTCATAGTAAGGAATTTTTTCCCAACACCTAATCAAAATCTACCCTGCCCCCCTTCAGCTTAAAGCCTTTCCCCCTTGTCCTACATTACCCTTGGGAAAAACCCCTCTCCATCCTTCTTGCAGCCTGCTTTAGGCACTGAAAGGCTGCTATAATGTCTCTCTGCAGCTTTCTGTCCTCCAGGCTTAACAGCCCCAACTCTCCAAGCCTATCTTCATGAGAGAGGTGTTCCAGCTCTCTGATTATCTCTGTGGCCCTCCTCTGGACTCGCTCCGTCAGGTCCATGTCCTTTTGTTGGGGACTCCAGAGCCGGATGCAGTTGTCCAGTGGAGTGTCATGAGAGCAGAGCAGAGGGGCAAAATCCCCTCCATCTCCCTGCTGGCCACACCGCTTTGGATGCAGCCCAGGATACGGCTGACTTTCAGGGCTGCAAATGCAGATTGCCAGCTCATGTGCAGCTTTTCATCCACCAATGCCTCCAAGTCTTTCTCTTCTGGAGTTCTCTACTCACACTGGCAACTAATTTGTGAAGATCAAACATATCTAGATATGAAAGATTGCCAAGACTTCAGCTTAAAGATTTTTTGATATATCCAGTTAACTGTATTAAAACTGTCTAAATTAATTTTATGTTTAAAAGGTACAAAACTACATCCTCCCCTAAGCAGGTAAAAACTCCTAGTACCTGGATGTCCTTTCACACAGTCTGCACCAGCTTTTCTGATCCTAGTTGATGATAGAGCATTGCTCACACTGGGATAATTTGGGGTTTATGGATAAATTTTCCAGATTAAATAAGAAGTGTTTACTACTACTTGGGAGTACAAAAGATCCTAAACAAGGTTATTTTTGACAATATTATAGGTATATGTGCCTGAAGCTTGAATTTAGGCAAGTTCGCCATTGTCTTGGCTCTGAGTAACTCGAACAATTACCTGCACCTAAAAGCCTGACTTCATCCAGTGTCTTGATGAACCAAATGGTTTGGTTGGGTGCCAATAGACCAGAAATTATACCTGGAGGCACTACAGATAGGACTGATGATTGCACCTGTGTAAAGACATTGGCACTACATGATTATTCAAGTTTTCATACAGTCATCTGAAAAATATTGCTTTAATATTTGATTTTGTTATATAGACTGCACAGAAGAGACTCAAACTGGGTTATATTTAAAATATAAGTAGCAAGTAAATAAAAGAAGAAGAAGAATGCAAAATTTATTTTTGTTTTCCTGAGAACTCTCTTTGGGATTATTTGGGAAGTCTTTTCAGCCTAGCTGACCAATCAGTACAGAATCCTTGAGTTTAGTTTACATCATCACCCTGGCAATATGCTGGCTCTAGCCAAGAACCTACTGGCTTGAATTAACAGCAAGAATCAAATCAGCCTAAACATATAACAAATTTGTTAAACAATAACTTTGCCAAACACTTAGAATGCTGTGATAGTATATGCATATTCTTTTGTGCAACTAGATGATTAAAAGGAAAATATTTGCTCACACTTCATTTGCATTTATTAAAGTGCTAGTGTAGTTACCCATTCAAAGAAAGAATATATTCAAGACAAATAAGTTGAATTTCAGAAATTAATGAATAAAAGTAATTATACTTGTTCTTAAAATACACAAACTTGAAGAAAACCTGCACCAAAAGTCTATATTAATTTGTCTCTAAAAATCCTTATTTGAAGAATATTAGAAAATCATAACCTTGAGGCAGTAGGTCAAATTCAAATGGATTTATTTTGAATTAAAAGACAGTGAAATTTGGATGACAAGTGCTTATTTATTAGCTACTAGTGTTCCAGAGAAGTGTTCAAGATAATGTTCAATGTAGTGAAGTATCATCGGGAATTTTGTGTAGAAACATGGTGCCTCACCTTTAAGAAAGGTATTTGTAAACAATAAAAATTGAATGAGCAAGGAATGTATCTTAGAGTTGTTTTATACCAAAGGTGACTAAAATAATTTTGTCTGTTTGTCCCGTAGTAGTTATGGCTGCTTTTTATAAAAAGTACATTGGTTGTGTAATCCATGGAGGGGGAAGAAATGCTTAAACAAAAGGAAAAAAGCAGGGACAAAACTAAAAGCATATAGATTCTATATACAGAAGGAAATGTATAGTGGTGATCTATTCTTGAGCAAGATGTCTTCTGTTTCCTGCAAAATGGGATTTAAGTTCATTGATTCCATTGACTTTCATGTATTTCCCTCTATGTCATTGGTAGCTGGTTTGACAGAGTAGAAAGATCATGACCCCTTGTGCTAAACTAAACTCTCCCTATGCTCAGTTTGTATAAATCCCATTTCAGAGAATGTAGATACATGACTGAGGTCTCATCTGAGTTTTCTCTGGAGCTTATGAGAGTCACCACTTCTGTAAATAAACAATATTATGGCAGATATGACCTCAGGAATGACAACATTTATATCTCCAGAGGAAGATGCAGAAGGACTGTCTTACAAGGAAGGTACTTAATGTGCTGCTGTCAAAGAGTAGAATTTTTTTTTTCCAGAAATACAAATTATTCCCCTATGCACCAATTCACTGTAAGATAGGACTGATCTTACAGTCATATTATAGACAGTGGAAACTCAGAACTGTTACTAACATCAGCAAATTCCTTTGTATTTTCTCATATTATTCTTTGCTACTTATATAATTCTCAAAATGTAAGACTACATTGTTGTGTCAGATAGAATTGAATACCTAAAACAGCAAGAGTGTGTTGATAACAGAAGGGCTCTAAATCCTGTGTTATGCTATGATTCTCTGGAGCTGGTGGAGCCACCATCCCTGAAGGTGCTCAACAAACAACTGGACGTAGCACTTAGTGCCGTGGTGGCAATCATCAAAGGCTGGACTCACTGATCTTAGATGTTTTTTCAACCTAAGCGATTCTCTTATTCTATAATATTATTTTCTGTTACATAAAGCCTCTAAATTGTCCTATACAAGAAGATAAAGCCTTGTGTATTAATATTTGTATATTTTGATATCTCATACAGGTCAGGTCATCAGCCATTTAGCTCACTGCTCTCCCATCAGGTGGATCTCCTGGCCTTTAACAAGGTAAAGGGACATTTACCTGCAGAAGAGTGTCCAGCTGCTGTGTGGCACACCTATACAAGACAGCAGGTGGTGGTGCTGTGTTTTAGCAATCACCGTAGAAGCCTCAAGTTGAAGTTCTGAGGAAGTTTGTTTATTGCTTTACTTAGAATTGAAATAGTTTAGTGACTAATGCTACTTAAGGTTGAGGTGGCTTAGAGCAAGGTCTCATCACTGTATTGTGTCTCTGAGAGTGACCTCTCACTATTCTTATTGGGTGTCCACAGAGGGGGACAGCAGCTGCTGCTGCAGAAGCAGTTCATCTGCCCTGTAAACAGTTCCTGACACATCTCCATAAAAGTCAAGCCAGATGATTTGTCTCTCCAGATTGCCAATTTCAGCCAAAAGGCCAAATCACGGCTGCAACATAAACATCATTAACATTATCAATGCCATCTGCTGGTGTTAGTAATATTCTTGAGCCCTTTCAACATTTGTAGCGGAATAAGAGGAAAAGATTTGGATTATAACTTCGCCTTGCAGGCTGGGCCAACTGCCTCTTACTATTACAGATGTAATAACTTGGAAAAAAATTCTTTGTAGCTATATAATTATATATGGTTAGTTTTGCAAAAACAGCATAATTATTGTTTGAGACATGTTGAAGGAGCTCCTGCTACATATCTTATCTGATAATTTCAATTCCAAGCCTCCCTGAGCTTTTTTCATTAGGTTACATGTAGGTTATCATTTGTGGGGCTTTTTAAATTTTATAAATTTCTACATGATATTTCTAGTGTTTAATAAAAATAATCACCTTCCATAAAATCAAAGGTCTGGTTTCCAGTTAACACCTATATGTGTATATGTACGCATGCACATATATGTTGCATGCTATAACATCTCAAGACTACATTTTTCTAGAATTAGAACAGATGCACAAATTTCATTTCATGTTCTAGTTCACACATTTTATCTGTTTTAGAAATATTTTTCAAAATAGGGAATCCCTGCAGGCTCTTTAAAGCCAAATTTCTTGGAGTAAAAAGAGGAAATGTAACTTTCTAACGGGCTTATTTTGGCTCAGGTTTTTTTTGAGGCAGATGTTACAAATGACGAGACATGTCTGTTCTGGGCCTCAGTGTAGAAATTATTCACCGCAGCAGACATAGTCCTTTCAATTTTACTGCCAGTTATGAGCTTGTGAGTATCACACCACAGTGCCCTGATTAGTTTCTGTTTTCACTCCCTCATGATTATTGGTAGGACTGGAACAGAATGATAAGGATATTCTTTCTGATAAATCTGATTCTGAAAGACAGCTCAGTTTCTATTTCTTTGTTCACTTGGTTTTGTTAAATTAATCTAGCTATTAGCCCTATCAGTCCTTATAAGAAAACTCATCTGCCTCACCCCTTATTGTCTTCAGGATGCTTTATTTCTCACAGATCTTTTGTAACACTGTCTTGCCCGAGGTCTGAAATACATGAGGAAAACTCAGTGTTATTGAGGAAGGAGTTCATCTGTATAAATAGATTTTTTTCCCTTTCTGTGTACCTTGTGTACCTTTTAAACCTGAATATGGGTAGGTTCCAAAGATTTTGTCCTTCATTTTAGATGGGAGGCCAAAATCTAAGAACCTTTTTTTGAATTTTCTTTTTTTTTTTTGTGACATATATTTTTAAATATACTGAAGTCTGTGAAACCTGTAGAATATACTGCATGTAAACAAGCCAGTTTTCTCTGAGAGTCTCCTAGCTCTTTGTAATCTCTAGTTGTGATTGCATATAAAATTACCAGTAAGAAAAAATTATTAACAATATGACCTTGAAGATGTCCCTTTGACTCTGGGCAAAAACGTGGGGGACTGGAGTTACTATTTAATGGGTAGCAACTTTAATTTGCCTAAGATCATGTGACAGAGCCAATGACTGAGCTTGTGAATACAGTTCTGGTCTCATCTAAGGTGATAAAATTTGATTTATCTAATCTACTCCAGTGCAACCAAGGCTTCAGCCCTGACTGATGGCATACTAGATTAATTACAAGGAACCCAGGGAACTAGTGTGTGATGATGTTTCAATTATTTTCCTAAATCAGATAGTATTATGTCAAGCCCTAATACTATTTGAAAAAAGGTATAGCAACCACCATGGTGTTCATTATAATAAACCAGATTGCCATGATGGGGTTCTAACACTTTCACAAACAAGATGTTCTACACTGAGTTTTGTATGAAACTTGTGCCTTTATATACCTCAAAATAAAATGTCTTTAAAAATTATTATCCTGTCAATGATGTTGGCATGGTTTAGATTATTAAAATTTTTAGACTATTGCAGGATACTCCCTTTTTGCATTATAGTTATTAAATTAATGTATGTTCTATTTAATCATCTCTGTCTCTGTTTTCCTTCTAAATGGCAAAGTGAATGAAATTGTTTTATAAACACTCCTGACTCCTGCTTGTGTTGTGAAACACACATTTTATTGAACTTTTGATGCAATGAAAGAAAACATGCCAGCAGTGAGTCCAGAATGTTTGATTTTGAAGAGCAACTATCACTATTAAATACCTTCTTTCATCATCTTTATATAATGTTTTGTTTGTGGTCTCAGAAACTGTGGATATAAAAGACAAAGGTTGCGTGCGAAAGCACCAAATTAAAAAGTATTCTGGCATGATTTTATTCTTATCTCATCCCTGAAGAAAAAAAGAAAATTCTTTATATGAGTGATATTATTTTAGCTATTTTCTAGACTGAGCCTATCTCTGGTACATTCTGGGAAAATGAGTGCTGTACTGCTTTCAAGCCTTCATCATGGTGTACTATTGAGAAAGTTAGTATTGTGTAATGGTCTCGATTCCTTTAACTGGATCATTACCTTCTGATAAAAAGACTTTGTTATGGAAACCTTAATTTTGGGAACATCAGAATTTCCTGAGGAACAGCAATAGAATGGACAGTTTTAGTGTCTGGTAAAATTGAATCCCCAGAAAAGGATTTTTCAGTTCAGAAAATATCCAGATTTAAAGCAACACTAAGGCTTAGAAAGGCACATAGAAATTATTTTGTTGCTGTATCTTGCAGAAAAGACAGCATTTCTTCATTCTCCTTAAAATTTTCTTAAGGAAGCTGAGCATATATTTGTAAGTATTAAAAGGTGTCTTTCTAAATGTGTCTTTCCTTGAATCTCTGTGCTGCAATTTGCTGTATTTTAGCCATGGAGAAAACTGCAATGTTTGTCAGCTCACTGTATGTTTGTTTCTATATCGTTTGCTAAATACTGATTAAGACCAAAAATTGATTCTGAAATCCAAAATGTTTAGGAAACTGATGGGCAAAAAAGCTAAACAAAATGGTGCCTTATTTTCCCTAGCAACAGTCATGCATGATAATAAATGTCACAATGGTTTTTAAAAAAGATGGTTCATGTTTAGGTTTAGTTATCAAAATCTACAGCATATAGGCTGACAGCTTTTGAAATATATAAACTATTTCTGTCTTTTTTGTTTCCATAGCAACTGAGTGCTCAAAGCTTTAGTTTTGCACTTGTGGAAGAAAAAAACACCCTCTCAGAGTAGGATCTGGAATAGTCTGGAACAAAAGAAGAATGGGCTAAATGGAAAATTAAGCAACTACATTGACATCACCACCCCCTCCCTCAAAATAACCCCAAAACCAACCAATCCCAAACAAGCCTAGCACAAAGCATTTCTTCTTCACTTTGATGTTATGGATTTTTTTTTAGTTGATGGGTGCTTTGCCTTGGACATTTATGTAATCAAAGGCTGGCCCATTTCATTGTGCAGTGCTTCAGGAGAGTAGAATGTTCACAGTGACATTTATTTAGATGATCACTTTGTTCACCTTGAAATGAAATTTCATTATAAAAACAAGCTTAATAGATACTCTGTATTTTCTTCCATAAAGACATTTTTATTCAGAAATGTGTCATTGAGACTCTCACTGTTTCTAGTTTTTATTCGTTTTGCTTAAAAGCCTGTTTTAAGGAGGAACGTTGCTTATTTCAAAATATTTTGGTAAGATTTGCCACATGAAGGAGACTCTTTTACCAAATTGAAAGGAATATTTATGCATATGTAAAAGTATATTTATCTAAGTTGCAAAACTTTCACTGGGAACAGAATTGAAAGAGAAATAAGGTAATGGGAGTTATACTATGTGGATAATATATGACTAGGAAGATGCTGCAGTTTAAAGGTTTTCCAAACATACTCAATTTTGCTGTTTATTTCCTGAAAAAAAAAAAAAAAGTAAAGGTAGGAGAATATCCCTGAACTCTTCGTCCCCAGCAAGAACTAGCTATACACATTCAACAAATGAGGGAACTTGGTTGCAGTCAGGCATTCATGGGAATGGATTTAACATTTTCCATTCCACTATACAAATATGCAGATTTCACTTTAACCTTACTTGCTAATTTATCAGGTACATATAGTATTCATGAGAGAAGGTATTACTGCTGCATAAAATATACAAACAGATTTTAAGTGCATTGAAATTTATTTGATGACACTATTCTGTACCATTTCTCTTATAAAATTAACTTGCATGTAATAGTCCTTCCTTCTGTGACAAGAGGTGCAACTGGAATAGATCTACTGTCAAATGACATCATACTGATTTCAAACTGAACTGTTCTTGAATTATATTAGGTAAATTGAAGACAATAAAGACATGTATAACGTGATTTTAAATTCCAAAAGTTTCACTTGTCAAAAACATAGCTTCTAGAACTAGCATTAAATTTGAGCTAGCTGCATACATCACTGTGTACAGTATATAAGAAGCCAAACATTCCCTTTAGAATATTTACGTGGAGTTTTTTCAAGGAAGCATTATCTCTAGTACTAATGTCCTGATTAACCAAAACAGCTTCTAAAGAGCCATTCCAGCCTACTGGTTAAAGGCCACATAAAATGGCATATGAATGAATGCAGTCTGGAATGGCTTCTTGGTGTCTGTTTTGTTTTGTTGAATAAATACATGAAATATTCCTTTTAATAGCTGAAATACATACTGGTTCAGTATACCATTAAGACATCCTGTAGCATACATAATATGTGTCCTTAAAGGAGAGTAAGCCCTCTGAAGTACTCACTGCTCTGGTTTGAATGAAGCATTCATGCATGTTTTTAATGTATAGAACAGCCATTTGTAGATATATCTTTATGATAAATTTCAAATTTCCATTCTATTTATTCTAATCTTATGATCAGTAAACTTACCTTTGGTTTAGATCAATGTGAAAGCTGCAACTACTTCTATTGTCTTATTTTTAGCTGCTCTGCATTTTCAGTTCAGAAAGGAATGTCATCAATCAAAAATTGCCAGATTTGATAAGAAGAAAAACGAGAATTTCATGCACTATATGAAAAAATTGGAAAAAAACTACAAGTAAACTGGTAAATATATCATTAAAAGCTACTTTGCAGCAAAAGTTTAATATTTTGTGAGCTTTCTAAACTTTTTAATGTTATCCACACAGAAACACACCCTGAAAAATTCATATTTACTAAATATTTGAAAAATAATACTGTTGAGTCATAAAATCATCAAATGGTTTGGGTTTGAAAGGGTCTTGAAAATCACCTAGTTCCAACTCCCCTGATGTGTGCAGGGACACCTTCAACTAGACCAGGTTGCTCAAATCCTCATCTGACCTGACCTTGAACACCTCCATGGATGGATCATCCATGAACCTACTGGGCAACCTGTGTCAGTGCTTCACCACCCTCACAGGAGAGAATTTTCTCCCAATATCCAAACTAAATACAGGTTTTTTCAATTTGAACCCATTCTCCCCTCCCTCTCATTACATGTTCATATAAACAATCTCTCTCTGCCTTTCCTGTGAGTTTCTTTCAGGTTCTGGATGGCCACAATTAGGTCACCCTGAAGCCTTCTCTCTTCTAGGCTGAACAACAAAATTTCTCTCAGCCTTTTCTCACAGGAGAGGTTCTCCATCCCTCTGATCACCTTAAAGGCTCTCTTCTGGAGTCACTCCAGCAGGTCCATGTCCTTCCTGTGCTGGCACCCAGAGCTGATGCAGCCCTGCAGGTGGGGTCTCAGCAGAGCAGAGGGGCAGAATCCCCTCCCTGGCCCTGCTTGCCACGCTGCTTTGGATGCAGGCCAGGATATGATTTGGCAATGCTATTGGATGCTACACCTTCTCTGTAATACTGTCAAATTTTCTCGAATAAATATTCTACTGTTTTACAGGCCAGTGTTTCAGGTACACATACTTATAATGAAATTCACAGAATCTTAAGTTCTGAGTTACAAAAACTGCTTCTGAAGTAGTTCCAAGGATGAAGATTCCGCAGTAGCTCTTGGCAACCTGTTCCAGTGATCAAAATTAGTGAGCTGATGAGCTTAGTAAATTGTGTTTGAAAGAGCTGTATGCATCCAAACATCCAAGTCTTTATGAAAAAACTCTCCTATACTTATTTTATACTTATTTTATTGTAATGTTCTAATGTATTTTATTTGTCTGGAGAGCTCTCATGAATTCAGATCCAGTCAGGGTTTGATCATTTAAACAGTGTTCTGTTTCACTAATGAAGGTTTACAAAGAGCACCCTGCTTCTCTTATGTGAAATTAGTGTATAGAAGGAAAGCTGGAAGACATACTGGAGAATTGCTTCCCATGTCTCACTGAAAAATGTCAGTGTGTAGACTGCACATGAATGTTAAACACAGTATTCTCAGACTTGGTAATCCATAAGTACTCCTGAGAAAGAATGCTGCTTCTAAAATATGCAACAGCACTGGTCTTAGGTATGGATGACACAGTTTTGTGACATGAATGTGATTCACCTCTTGAATTGATTATTTTTAACACCCCTAAGAAAATTCTGGTTTTTCTACAATTTTTTTCTTTTATTAAATTGGTTAAATTTTATTTTTCATTGACTTCAGCATTTTCTTAAGAAAACAAAAGCAAAGGAACTTTTTGGACCATAGGTTTCAGAAGCATTGACAATGAGTAAGATCAGATTTATTCTGAAAAAGACATGATGCAATCAGGACTGTTTGCTACCCCACCTAGGTTTAAACAAGTGGACTTTCAAATGGCTTTTCATTTTCAGTAAACACAGGAGAACAGAGAAAATGTGAGAAGGGACGGAGGGTTGGTTTATTCTTGTAAAAGGTAGAGAAGTTATATTTATTGAGAGAGTACACTGTTCAGATTCACAGGGAGAGTATGCCCTCTATTTCACTGCACTATACCAGTGTTCATTCAACTGATGAAGTTCTCAACTAAAAGGGCAGTGTACACTTTGTTCTAAGTTCCTGCTGGAATGGAAAAGCTGACAGGGGGAAACTTGCACAAAGGATATTGTGCTGTTAAAGTTTGTTCAAAGCGACAGTTGTCAGATCTCTTTGAAATGAAATTGAAAAGGAAAAACCAATTTTCTTTGAGGACAAAGTTCAGCTCATTTGTTGTTCCTTACCTGTCTAATTTCCTTCCGTGTAAAAGAAATTTTGACTAGGTCTATTTGAAAGTGTAGTTTACCCTAGCAAAGGCATAGCTCAGAAAGTTTAATTCCAGTTAACATAATATTTATAGACAGTAAGTAAAAATTAAATTCTTTCTGTTTAGGATAATATAAATGCCAAATTTTTCTGAAAGGATTGGATTTTTTAAGATAGACAACATGATTTTTAATGTATTTTTCATTCGCTTCTTCACTAGTGAATAAATAATGGGAATTTAAGATATTTCAGGAATAAGTTGAGCTCCTAGAAAACATAGCTATTTTGGAAAAAATTAACTACCAAACCCAGATAACTAGTAAATTCAAATCTAATAAATATTATTAAACATTTTCAATATATATTTTAAATACATATTAATTTGACTTCAGGTAAGGCTGCAATAAAATATAAATATATAATGAAAATAAATGTTTATTAATTATAAAATTCTACAGTGTATATGATTAGACTTATGAAAATAAAAGTTAATAAAAACACCACCTGCTTTATTAAAGGATTGAATATTTGGATACAGCAGGTATTTTTATATATTGAAAATTAATTCAAAATGTACAGTGTTTATGTTTCAGAGTGTGTTGGAGGAGTTGGCTAACTGGCAGTCTGCAAAATATTTCTGTTTGTCCCTGTTTTTCATGGGAAGGGGTTTATCTGCTGTGGTACTTGTAAACGCATAACATACAAATATAAGAATGGTATATTTGATTTAAGGACCAAATTCTTGAAATTTATTTATTACCCACTTCAAGAGCAACGTATCTCTCTGTCACTGTATATATATCACAGCCCCTTATCCCACTTCTATGTTAATATGATGCCTATACTCAGGAAAGACTAACTCAATCCACATATCCATTGACAAAATTTTTTGAAAGGGCTGTGAGTAAATAGGTTTGGAAAAATCCCTCTTTAGGTCATGGTTATGCAATAATAAATATTCCTTCTCCATTATGGCCAGGTCAACCACATATTTTATCACAGGTGTATATTAACCCATGTCAGACTTCCAGTCTTAATATTATACTTCAACCTTGTGCTGAGCCAATCTGCTGTGAGCAGTTTCAGTCAATACCTGATCAGCACGATCAGCTAGTGGATCTAGGGAGTTGTCTACACTACAGCCCAAAATATAATTAATAATGCTATAATAAATGAAATCTAATTAACTGACTGAAATTAAATTTGTTGTTGTGGGACTAATTTAACAAGTTTTGAGCTGTGGAGAGATGATATTCAAAAGGATCATGGAATGAGGTCTGTGAATAGATAAGCTTGCTTTTCTGTCTCAACATAGTTTGTTGACATGCAGACAATTGTTTTATAGTACCTGTATCTAAAGGTAGGGCTTTGATTCAGATGTATTTTGGCCCAGCCTTTAGGCTTAATGACTTTATCCTGGTATTTTTTCTGCAGACACTAATCCGTAAATTGTGTAATGCAGCTCATCTCCCACAGCTGAAGTGTGATGAAATTACCAGTTCGAAGATAGACATCTGAAGCACAGAAGTAAATGTTGCTTTGCCTAAAATCAAACAGAGGTGTTACTCAGTGTGACACTAGGGAGCACACTTGAAATTGGACTTCCCCCTTTCCTTTTTTTTATTTCTTTTTTTTTTTTTTTTAATACCTAATGGATGATGAGAGCAAACAATCTTTGAAGATGTGTTCTCTACAGCTTAAGAAGATAAGCAGACTGATTGTAGATACAGATAAAAGAAACTGAAAATATTTGCTGGAATGTTCACAATATGTGTAACACACATATTAATAACCTGGCCACAGGAATGAGAAAACAATGTTATCATCTGTGTGAAGTAGTTGAACTTGCTTCAGTCAAGAGCTGCATTAAGAAACTGTGGTTATTCAGGGGT
Organism: Mixornis gularis; assembly: GCA_003546035.1. Taxonomy (NCBI): domain Eukaryota; kingdom Metazoa; phylum Chordata; class Aves; order Passeriformes; family Timaliidae; genus Mixornis; species Mixornis gularis. The sequence continues at coordinate 8,934,786 of QVAJ01000003.1, read as the reverse complement.
GAGAATATGCAACATAGACTTGCCATCAGTATTCAAAACAAGTGTGTTTTCCTTCAGCCCTGGAAAACTATCTCCAGAATTATTGCCTAGAGGAATTCTTTTGTTCAGTTTTCTGATAATGATAACGGTGTGGCATCATTAGGAGGGAAAACTGTGTCCTTTAAAGGGTGGTGAATCCTGGAGGGATAACAGAAAGTGTATATTCATCCCCAAATTGTAGGATGTTGGTTCCACTTGCACCTGGGAGAGGGATGTGTTGATCCATATGCATTGATGGACAGGCACATTTTAATTTTTATTTAAGGGACACTTTATTCACTTTATTTTGGTAATGTGCTGCTGAGACCTGAGAATTTTTTTTTTCATTTTTTTCTAGCTTGTTCTGAAGCAAAGTGTATTACAAGCCTGCTTTGCTGCCAGAAACGGAAAGTGATGTTTGGCTCAACCTCTTTCCAATGGGTGAATCACAGCCAGGTCATATCATGGTTTGCATTGCTGGAAAAACATCAACAGACTGGCATAACAGAAGTAGGTTAAGCTTCTGTTTAGTTTGCAGATTGACAAACAGATGAGGATCACTGGTATTTCAATTATTGGTGAGCCAATGGCCTCTTCTGGGTACAGATGAAACTGAAATGTGTTCAGTCCTGGAAAACCTCAATAGTGGTGTAACATTTGCTCTCAATTACTCCTTGTATGACAGGATTTCTGATGGAAACGGAGTTCAGAAAATATCAGCATACTGTGATTATGCTACTGTAATCTGTCAGGCAGTCAAAAGGCTGGAAAAAGTTACGCAGTTTCAATCACAGAACAATTTTCTGCTTGTTAGAAACAATGTGTACTTTCAGAGAGGAGAGATATGTGTACATTTACAATGGGTATTTTGAAGAGAGGCATTTTTGTGACTAATTTTGTGCAATTAAATTTCAGGCAAGGATGTGGTTTGAACCTGAGTTTTCCAGAATGAGCCCTGACAGAAGAGGTAAATGAAAGTAAGCCAGCAAATTCCTTGCTTGATCTACATGTCTTATTTAGGGTTCATGGCTGTGGGGAAAAAAATGTCAGCCAAAGGTTACAGGAAAAACATTATTTGATATGATATAGGCTTATGTGGTTATGCTCACCTGGTTTCAACTGACAGAAATAGCTGGTGCATTGCTCCACTCATGACTAACATTTTAAACATTAATTTGCTTCAGACATAAGTCAGATCCTAGGTAACCTTCTCGTCAAGGAATGAATGACACAGGGCTGTGATGAAGCTGAAGATGGCTTGCCTTGGAAGAAGAAGGAGTAGCCTAGGGAGGTAAAGACTGAGTATGAGCATACCTGTGGCACTTCAGGATGATGTTGATTTGACAATAAGCTGAAAAGGTGCATCTATGTTTGCATTTACTGGTGATTACGTCAACAAAGTTCAAAAGAAGTTGGGGGATAAATGAAATTGGTTGTTGACATGTATGCCCTGGATAAAATAAAAAAAGTAACCTATATTTCCATTAGATCTCGAATTTCAATGAAGTACCAATGAAACAGGTGTACTTGGGCTTTTTTTTGCAAGGAGGGGGTATATTTTTCAGTATTCATAAAATAGTGATTTATAAAAAAGTGTTTTATCACCCTTATCACACTTCTATCACTGAATGATATCACCTAATGGCATAATTTAAGATTTCTCTATGTTAAGCACATTAATATTTTAAATTCAAGTTTAAACACATCTTTTTCTTTTTCCACTCAAGATTAACAACCTTCTAGAATTTCTTTTATTTTATGCTATTTCAGTTTTGTCTAAACTGCTTCTATGTTTAAGATATTTTATGCAATATTTTCTTAACTGGCAGAATTTCCATTGGAAAATTTCTCTTTACACATGACAGCAGCCATTCAGCATGACATGTTTCACAGAATTACAGGTATTAGGTAATAGATTTGCTGAACTATATAAATGGTATTTAATCCTGAAAAGTTCAAAATAACTAAGAAGGTATTAAAAGGGCCAGGGGAAGAAAATGCTCCACTCTATTCACAAGAAGTATTGCATGATGATCTTTTTAGTAAAGCTATCTTTTACTGCTGAAATAATTGAAAAAATCCTAAACCATGAAGAGCTAATAAAAAATCTTGAAATTTTTTCCTAATTGTTGAGCTTACAGGTAGCCTATCAATAGTAGTACTAGTACTGGCAAGGAGAATCCAAAAGAGCAAGTAAAGCATAAAAAGACCCTGTCAGTCACCCATCATTTTAAATTAAATAAAAGAGCTAGTATATGACAGTAAACAGTTCCAGATAGTTGAATGAAGATCTAGACATACATCTGGATTTCAGATGTAATTTTTTTCTGATTTTTTAATGTGAAAATATTACTGAGAATACTGTAAGGGCTAAAAAGTTGAAGAAGCCCCAATATTAAATTTAAAGGAGGTATTTATGATAGTTAAATTAGGTCATTCTTTAATGGACTACTGTTGTGGAAGAGAAAATACATTAATTAATTACATCATAACTTCATAATAAATTGAGGAGACAGAAAGCAAAATGGGAGTCAAGTGACAACCTAGAACGTAAAGAAAAAGCTGTGCTTACAAGTAAAAAAACCCCCAAGGAATTCATTCACTAATTCAGGCTCCATCATGCGTCATGATTACTTAGGAACATAAACACCACACCTCTGAGCATGCCCCCTTTCTTATTCTTTCCCACAGCTTTTATTGCTGAGCAGAATCTCATATGGTGTGGGTGTCCCTCCAGACAGTTGGCCTCTGCTTTTCTGTCTGTGCCCCCTTTCATCTCTTTGTGCACTCCCAGCCTACTCACTGGTGGGGCTGTATGAGAAGCAGAAAAACCTTGACCTTGTGCAAGTAATGTTCAGCAACCAATAACACACCAATGGTGTCTTGTCAACACCATTTTCATCAGAAACCCAAACCACAGCATCCTACCAACAACTGTGAAGAAATGTATCTGTATGCCAGCCCAAGCCAATACATCAAGCGAGTATTTTGAGAACCTCTGTAGGATTTAAAACAAATGAAAACAAACAAACAGACAAACAAGCAAACAAAAAATTAAACCAGCTACTATTATTACTACTACTACTACTACTACTAATAAGAATAATAATAATGATTATTTAAACCCCCTAATGGTTGGGTTTTATGAGAATTGTTTTTAAATTGTTGTTGTAGAGATCCCATGAAGTACTTCAGCTTCCTCTTACAATGACAAGGCCTGGAGTTAAAAAAAGGTAAAAGAGGTAATGGTCTCAGCAGAAACCTTTAAAAAGCTAAACAACACTGTGCTGGTCTTGTCTGGAGTAGAGTTAATTTCCTTCCTAAGTGATTAGTAAAGGTCCATGTTTTGAATTTGTGTTGAACACAGTGATAATAATATAAATTAATTTTAATTATTTAAACTATATAATTTAAATTTTAATTATTTAGTTTTAATTATTGCTGGGCAGGATTTACACAGATCCAAGGCTTTGTCTGTTTTTCATAGTACCATTCTGGCACAAAAGTCATGGATACATGTCAGACTGGGAGGAGACGCAGCCAGGACAGCTGATCCCAAATGATCAAAGGGATATTCCAAACCTTATGACATCATGCTCAGTGTATAAAGTGGGGGAGCAAAAAGGGGGTAGATTGGAGTGATAACATCTATCTTCCCACGTCATCATTATGTGTGATAGGGTTCTGCTCTCCTGGAGGTGGCTGAGCACCTACCTGCCCATAGGAAGCACTGAATTCGTTCTTTGTTTTACTTCGCTTACATAGGCAGGTGGTTTGGGGTTTTTTTGAACTATTGAACTGTCTATCTCAACCCATAAATTTTTTAGATTTCACATTTCCTTTCTCTCTAATCCCACTGGTGGGGGAGTGAGTGAGCAGCTGCACAGTGGTTGGTCGCTGGCTGGGGTTAAACCACGTCAAAAATCAGAGTTACTAACACAATATATTTTCATAGCACCAAAGTGGACAATTAATTGTTGAAAAACAGAAGAAATCTCTAAGAGGAAATCAAACTTGAAATGTTTTTTCCCCCCATAGGTAAGGTAGACTATTTCTGTCATTTATTCAGGCACCAAAAATATATATTTAGAAAAACCCTGATATGTAAAAGCAAACTTATATTGTGTTTTAATGAGTGATGAAGAATGAAATGTTACCTTTACACCTCTATCAAGTCTATAGTTAAAAACTTTTCCCATTGTTTTCATTTTTTAGCATTTGCATTGAGGAAGTTGGCAAGAGCTATCAAAACCCAAGTAGCGTAACTTGAAAGCCAACTGCACAAAACAATCAGGGTCTAGCGGGATGTATAATAAAATATGCCAGATTGTGTCATTATAATGCAATTTTGGAAGAATTATACATATTCATTCTTCTCATTTAGCAGCTGAATGACAACAAGCAGGTGAGAACATCTATATGATACATCAAGGAAGACAGTTGCCATTATGAACAAAACATAAAGGAGTGTGACAGAGCTGAAAAATGGAAGGAATGTTCTGTTCATACCTTGCAGGCATTGTTATTCTTTGATAGTGAAATGAAGCTTGCTGTGCAGAGGGGTATGTATTGCTGTCATTGTAGGTAATATTTCTGTGACAAATTGCAAGAAGTATGTATTTCTTAATAAAATTCTCAATAAGTTATTTAAAGGTATTCTTAGTTTCAGGAAACTGCCAGGTTCTTCTCATTTCTATTGTTATGTACACAGTTTTTTTTCTTTCTGTCAAATGAAAGCTAGATTCACTAATGAACTCCAAAAACATGACTTTCTATTGTAATAATGAAAAATAAAATTATACTGTGACATTACTGAATGACAAAATAATCAACTCCCTTCCCTATTTCTAAAATGTGTTTTTGGATTGTAAAATGCTTCTTTGTATCTGTAAAACAAATAAATAAAAGGTACTTTCTGAACTCTGATTTTTCCCTTCTTCTCCAAACTTTTTCAGTGCAATACTGACAAGTTGCTGTTTCTTGTTGTTCAAGCCACAGTCATACTTTGACAAATTTTATCAAAACAGATCTGCCTCTAAAGAATTAAGAGTTGTTGCTTTGTAACAAGATTATATTAAAAAACATAAACTTAAAAAGGCATCTCAAATATTCTAGAAAAAGGAAGGATATGACTGATGTTTTGGTCTGGACCATATTTTCAATAACAGATATTCTGTAATAAAGAAATGCTTACACAGTTGAAATGACTAGACAACATCAAGACCACTGTTTGCTTGTCTTTTCTGCAGTTTCACATTTCTTGAGGAGAAAAACAACATTAGAAGTTAATGCTTGGGTGTTCATGACACCTGAAACATTGCAAGACATGATCTTTCATAGCAAAAAGATTAATTCTGATATGTGGTAGATTTGAAATATTATGGATAAATTTTGAACCATCTATAAAATATTGGACATGAAAGTATGTATTATTATCATTTGGATGCTAAATTATAATCAGTGATCACTGAAACTTAGGTTAATTTTTTTTTCTTCCAATATTAAAAATAATTTGTCATGATTTTATACATAAACTTATTTATTAGATTTCAACACTCTTTCCAAACTAGCTGTTTTTGTGACTGTGGAAGACTGTGACAGAAAGACTTTCATAGACATTTAGTGGAAGAGGTATAAAAAGTAAAATGCCTTTTTATTTAGAATCAAACACCATTAACTGCGCCTTTTTAAAACAGAAGTGTGGTGGGATCCATCCTTCAGCAGCCTTTAAAACCTATAGAAGTAGGACTTGAAGAATTTTTTGAAAATTGAAATTATGTCTGAAAATAAATAATACTTGAAGATCTTATTCTCTGTTCTTGACATTGTTACCTAAGATTTCTCCCTTCAGTAAAAGTCAGAAATTTTTGTCTCTTGATCTACAATTAATTTTCTTTGAATGGAAACATTTGCATTTCTTTTCATCACATTTCTTATCTCCCTGAATCATGAGTGCAGGTAAGTACAATTTTCCCCTCATTGGCATGCTTTACATTAATGACAGACAATCTTAAGCACCAAATCTGATTGCATACTGACTGTATTTGGTCTTTAGGCTTAAGTGGCAATTATAAAATCTGCAAACAGCAGATGGGTAGAAGAATTTGAATTGTTTTGCCATATCAGAGATGTGCTGAGAATTTTGGCAAGCATGGGAACTTTTTGAATGGGTAATGAAAACACTGAGCATGGGACATATGAAGGAAAATACTGTGAGATAAAACACGCTACTCACTCTACTCAGTATGTGTCTGTGGTGAAGGAAAGCAAAGGCAGTACTGAGAGCAATTGCACAGAATACAGGGTCCTGAAAGGACTCAGTCCATATTTCAGGACAGTGTTTGTGGTGGAATTCCCAGACAGTGAGGCAAATGATTATAAAAATTATCATAGGTTTATAGAATCCTTTAGGTTGAAAATGAACCTTAAAATTAAGACAACAATAAACCTAACGCTGCCATGTCTACCACTTATACCTGCATAGAAAATTATATATCATGTCCCACATAATTGTTCATAAGTAATGGTGCACATCAGCACATGATGCAAGTCTGTGGGTAACAAAAATGAGTTTAAAACTTGATAGCTCAAGTTCAGGAATGCCTTTGAAAGAATAGTATCGTGTTTCTGTGTTATACATGAAGGCCACCAAATAAAATCTTGATCTTCTGAAACATTCAACATTCATGCTGTAGTGTACAGGCTACTGCTGTATCCATTTCTATATTTAATTTATATGCTTTCAACATTTAGTAAGTAGAAATATTTTTAATTTAATTTATTTTATTCCTTTTTACTGCCACTGATGTTTCATTGTGCTCCCAGTTGCTCTCCCGTGTCTATAAAATATTTTGTCTTTACAGAGCAGAGATATAATTTTTTAGATCAGTGTTTGTCTCAAAATTTTTAACTCTTTTAAAATCAAATTTTCTTCTTTATTGCAGGAGTTTTCAGCTAAAAATACATATGGTTACTGAAAAGAATTATAGTTAATATTTAGGATTGTAGCATAAGGATAAACAAATGTTAATTAGGACACAATTACTTAGAAGGTCCTTTTATCACTCCAGCAAGAAGAGTAATGGATTATTACAAACATTAAAAGTATAAAATAACAGCTGATATGTTAATGGAATTTTTCAATTCTTTGTTTTACATGCATGAGTTACAGATTTGTTTTAAATGTGTTTGTTTTCTATGGGTCTTTGATCTGGTTGATTGATTTAGCTTGTAAATAAAACCTTAATTTTTTGTCTTATTTTGGAATTATGGCAGTTCTATCCACTGGGTACATCATCAGTCTCAGATTAAGAATCTGCAGAATATATTCTAATCTCTGCCTGCCCCTTTGACATTTTGGATGGATTAACATAAGGTCAATATATCTCATCATAGAAACTATCAGATATTTTCCTCAAATCTATGATCTATCCCATACATTCTACTTATTCAGATAAATTTATTACCCCATATATATATACTTTTAGTGTACATTGGCAGTTATTGGAATGTTTCTGTAAATGGATTGCTGGGAGCACTGTACACACATTAGGCAAGGGCTACACTCCAGAAATCAGCCTCTGGATAGCATGGAGATAAGAGGAATAATGACTCTACAAGTTAAAGCTTATTAATTCTGCACTTCAAGAACGACCACTGTCACGTATCTTCTGCTGCTGAGTATCAGGTGTGCAGACTTGAAGAAGAAAAGGCAGCTACATATTGTAACATTTGGATCTACAACCTGCTACCATATTTTCTCTGACAGTAAGATTTTCTGGATTAATTTGAAGAACAGGGATGATTTAGGGCAGTGTGTGTTTTTAGTCCTTGACATAAAAGCAGGCAAAAATAATTGACTCCAAAAGTTGCCATTTGGCAGGAAGCATGCAAATATTCCGGATGTATTTTTCCAACAGTTCAATGATTTATTATAATAATTTGTTTCTCACGTGATTTCTAGATACCACATCTGCTTGGACTTATTTTACTGCTGCAGAAGACAGGTAAGCCAAGGGCTCGCTTGTTAGAAAATCTGAAGAAAATTGAAACCTGGTCTGTGGTCTCCTTTTCCTCTGCTAGTATATAGAGGCTCAACAGCTGAACTGGTCACCTTGGAAGCTTCCAAATCAGTTAGAGACTTATGAGCTAAATGTCTTTGTATCTAAACCCATTTAGGACTTTTATCACTAGATATGTTTGGATCATGTTATTATGGACAAGGAATAGACTAGCATCCGCAATCATTTTAATGCAGAGATGTGCAGACCTCCATTAAAGAACTCTGGCTGCTGGCAAATATATTCCAAAGGCAATTTCTGGCTATAAACTTAATGCAACAAAGGGCAATAAAAAACAAAGTAGTAAAATAAAAAAAAACCCCTGAAATTAGTTTCAGACCATGATTGAAGATGGGGACATGAACAAGGTAAATTAAATAGTTGTTATGGACCTATGCATGTCATATACTGAATTTATAGGTATTCTCAATGGCTCTTGTCACTCTAAACTCTTTTTCTGGATGGATTATCCAGCGCTACTACAAAAATAATAGATTTGTTTCTCTTTTCTTGGACAGATCTATCTTTTCTAGACTTTCTAGAATTTTACATGTTGAACACTAATGGAGAAGTTGGAATATCTTCTGGAGCCAAATATCACATTTTAAAAAAAGAAAAATATAGTAGAAAAACCCCAAATTTCTTCAAGAAAGTCTGAAGAAAAGAATAGATCAGTCAATGTCCTCAATAATTGGAAAAATTTTATCACTTTTTCAGAAGAGTGCTTGGTCAGAAACCTTTTGGAAATATCTATGACAATTTATTTCTGTTCATCATACTAGTCATAACCTCATTAGTGCAGAAAACAGTGATTTACTGTTTTGAGTTGAGAACAACAGTGTAACATCTATCTGTAAGTTGCTGTCGGGGCATTAAAAAAGTCAGGAACATGAATAAAAGTTATATTTGTAACTTATGTGAAGTCTATTTTCTGTTAGTTTGCTGAGAAGCAGCTCGGGTCTTCCCAGCCTATAATATAGTATTTGTGTTTTTTTCATCACTGAACTTATATTTGTTTTAAGGGAACAAAATATCTTACAACAGTCCTGACTAATCGACAAGATTCACCATATTCTAAAATGGAAGATAAAATAATGTAAAGATGTGAATCACTTTGAAGATGTGCTAAATTGCTGTAAAACAAATAATTTACATTTAAATAACTTATCTCCTTTTCACCTTATTTAAAAGTAATCTTTACTCTTTCTCAACTAATACCTAAATTTATGAGCTAGTTTGATCATATTTGTGCAATAAAATTGAAAATTTTAGGTATGGTAAGTAATCAGTTTTAGTCTCTTCATCTGTGTTTCCAATCTCATTACAGATTGCAATTTTCAGTGCAGATTACATGATGACCCATCAGTGGCTTTGTTGTTTCTGAATTACTGATTCCTCGACTATTGCCAGATAAGAACAAAGACTATGCATCAGTCTGACAGCTTGCAAACAGAAAATGGGCTTGTAGGATTGGATTTAAATCCCAGGTGTAGGGGATAATTACCACATCAGTCATGCAGTAACTGAAAAATGGTATTTCAACAAGAAAAATTGCATTCCTTTTATAGTGCCAACAGAAATCATTTTTTGAGGCTTCATACTGATTCAGTGCATCATTACTTGTGCACTGTACTCATTAAACATAATGTTTGTTACAACCTTAAAAACTTATTTTTTCAGATACTTTTGTGGCTGAGTTAGCTCAAATCAAGGTTTGTGAAACCTTTACAATGGTGAGGTCATTCAAAAGTATAATATACATTATACCAGGGAAACAGCAGCAGAGCCCAAAACATCCAAAACCTTTTCTGCTTCAGGGAAAAAAAAAAAAAAAAAAGGAGACTAAAGTAGAAAAGCATAAATCCTACTTTAGAAAATCCTCTGGGGTTAGACCCTTTGATGCAGGCCTTTCATTAAACTAAATAGAATGGTAATAGTCATCATTTGTGTGGGCTTATTTATAATTTTCAGTAAACAAGATACTGTTATCAATTAATTATTTTCTAGGCCAACAAATCAAAAACATGATAAAAATAAACCATAAACAAACTAAATCTTTAACGTCATACTATTGAAGCAGAGATTTACTGTATCATTTATTTTATAGATTGACTATGGTCAATTTTACTTTATTATTAAACAGACAGTAAAGCAATAAGAAGGTTTAACAGAGTACTCTGTGGGTCCAGAAAATTAGCAACTGGCAATCTGGAGGAAGGAGAGGGAAGACAGACTTGTTCGTTATCTCGAATGGAAATACTTTTACTTATGTCAACACTCAATGTCTGAATTTTGCCAGGTAGGCCACCCATGCTCTGAATTTCCCACGGATAACTTTGGCAATACCCAACTGAGGCTTGCAAAGGCAAATGTCTTCTGCAGTGTATTTCTCTAAGTGTCTTCTGCAGTATATTTCTCTAAGCTTATAAAGTGAAGAGATAATGGGTTTTGTAAGAACCACTTCTGGCTTTAGGAAGCAAGCAGCAATACTTGGATTATTTAAGGAAATAGAGAGGAAGACTCAATGAGTTCCAGGCTAGGTGAAGATGTAATCTCAATGAGACAAAACATGAACATGCCATCCCCAGAGCTCTTCATGTAGCTTTCCATGTCTATTGTTTTATGTTGTTTGCCTGGTTTATCTCTGGCAGTCTTACAATTAATTGTATGTCAGATACACATTAACTACTGGAGAAGCTGTGAGGCAAGGCAACAGTTTACAAACCACTACCAGTATTTTAGACACCATTACTAGTCAGCCTAAAAAAACAATCCACTTCCTTTCATCCACCTAAAATTTGTCTTCCTCATTCATTTGGACTTTTCAAGCATATGTGGAATGAACCCTTGGCCTACAGAAGGTTTCAGGGCTGAATACTTCTACCTCAAATGAGTTTCATGTAAAAGGGTTAAGGTGCCCCCGAGGTACTTTTTGTACTCAGCACTGATATTCCCACAGAGTGTCTCTGCTAAATTGTCTCCAAAACCAGCTTCTACATGTGTTCAGGAAAAATACAGAATGCTGCAAAAAGCAATCGGGAAATTTACGAAACACTGGAAAGACTTTTAGGCTCAGGGAAAATTTGGATGCTTTTTTCCCCGGTGTATTACATTCTTTAAGAGATAAGTCCATAACATTTTGCTCAAGGGTCTGTTCTTGTAGAAATTGAGCAAATTAAAACTTTTTTTATTGTTCGGTACTCATAGCTGAGCATTGTTCATGATGCCACTTAATTCAGTTTTGTGGGGAGGGGGAAGAACTGTGTCAGGTATTTTGTGTCTGAAACTTCAGAGAGAATATAAAAGACCTCTTGACATAAATCTGTTGGTATTTTCAGTGGGAGTACTTCAAGAGACTTTAAGAGAAGTGAGAAAGAGACTGTCTCAATTTCAATTAATTCAGTGTCCTGAATGTATAGAATGAAGATTCACAGGTAATAATACTGCCATGTACTTCAATAGACAGAACACAATATGAGTGTATTGATTTCCAACTTATTATTTGTCTTTGTAGCTTGCATAATTTGCACTGTCTTCTGAGGACTGCTCTAACAGTTGCACATAAAGGAAATTAGTTACACAGTAGTACTTTCAAAGGATTTTATGAAAACTGGCAATGGTAAGTGCTGTGATCCTAAGAATAATAATGTACAGTCGCAGATGAGGTGATAGCATTGCTGCATTGCTATCTCACCAAGAATGAAACTAGAAATTAGTATTTTGTTCTGGTCTGGAAATGCCAGCTTCTGTAATGCTGTGGCAAATGGAATTTAACTGCATGATTGTTGTGACTTACATGTCATAGATAAATTGTGGGGTCAATACGAAGCAGATTTAGGGATTATAAAATATTTTGCAATTGTGCAGCATTTTGAAGACAAATGAGTTTTGTATCTGACTTACTTTTTTAGTTTTCATGAAGTTTTTTTAATTTCAAGCATTTTAACTATTTTGGGTTCTCTTTATTCTAAATGAAATATATTAAAAAAATTTAGCATTAAAATGACAGTCATGTTCTTATTGCAATTTTTAATTATTTTAAGTGTGCAATGAGCTGCATCAATCTTCATGCATACGCTCTGAAACATTGGCTGTTCTGGAGGATAGCACTAACACTCTATGATTATCATATATCTTACAAATATGTCTTGGAGATATTCAATGACATGAATATTACATCTCTAGTATAGGAATGAAAAATATTTTCATTTTTATTTCTTCTCAAGATTAATAATTTTTTTTCCTTTCATTCTTTTGTTTGTACCCTAAGACACAAAATTATCAGTCAGTTAACTTGAACACAACAAATACAAGGACAGCAAACAGGTAAATGGGCATGCAAAACACTAATTTACACTTGCAAAACAGGTAATTTCACGCACTGGTGGTAGTCTGCACATGCAATTATTCATCTTGTTCATGCATATGCATGGCTTCAGCACAATTACCTTTTTACATATGTGCATATATTTCACTGGCATAGTTTAGTCAACGATATTTAGTCATTATGATTTGTGTGCATGTTTAAACCCTGCTGTGTTCATTCAGAATAGAATATATGTTCATGATCCTTTTGCATCAGGTAGCTATATCATATCAGTAAGTACTGGTCTGTCAAGAAAAACAGCTTCGTTAAACCTTAAGATTCAGTGCATTCCATACTACTCAATCTCTTATTTTCTGTAGCAAACCTCACTTTCACAAAACATGCACCTCCATCTTCCTTACACATTAGACTTTCAATATTTTAAGGAAAATATATGAAACAAAAGCACAAGATGTGATGGGGTAACAAGTGAAATATTTAAAATATGTTATACTGCTATTTTCACTGTATGACATTATTAAAAAGAAGAGCTCTAGTCTAGTTATAAAAATTGCAGATTCTTAAAATTTCAAGTGTTGCCATTTTATATTGCAAAACAAGAAATGCCAAAGAAGTCGTATCAGACCCATTTCCACAAAAATGGTCATGTAGAACTTCCCTTATTGTGGAAATTGCGCTACTTTTATTCTGATTCCTTCCACATAATATATGTGGAAAAGCAGAGGTCTCCCTCTGAAATGTGCCTGAAATACAGTTCAAACTATGTCACTGTCATGCACCCTGTTGATCTGGACCCTGAACTCGACCCAGATAATGAACTCCCCAGCTTGAACTTGGATGTGCCTGAAGACTTGCCCAGAAATTGTGGTGCTGTGTCCGACCCTCATTACGGTCTCCAGGACTGGTTCTAACCTGGACCCACGGACTTAATTTCCCAGCTTCTCCTCAGACAGATCTCATCACTGTGGATTTTTCTTAACAATCTGCCTGTCCTAATTTATCTCCACCTACCATGCTCGTGGCTGGGACAATGGGACAGGCCCTGGCCACAGGGCACATGTGGGGAGTCCATATGGTTTGTAACATCCCGACTGTAGGGTGACATCAGCTTGAGCAGCCTGAGTCTGCATAATTCAGCATTCGTGGGCTAGCAGCATTCTCTGTGCCTGTCTCAAACACCAGGTTAGTGACAGAACAAAGGTCTAGGGAATGTAATATGTGCTAAACTCAACAAGCATGACAGCACTCTCCTCAGCTAGAGGTACTGTTTCTAGATTAGAAAGAGGCCTACCTTATGCACAAAGAATCCGTTCTACCTTTTACTATGCCTAAATTCAGGCACAAGAAGAACACACTGGACAGGACTTAATGATTGCAGAAATCAGTCCATCCACAGACTGTGCACCTATAAAGTTTGAATGACACACTGCTCCTTTAAACATGGGTCTATTTATGAAAAGAGCAGTATGTTTCTTATTTTGAAATGGGAAATTGGGATTAAGCCCTCTCCCTATTCCTCTCCGTTCCCACAAAATTATATTCTGTAACAGCTAGCTGCATATTTCATTTTCCAAACCTCAAACAATTACTTCTGGGCCATTACAAAAATGGAAGCTTTTGGTTTGAGAAATAACTGCTTCGGAAAAAAAAGAAAAATTAAAAATCTGATTGGACAGTTCAAATAATTTTTTCATCAATTTTCAGAGGAAGAAAAAGGCAAATCTATTGCCAAATTTTGGCTAAACAGCTTCAGATATGCAAAAATGGGTAAAATATAACCATTTATCATAAATCTATAGTTATGATATTGGGTAGGATTTTGAAGGTCATCAAACATTTCCACCATCAAGAATCATTGTATGTCAATAGAACTTGGGCCCTTCCCTCTTTTCCATGAATGAAAAATGATTAATTGCATTTGATCTAAAGGAATGTGAATTTAGTGCCCTTGCAGTATTTTAAGGGAGCCCAGAAGAGTGCTGGAGAAGCATTATTTAACAGAGAATGTAGTGACAGGACAAAGGGTAATGGTTTTAAACTGATGGAGGGTAGATTCTGGTTAGATATTAGGAAGATTTTTTTTTACTCTGAGGGTGTGGAGAGACTGGAACAGATTTTCCAGAGAAGTTATGGATACCTCATCTCTGCAGACACTCAAGGCCAGTGTGGATGGGACTTTTAGGAATCAGATCTAGCAGATGTTCTTGATCATGGCAGGGCATTTTAACAAGATTTTTTTCAGGTACTTTCCAAGCCAAACCATTCTATGATGAAAACTATATTCTGCTTAAAACTCATAATCAAAATAACCACTGTATTTTTTTAAATAAGGCCAAAAATTGTTTATACCCAATTAAGTTTTATAAAAAAAGAACCCAGGTAAAGGCCCTCTAGTTCTTTCTTATTTTATGAGTCCGTGAAAAATTTATTTTAAAAATTTGTGTTCCTGAGACTTCTTTTTTTCCCCAGACTGAACTACACTCAGAAGACCATTGAAAGAAGAGGAAGAAGAAAAGAAATCCTTGGCTTTAAGCAGTATGTACACTCTTGTCTGCTTGCCCTTGTCTTATCTTTAGCTATAACTAGAAGAAATATTGCACCATTAAAAATAGTAACAGAAGTTCTTGGTGCCAATCAATACCCGATCTCTTCCTGTATATGGGGGTGTCTAGCATAAAGCAATAAACTAGGCAGATATATATACATTCCAAATCCTAACCTTGTTTTATGGTTAGAAAACTCATCAGTAGAACAATAGAGAATCTAAGTCCTTGGCTTCAGCTGACAACAACATTCTTTCTCTTATAAGCTCATATCTTTTGTCTTTTTTTTTTTTTTTGTGGGTGTAGATGGGGCTTTTAATTTTATCTGTGTGTTAGGATTAGGTTTGGTGTTACAGTTATGGATTGGAAATCCAACACTTCAGATGACCTGTTTATTCTGGGTACCGCCATGACTTCAAAGATATGGCAAAGTACCTTTGGAAATGGAAATGGAAAGTGTTGTAAGAGTAGCTTATTCCAGAGCCTTCAGCCCTGGGAAAAAGCTGATGACAATACAGACACTTCATTCTAAATTTTTCTGATTGGGGTAGGTTTCTTCTGTTGAATTGATGCTAGGGTTTATTTGGAGGTTAACTTTCAGTTTTAGAAACTAGAGCGTTAAGATCACCATTTCCTTTCAGTGTCCCCAAGAGCTGTAGAATTTTACAAGTCTGGAAACCCAAGATATCAATGACCTAAGCCCTTTCTTACTAACTTAATAGTATGAAGGCTTTGCCACAGCCTGTCAGTTTGGTGTTGTTACAGCATGACCTCAACAGTATATGTCACATGTTTTTGAGATGTAGTAAGAAAATATAAGGAAGTTTCAATGGATACAAGTCTAGAGATCCAAGAGAATCAAAATTAATATAAGTATTCTGTAAAAAAAAAAAAAAAAAGCTAGCTGTTGAATACGAATAAACTCGATAGCCTGAGCATTAAAAGTGGCCTTGAAATTCACATTTTATGACTTTACAAAACAAACTGGGAATGCAGTGGGAGTTAAGGTTTATATTTACTGCATCTAAACACGATGTTTCCTTCTCCTTCAGATTAAATGACAATCATAAGACACTAAGTTATGGAGGAGTGACATCTGGCTTCTCCACAGACACCTCAGGCAACTGTAGTAATAGCTTTGGAGATGGCTGTGTATCTGTAATAGAGTTAAGTTTGTTGTCTGGATTGTATTACCCTCTTACTCCCCTAGACATTTTGTCCTATAGCTCATATTGGAATTACTGAACCGCTCATAACACTGACTTATAAGCTTTTTCTTGTATTTCTGTCTGCTACTGTTGTGTTGGGTTTTGTTTTTTTTTTGTTTAGGTTTTATGCCCCTCAGGAATCTGTGAGCATACTTTGAAAAAAACTTCTAAAGGAAGGTTTTGTCAATTGGAACAAAACGAATCATTCTAATAGTAAAAGTCAAAAAATAATAAAAAAAAAATCTTACAAGATGAATGTGTATAGAAGTATAAAGGGAATCATAGCAGGAAGCATTTCTAACTCAGAGCTGAAATATTCATGAATGCTATCAGGTCAAAATAGTAAATAGTTGCCAATTTGATGAGGAAAATATACTTTCTTCAGGTTTTTTTTTTTTTTAAAGGAATATTAAAAGATCTGTTAAAATCTGATCTATTAAAATGCCAGTTATAAAACCTGTCTTTTGAAACAAAGCCACTTTTTAGCTCTCTATCTTATATTGTAGCTGATTGATCTATGTGATGTATAAAACCTAGAAACATTGATTGGATCCATTTATTTCCTGGAGAAAATTTTTATGTACCTCAGGCAGATCTCCTCCGTGTATGAGAATCATCTCTATGGCATATAAGACTAATATTTTCATATTTCCAGCCATCAGATCTGAAGCACTTCAACTTTTCCTTGCTGGTATACTTACAAAATTATGCTTCAGATGTTGCCAGCTGGTAAAAAATAATTTAACCCTTAGGCGACAGTACCATTTTCTGTGCTGGTTATGAGGTAATTTGCCTTCAGAAGGAATCTGAACTCAGTGGAAAGAGATGCAGCACAGCATCTCCACCATCAGACAGTAGCAGATCCAGTTGTGATTTCTGATTTCCTGTGGGACACAAGACCATGAGGGGATATCTCAGGTCTTTCTTTTGATCTTAAAAGCACTACAAAGTTAGAAACCTATCTGCCCTGTGAGTCTATCTTCTATAAATAATATGACAGCACTGTGCTTCATCTACTTTTGTGTCTGAATTAACTGGATTCTGTGGTAGCAGAAATGACATATTATTCAACTGGTGCTGTGGCTTTCGTGTAATCTTAGGACTTATACCATCTAGAATATCATCTTCACTAAGAAAATATCTATCAATGATAGTCAATCCAGTAATTCAGAAGCATTAATGTGACAAATATAAACAATTTTAAGTTGTGACCCTTAGACAGAAAGATTCCACATCTTGTCTGAAACATACTGAAGTACAAAGATTCTACCATTTGTAGTCTGTGCTTCAGCTGTTATCCATATGTGACCCATTTTGCCTCATTTGGAACTATTAAAATAATAAAAAATAATAAAATAAATTATTTGTTTTCCTAACCACTGGAAACTTACAAATAAATTTTTAAGCTAGAAGAAACTTGTTACAAAATTGAAGATACTTAATGTTGAAGGTACACATTATCATTTACCCGATTCTCAACAATTTTTACACAGATCCCAAAACATAATAAAAATGTATTTAATTAAATTTGTGAAAGCTTTATAAGGCTGGAAAATTGTTTTCCTATTGTTTCAAATCAAAAGAAGCACCATATAGACATTATTGCCAACATGAAATGCCTTTCAGTTATGAGTTATGCTCAGAAACAGTGAAATCTTTTCAAAAGTTGTCAGTCTCTTGCATCTTCCTCAACACAAACTTCAACCTTATTAAAAAATCAGGACTGCTAGTAAAGGTGTGAACAGATGTTTTATCTCCACATTTTGTGCATAAATGCAAGTACTTGGATGTAAATTGATCAAACTGTTGAAACAAATCATTTAAGATTTGTGCAGTGATTAATAATAGATGCCAGTAATCAAATCTTCCTGCCACCAGCACATCTGTTACAGAGAATTTCTGGTTTGCCCTATTATGCAAATGTGCAATAAAACAAATAAATTACTTGATTTAACAGCTGGCTGAAAAACATTATTTTAGGCGATTTTTTTAATGTATTGTTTTTTACCATTGATAGCCACTTGATGTAGACTAATCCAATTATGCTTTGTAGTGTCACAGAATGGGGGAGGGAACCTACCAAGTCTGCTCAGAAACTGCTGCAGAATTTTAAAGATATTGAGAATTTCTCAGACACTCGTGGCTTCTGAAAGTACAAAATACACAGGAGAAGAGAGTTTTCCTTGAATTTAATACTTCAGAAATACCTTCATATTATTTGCCTCTTCAATACTAGAAGTGTCACTTAAATAAGCAAAACTGTGAGACGTTGAAAAGACGATTTGATTCATCACAGCACATCATAATGAATATGATCTCAAAAATCTGCTTCTGGACATTTTGGTTGCTAAGCTCATGAATTGAAGAGAGGGAAACATCAGCACAGAATTACCCTTGATTTAAGATAGACTACAATGTTTGGTTATGGATGCTGCAGATTTCAGCAACCTTTAGTACCAGGCTCACAGAATCATAGAATCCTAGAAGTTGGAAAAGACCTTTAAGATCATCAAGTCCAACCATTAACCTGACACTGCCAAATCCACCACTGAATTCTGTCCCTAGGTGCTCCATCTATGAGTCTTTCGAGTGCTTACAGGGATGGATGAACCACATCCCTGGGCACCCTGTGCCAAAGCTTGGCAGCCCTTTCGGTGAACACATTTTTTCTAATATACACTGTACTGACGCATTTTGAGGACATTTCATATTGTTTTATCACTTGTTACTGAGGGAACTTTCAATTTTTTAAAGCAACATAATTTTCTCCCTTTTTTGTCTCAGGGGTGTAGGACAGGTTGTGTGAAACTTGTCTTATTTTTTACTGCTGTTCCCCAAGTGTATATTGGAAGAACTAGGATTACTTTTACTTCTGTAGGACGGAAGAAAAACCAAAGAAGGGAAAAACAGAAATAGTAAAATGTCTATCTAAGAGAGAACTTTGCTCTGAAAATATTTGTTCCCTTTATTTTTTTGCAACTAAACATATTTCTCCCAGAATTTTTTATGCTGAATTACACATTTCATGGAGTAGTGCTATAAAACCAGACAAACATTAATTTCAAACAAACATCATCTTTCAGCTCCCTGGGTTACCAGATAACCAGCTGTGTCAGCAACACATATTGCTCTAGAGGGACACATTTTAATATAGTCATTTCAGAGCAGAATATGTTGCTTTATAAACCAGGTTCAAAAATAGCCAAACAGATAGACAGAGATAGAATTCACCCATTAAAGGGAGATGATGTATAAATATTTTTGCTATTCTTAATGACTATCCAAAAATTGTGAAAAAACTTCCATGTCCTTTTATTCTGTATGAAAAAGATGCAGATATATGGGAAGCATATAAGGATATGATACACAGTCCTTATTCCATTTTCCTGGAACTAGAAATTCAATTTGTGTAGTACAATGTGTCTTTCTCTCTTGAAAAGGTGATTATCAGAACATGTTAATAAACATTTTGATCCAAATGTCAAAGTCTGTCAGGGTTTTTTTTTCCCTTCTCTACTTATTTTTTTGTCTTTTTATATGTGTTGCAGAAAAGACAACTGATTCAGGAGAGATCTTTGAGAGAAGGCATTACAATTAGCATAAATAAAAAGATTTAGAATATTGTCAATTATTCACTAAGAAAAAAATCTGAAAATTATCTGGACTTATTTGAATTTCAATAGATCTCCTCGGCTGAGAAACCAAGTTTCAGAAATAAGAGGAATGGAATTCCTCTAACTCCTTGTCTTGACTATTCTGCTTTTGGGAAGTCAAAAATCTCAAGTAAAACTTCCCAGCAATATTTTTTGTAGAGTTCTAAATGAAAGTCAAGAGTATATAAAGGGTTAAACATTTTTAAACTATCATTAAGTATGTGCATGTGGGTGTTTCCATTTAGTGTTTTCGGCATCATGTGTAAAGCATTGATACTTATTTTTATCAAAAGAGGTTGGCAAAGCAAAGAAATAAAATTTCTTATTGAAAAACACAGAATTGATCATGGTCTCTGCAGAGCCATTTAGTGTCACAAAGCAGGTATCTAGTAGTATTTCAGAAGCCTTAATGTATTCAATCACATTGGATTGTGAAAATATGGCACTGACACTAATCAGTCTTGCTCCCTTCTGGAAAGTCAGCTGAAGAGCAAACATCAGATCTTCTAAAATAATATTAGATGCTTGTGTTACCTGATTTGTCCCCTAGTAATCTCATGCTTGATACATCATAGAAAATTTCAAATGATTATGTAGTTTCTTTTCTTCATTCTTTGTCCTAGGGACTCATTTTCCAGATTACTGAACTGATTCCATCTTTCAGACAGTCTTTGCGATGAAAAGAATGCTGAGAAAATACCATACAAGCAAATAAGAGTTTTACATTGTTTATGTGAAATCCAATGGATTATCTAGAAAAAAAGTACATTATCCAGACCTCCTCAATCAACTCCATGTATTACTCCTGCCAGCAAATAAGATGACAGAATTTAAGATGAAAATATTAAGGTTGCAAATATTAAGGTTGAAAATATTTAAGGTTGCAAATGTAACCAATAATGTTACCTTGTAATTATACAGTGAAATTTGAGACAGTCGTGACTTTGAGAGTTCAACATTGCTTTCCATCTCTCAGTTTGTAGCTGTGTGAGCAAAACATTACTTATAATAGCAAACCTACAGAGTAAAAGCAGTTCTGAGGATTCAGGATACAAATGTGTTTGATCTGCTTTAACAAGGACATTGTTATCATTGTATTCTAGGACAGGACAATGGAGAAGATATGTGACCAGGACATTCCTATGTCCTTACAGTTTTCCATCTCTGTAGTAGTGTAGAGAGGTCATTTAAAACAGTTTTGGAAGCTTGGACAGTCTTCAAGGGAATCTTATGTGAACCAGAGAGCGACCCAATTTAGTACAAAATCAGAGCTGGAATTCCCACATTCCTGTATAGATGGGGTTTGAAAAACTCACCACTTTCTTTGATAAGTAGTTGATAAATATCTAGCAGGCAACATAAGTAATCAGCAGGTTGATGATGATCATTCTTGCCAACACGTGAGATCTGTTCAAAACAAAACAGATATTTGTAATTTGGTCAGTTTGCAGGAATTGAATAACAGGAAATATAAAATAAAATCAATACCTTTGTGGAGCTGCACCAAAACAGAATGAAAAAGAATGTGCACTTGCTGTGACAATACAGCAGAAACAGCAGAAACAATGATATAGGAAGGGGAATGAAAATCAATCACTTGATCAGAGAACAGAATTACTTTGATAGGATCAGTGGAAATATAGGAAATGAATGAATGAACTGAAGTTACAAATAAAACAAAAATTGTGTATGTATCCGAAAGATACCTACTGTGCAACTGGGGAGGGCACTGATATCATAAAAATGGCTACGGAATCCTGTGATAATAGAAATTGTAAAGTAATAAAATAAAAATGAAACCTTTTCTAAAAATATTACGATGAAATCCGTAAATCAGAGACAGCCGAATACTGTTCAACTGTCCTCACTGAACCATCCCCCTCCCTGGCCTCAGCTGTTCACAGATGTCAGTCAGCAGCTCTATATGCCCTCCATAAAATGCATTGAAAAACCCATATGGATTTGATTGTTTTTCTCTGTTAGCAAAGCAGAAATACAGAGGTATTGCTCAGCTAAAACTCTCATGGACTGATTGTATCTTGTTCACCTTAAATACCTCTTGATTTGAGCACTGTGTCTTGTCTTGCTTCTTGTTCTTCAGACTACTCTTCTTCACTGATATCTGCAGGTTTGCAAGGCAAAAAACAGTTACCATGTACTCAGAAGCTTTCATTAAAAAGTGCAAGGTCAGTCTTACCCTGCTACCTAAGTGCAGATCAGTATGTGAAATGTAATCAGATGGTTGATGGTCTTTTCTCATGGAAGAAATGATCAGACTCTCGATATTTCTGTTTTCTATATAATTGTTAGCGACAATCTAAACCACCTATCACTGTAAAACCTACTGCAAATCAAGCTGCATCTGGATACTGATCTGATGCTAACCATCACACAGCTTTCTGATGGTGGAGAGTATATCGTGTTTGCAGACCCTCCCCAGCATTTGGATTAATAAAGCACAAGTGGCTGCTAGCCATAACGCATAGCAAGACCAAATACCACTCTGTGGTAAGACTGACACAGCCTCTGTGAGTATAATCAATATTTTTTCAGTGAACTGTATGACAATCCAACCAGTGGCAGAGACAGGGAAATAGACTGCCATAAAGAGAGTACATGTGTGTATAGTTTGTTACATCATTACAAGATGCCAAATAATCCTCTTCAGCACAAGTAATATTATCTATGCAGCTGACATGCACCACTGCCCAAAACAAAACATATACTTGAGCTGAATCAGATTATCAGTGTTTTCCCTGTACTCTGATATGCTTGTAATTGAAATAAAAATAGCTTTTCTTCAGTTCCATATTGTAGGAGATTTTCTTTGACCAAAAAATAATGAGGCCAGTAAGCTTCTTAGAACAAGTTCAAAACTTTCAACACAGTGCACCTCTTAGAAAATTCAGCTTCTGATAGCTTCCTTTAAAGTAAAATATCAAAAATGGCAAGTATAAGTTTAGAATATATTGCAGAATGTAAGCATTGTTCTGAAGAATGCCATTGATTCCAAAATGAGGCACTGGAAATAGTATTTAAAAATGCTCATTTCCTACTGAGCTCTGGCATTGTTGCACTTGTTTGGGAATGGACAGTTCACACAGAGAAGCTGCACACCATATTGAATGAAAGTTACCAGTGAATTACAGGATGCTTTTGACCATGTAATGGAAACAATCACTATTCTATTAGGGACAATCCTAATAAGGCAGGCACTGCTAAGGCAGAAAGTACAGAACAGACTGAAGAAGAAAGCTGGTCTTTTATGGACACATGACAGACTTGGCCAACGGAAACAATGAAAAAAAGATCTTGTTACAATTGAATAATTTAGAAAGCATCAACCATACAATTGCAGAAGTTAAACTTGTTGCTTAGGTAATGATTTGATGGAATGAGCACTTCTGATATTGCTGAAAACTTTCTGTAGTAGGTCACAGTAACAATGGAAGTGTTTAACCATCTGTCAGTAAAAAAATGACAGGCCAAAATATAATATGTGGAAATGGACTGCTCCAAAGATAGATTTAGGACAGCCTTGAGAATGGCAGAAGTATGATATACTAATAAAATAGGAAGATGATGCCACTGATCTAATTAGGAGTATAGAACAGACTAAAACATTAACTCACTTATAGAAAATATTAAACACCATTATCTCCTGGAGGGACAATACAGCAGGACATAAAAAATGCAGGCGGTTCCTGGACTGTGTTGATGATAATGTTAGGGGAGTTAACAAGGGGATGTTAATGTTAGGGGAGAAAACAAGGAGAGGTGTAATTCCAGACCTTGTTCTCACAAACAAGGAGGGACTGGGTGGGGAATGTGAAACAAAAGGCTTCAGTGACGATGAAATGTTGAAGTTCAAGACCTTTAGGGCAGTAAGGAGGAGGCATAGCAAATGAATCTTGGAGTTCAGGAGAGCAGGCTTTGTCCTCTTCTGGGATCTGCTTGATTCACTGAAAAATCCTGTGAAATCCTTCACAAGGATCACCTCACCCAAGCTCAGAAGTGATGCCTCTCAGCAAAGGCAAATTTAGTAAAAGTGCTGTGAGGCCTGCATGGATAAGCTAGGAGCTCCTGGAAAAACTCAAGCAGAAGAAGGAAGCCTAGAGAGGGTGGAAGCAGGGACAGGTAGCCTGGGAGGAACACAAAGAAATTGCCTGAGCAGCCAGGGATCAAGTTGGTAAAGCTAAAGCTGTGATAGAATTAAACCTGGCCAGGGATGTCAAGGCCAATAAGAAAAGCTTCTATAGGTACATAGGTTATAAAACCAAGACTAAGAAAAATGTGGACCAGCTCTGGAAGGAAATGGGAAATCTGGGTAATTGGGATATGGAGAAGGCCGAGGTACTTAATGGTCTTTTTGTCTCGGTCTTCAAAGTGCTCCAGACACACTAGTCAAACCACAGAAGGCAAAGGCAGGGAGTGAGCGCAGCCTCAGCAAGTCTGCCAATGACACCAAGCCATGTGTTGAGATTGGCATGCTGGAGGGAAGGGATGCTGTCCAGAGAGATCTTGACAAGTTTGAGAGATGGGCCCATGAAACCCTCAAAAATTTCAACGAGGTCAAGTGCAAGGCCCTGCAACCTGGTCAGGGCAATCCCAAAAATGGATACAGGCTGCACACAGAATAGATTGAAAGAAGAGAAAGACTTGGGGAGAAAGACTTGGGGCAGAGTTGGCTGATGTGAAGCTCAACACAATGCAACAGTATGCCCTTGCAGCCCAGACAGCCACCTCTAACCTAGGCTGTATCAAAAGCAGAGTGGCCAGCAGGTCACGAGAAGTTATTCTTCCCCTCCACTCTGCTCTTGTGTGAGCACTCACCCCAGCTTGAGTACTGCATCCAGCTCTGTGGCCCCCAACACAAGAAGATCTGGAACACCTTTCCTATGAAGACAGACTGAGTTGAGTCTGTTCAGCCTGGAGAAGTGACGGCTGCAGGAAGAGTTTAAAGTGTCTTTCCATTAACTAAAGTGGGCCTACAAGATAGATGGAGATTTTTTTTTTTATGTGGGCATCTAGTAAGTGGGACTGGCTATTAGTTATTAGGAAGAAATTCTTTACTGTGAGGGTGGTGAGGCATTGCAACAGGTTGCCCAAAGAACCCATCTCTGGAAATGTTCATGACCTCATTGGATGGAGTTCTGTTTTAATGGAAGAATTATTTCACATATATATTTTAATTTTTTGAAAAGTGGCTTTTTTTGATGACTTACGCTAATATCACAGGTAATTCTACTATCTAACAATGTCATGACTGATCTAAAAATTTAGGCACATAAATATAAACCAAATAACAACAACATTATAATCTACTTTAAACCAGTATTTGAATTAAAAATTAAAAATTAATGAAGAGAGAGGGGATTTAGGGCATGATTTTAATGAAAAGATGATGAGAGGGGAACTTGTGATTATTTTAACACTTTGAATGACTGTTTTGCTGCTCTCTCAGACAAAGCTATAGTACAAGTGTTTCTTCTCATCTTTACAGAATGAATTTACATATTTAAATACTAAAGCAGCTTCACTTGCTCATTTATGAAGAAGTGTGTCTGAAGAATTAAAACCCTCATCATTTGCAATGGACCTACCACCTGTTTGAACATTAGCCATTTTTTCTCACAAATTTAAATTAAAAGCCATAGTAAGAAGTCAGAAATCAAAATCAGAATAAATTGCAAAAATCTTATCCTGTTCTGTCCTCCTTTCTTACGTGACTTCTCATGGCAATAATTCATAAACACAGGTATTTGGCTTGAAAAATGCAAGACATTTCCTACTTTGTGTAAAGGGCAGGAAGAAACAAACACTGATAGGTAGAGCATAAAGCACCGCATATTTTATACAGCACAATATAATTCTACCTACTGTCCTTTACTTCTGTATATATGGATCAATTTGTGAACTACAGATTCAGCTTTAGTATACCAGTACATTGTCTCTGGTGAATTTTAACCCACCAAGTTCTGTTTTAAGAAGCATGTTTGCATCTTTCCAAAGAAAACTACAAAGCATTTTCTAAAGGAGGTGTTCTCCTATTATATGAGGACTTACAGATTTATTTCTCTAAGGCATTTTGCTCTCTCTTTGGGTGCTGAATACATTATTTCATAGTGATCTCATTTCACAAGTTTGGCCTCTAAAGAACATGCAATGTCTCTCACCTGTAAAAGGTCCGTGACTCGTTCTGGTTTAGAAATGGAAGAATATTGATCATTCATTAAGAAAATTTAGTGCATGTAATACCATCCTCAAGGTGGAGATAAGGCAATATGCAATGTGGGAACAATAAGACTACTTAATATTCTAATCTTAATCACTTATCTACTGCCTGTATTTGGAACATTGCTCTCAATGGGCATGTTCTTTTGTCCTGAACTATCACTCAGGGGTGTTTTATTGTAATTCACTGGAGACTATTTGTTTGCTTTAAACTCTTGAATTTGGTACAGATTAATAAAGTTTTACAACTGAGGTTACAGGAAGCATTGTTACTGTTTCATACAAGTCTGAAATTGAAGTTAGATTGACAAAGTGACCTTTGTCTCACACACAGTGGTTTGGCAAAAAGATAAATGCAACTGTATTTCATTTCAACAACAACTCTTTCGATGTTTTATTATTCCATTGGCACATCTGTGGTTTGTTTTTATCTGTTCATTCTGAATAAGATTCTGTGAATGGAATTAAGGATCCCACGTCTGGTATTAGAAGTCAGGGATAAAAGAATTAATTTCTTATTTTTCCTTGCCTGGTGATAGAAATTAGTTTGTAGGTTGCTATTCACTGGAAGACCCCACAACCTTGACAATAAACAAAGCAGTTGTAGTCACACTCCACTAAGCAGCAGAAAATCAGATTCCAGAAAAAACACTTGTCTGTAAAAAACACATTTATGAGCAGAACAAATATTTACCAAAATTTTCAGTGATTGAGCGTTGCCTAAAATAAGTGCTCAGTTAAATTGAGATCTCTAATATATATGCTATATCTTCTGGCATTTAAATTTTACTTCCACCATAACAGTAATTTTCAATTAACTTTTACATTAAAAACACTAAAATTTACAGGACTTTTGATATTATTTCCTTATTTCTCTATTTTTTTCCAGAGTTTATTTTCAAATTTTCTAACATATGTAAATGTCATCAGATCTGACCCACAGTGATTTAAGGCTGATAAAACCTATATGTGAATAAAGCATGAGTTAACAGTCACTATGGAGCTCAGTGAGTACAGGAAGAGATGGGGCAATTAATTCAAGAATCCATTTGGTATGAGAATATGGTAGAGTGTTGCAGACATCACTAGAGGGAGTCATGACCTCACAAACCAGATGGGTGTGTTTCATAAACACTACTGAGCAGAAATCTGGGCCCAGAGTAGGAAATCTCTAGCATATTACACAACAGTCACCTGTGGAAATGGCTTTTTTTTGGTTTTTTGAGAAAGGACAAAGACAACTTTTTGAAACAAATATTAGAGGATTTAGCAGAATCTACCCATTTCATAAGTAATTCAGAGAGATTTCTGGGGAAGACTCAGTGTTTTTCAAGGATGGAGACTCCATAACCTTTGTGGACAAACTGTGCCAGTGCTCAGAGAATATTTCAGAGAAATATTCTAGTTATGTTTAGACATATTCTAATTATGTTCAGTTTTCAGCCCTTTTCCTCTTGTCCTGTCATTGGACACCACCAAAAAGAGCCTATCTCAGTCTTGTTTACATACTTCCTCCAGGTATGTACATCAACGAGGCCCCCTGAGCCTTCTTGTCTCCAGGTAAACAGTCCCATCTCTCTCAGCCTTTCCTAAAAGGGAGATGCTCCAGTCCCTAAATCACCTTCTTGGTCTTCCACTAGAGTCTCTCCAGTATATTAATGTATCTCCTGTACTGGGGAGGCCAGAACTGAACACAGCATTTATAGGTATGACCTCACCAGTGGCACTCATAAAGTTCTAAAGACACTATAATAAGGATGCATAAGGAACCAAAATCAGAAACCTGATATGTGGCAACAGATGCAAAGACCTTGATGAAATGGGAAAACATTGTCACCAAAATATAACTTTGTTTTTGTATTTTGAAGGAGTAGACAGGATTTTTTCCTAAATTCTAGAAACAACTCCAAGTAAAATCATATGTCACCATAATATGTAAAAAATATGTCACCAACATATACTATTAATTTTATAAGAAAACTTCTGATTTGAGACCTTCATTGTAACCAAGATGTGCTCTTATCAGTGTTAGGCTCTTTCCCATTGTCTAGCTTAAGAATCATTTGTACTGGTTAGGGCTGACAGCAGCAAGATAGCCTCTTGTTTTTGCCTTAAAATGGCTGCTGCCTGTACTCCTGTCCTTGTCTGGTCCTATGTAGGTGCCTATGGGGATGCCTAAAGAATTTCAGGTGATTCTTTGCCTTTAAAATAGTTTTAAGGGTAAACTAGGAGGGAAGGACTTCAAATCAAGTGGAGCTATCATACAAATGCAACTAATAAATTTGGCCTGTACATTGGTAATAGGTATTTGCTCAAAGTGAATATTGTGTTGCTCCTAAACTCCTTCAATTACACAGATTTTCTAGTCATAAAATGTCAGTCAAACAGTTCTGAAAGAAAGGTAAATAAGTAAAGCAGTTAAAACAATAAGTGTTTTAGAACGACCTTACAATTCCTTATGAAACAGGCTTGTGCCACTCTCCCTAAATTAATGAAAACTACAGTGCCTTTATGTAACACTTTACCAGTTATCAGTGTTCATACAGTAAACAAACAACATTATTTGAGGTCTCTGACAATTTATTCAAATAATACTGGAAACTAAACACAAGCAGAGGTATCAAACAAAAGTTTGCAAGCAATTCACAAGCAAAGATTTATTCCAAAAAAATCTAAATTTCTCAAAAGGCAATCTCAGAAACAGACCATGAAGAGAGAGATAGAAATGTGCAGTTAATAACAGAAATCACCCATTTGACTGCATAATATTTCTTCATCCAGTTGCCCTTTTCAAACTGCCTTTATTGGACTCCACTGGAAACTACAAAAAGTTGCTTTGTGTCCTCATAAAGATTTTTTAATTGAGGACTTAAAGAATTTTTTTTTGTTGTTTTAACATACCTTCCAACATACCGTTCACTTTCCTGCATGTATCTTCCCTTGCACTTCCAAGTCCTCTTCATATAGCAGTAAATTCAGTCTCTCCTCTTTCAGCTGCATTTCTTTCCCTTGCTACTATTTCAAAGTTTAACAGGATAGTTTTAATGTGCCCTTACAGAGGACCCTCAACCAGCAACTCTGCAGAACTGTGTTTGAATAATTCATCAGACTCAATCTTACAGATTAACTAATGTGCTAATTATGCAGAAGAGTCATTTATAAGGTTGGGTTGGGTGCTCAATGCTAAACATCACTATAAAATATTTATATGGTATTTGGGAATTTCCTGAAAAATGAAAATTATCCATCTTCCTGGTAGACATCCATGAAGATGGATAATTTCCTCAGTATTATGGTCCCGCTACACAGAAATGATTTATCAGGAATACAGGATCAAGTCCTGCTTCTTGAAGAGGTAAAATCTATTATGACTGTGTTAGAAATACGCTACCTATGCATACTGCAAAGATATTTAAAATTAGCTCATCAATTTAGATGACTCCTATAGTCACAATGCATCTTTTAATTTGTAGTAAAATCTGAATCTTGTATGTGGACTGTCTTTCAGGAAGTCTTGTTAAAACTGCGAATGAAATTTCTGGGTGAAGCATGAAATTTGGCTACACGTTTGGGCCACAGTAGTTTACTACTAACTGTACCTTTGAGTTATGTTTTAAAGGGAAGGAATAGGAAACTTTTTCATTATTAGAGAAAGTGGAACTCAGTGAAAAATAAAGAATGGTTTTTCGTACTGTAATAGGTAAATTTCTTCTTTCAGCAACATATTAGGTAACATGGAAAGCACTAATGACCAAAAGCTTACACCAGCAATACAAAAACGAGGACAGCTACAGATCCAGAGGTTAGATCTGCAACATTTCTGTAGCTAAATGAATTATGGTTCTTTTAAAAGAATATACTCCATCTTATTAGGAATATTTTTGCTGTCAATTTAGTATGCCAAACTCCTTTTCATAGGCAATAGAAAAAACTCTTTTCTGGTTTCATTTTAAAATCCATAGTTAGGAAAACTCCTTGGCTGTAACTTTGTCGATTGAGGCATAGTGCCTCCAGTGGTGAAATAGTATAATTCCACACACTTCAGGCAAAGAAACTGTCTCATACTGGCCTTTGTTTTGCTCAGGTCAAACCAATAAAAATATTTTAGAATAACTGATCTATAAGAACCTCTAGGTTCCAAGACAGCCATGGTTCAACACATTCACGAGGTGAAAGCAGATTGCTGGACCCAAAAAAAATTACTCCTTTTTAATGTTTCTTGCAGTTTGCATGTAAAAGGGAACTAAATGAACACCTTATCTTTTCCTTACAAAAGCATTAAATTTTTGTCACTCCACGTTACTTTCCACTTAGGACAAATATTTTTGCTTACTTAGTGTCATGGTTCTTTGCTTTGTTGTTTTGCTCACAGACTTCTTCCACAGGTCAGTGCTTCTTCAAGTACATGAAAATATCTGTGGCTAGTCTGCATTTTGCACAGAGATCTTGACTTCTAATGCCTTTAGGCTGCAACTCCACACTCAGCAGGATCTCTTCTTTCAGACTGGGTGCTTCAAGGCCTTCGTGAGACTTTGCACATCTTGCTGCCCACAAAATTTTTGAGCTCTGCTGCGATCATACCAACTTTCTTAGTCATGGCTTAAAACTGCAAATAACTAAAGTGCCTTGTTTTCAATATACCTCTCTGTCATACTATGTCTCATTTTTCTTACTCCTGACTGGTTTAGAAATTCGAAGGATTATGTGAATTGCAAATAGGCAAAGGTAGAAAATATCTGCCAGTAGTAAAAACAGCATAAGTTTCTCATGGACATATATGGACACCAAAGATCTGAATGTTCATATGGAACACTTTTAGGAGATGAGGGAGTGAGCTGGTGATGATGAGTGGTGTGAGAATTTTATGTTTGGAAGCATAAGGTTAACTGACAAAACTCTGTGAAGATAGTGCTAAATCTAATTGGAAAACATAGGAAAACAGGTGTAAAACTCACGGCAAGGATGATTTTTCAGTGATGAGTTTCATCTGTGATTTCTAGAGATTCTTCTTCTAGGAGCCAAGGAAAAAACAGCAATTATAAACAAATGTTTATGAAAAAATTTAATCTGCTTTCACTGACTTTGAGAAGGGAAAAAGATAGCAGGCAGTAAATAATAAATCATTTTAAATACCAGAGAAGTAAAACACCCATAGTTTAATACATTTACTCAAAAAATGAAGCTAAAAGATGCCTGGGTTAATAGTATAGTTTGAGATTGTGTATGAGGAGGAAATAATAATGGTTAATCGGGAGATTCTGACTTTATAAGAAGAGAGTATGTATATATTTCAGAGATAGAGAAAGAAGTGTCCTCATCTCAGTAAGAATGGATCTTTAGCTTTATTTGCTTGTGTAGAAGAGAAACAGAACTGTGTGGTTGCTATGGAAGAGAGACTTCCATGTGCTGGGAAATATATTGCATAAGTATCCATCCTGAAGAGCTCACAGGTGAAGCTGAAGTTTACTTCCTCTTTGGAAGAGCCTGTACTGCCCTTACAATTAGAGCTCATGTATTTCAACTCGAATATCTCTGTTTAGATTGTCTAGAATACTGATAGCAATCTACAGACTGAACATCTTTGGCTAGCATGGATTAGTTTGCTGGGTTTGTTTACACAATATGTCTATTAAATACATGTTTTACATGAATACTTCCTTGCCAGTGAATTGCAAATCTTCATTCTGTTAATGCAGTTCCGCCATCCCTTGAAAGTGGGCACATGAATGAATGATCATGCAGTGTTTGTTAGAAAATCAGACATTGTGGAATGTATTTAAAAACTCAATTTTTTTCTTTGTCTGTTTTAACTAAATCTTTGATTATGCAAATGACTGTATGTGAATATACCATTGACTTCAGCTCAAACCCTTTTCATATATGACTATGTAAATGAGATAAATTTAGATTCCAGTATAATTAACAGTCTGTTTCTGGAATTATTCTCTATATTCTGTCTTCGTGAGCTATAAAGATTTTTCACTATAATGAGCATTTATATAAACATAGAGTCACAGAGTGTGATACGCCAGATGGTTGCACTGCTATTCAGAGAGACCTTGACAGACTAGAGAAAGAGGCAGACAGAAACCTCTTGAAGCTCAACAAAGGGAAAGGCAAACTCCTGCCTCTCAGAAAGAATAACCTCAGGAACCATAAACAATGGGGGACAGTGAGCTAGGAAGCAGCTTTGCCGAGCAAGGTCTTGTGGCGCTGGTAGACAACTATTTTACCATGAGTCAGCAACTCACCTTCACAGCAAAAAAGGGCCAACAACATCCTAGCTGTGTGAGTGAGAATGCTGCCAGCAGACCAAGAGAGGGAATCCTTCCCCATTCCTCAGTGTTGATGAGGCCTTATCTGGATTCCCAAGACTATCCTAATGATCAGACCTCTGCACTGACAGCACTGTATCACAGACACACAGGATAGCTGAGGTTCGAAGGCCCCTCTAGAGATTCAGCTATTCCAACCCCACTGCTCCAAGCAGGGCCACCTAAAGCAGCTTTCTCAGACCATTGATTCAGTTTCTACTTCAAATTTGCTTTTACATTTCTTAATAGATAAACTTTATGAGGAAGGGGTAAATGACATGATTTCCCTTTAACTGGCCTGGCACATACATGTTTATACTGCGTTTAAGCAGCTGAAGCTGGCTGGTATAATCTTTTTTTCCATCTAGAGGAGCTAAACAAATTTGAATTGTTATTGAGCAAGGATAGATAGAAAACCATTTACAATTTTTTATTTACTGATATTCTGTACAAAATAATATACATGAAGATGCACACACATGCAAACGTGCTCAGAACCTTCATATATTAGAAGAGGAATTGCAGTCCTTTAAAGCATTAACAGACATAAAAGAGGGTTTTTTTCTATTGATGATTATAGGAAAAGATGGGAAATTCAATTGCCTGCTTGCGTACTTCCACATAGTGTTGATAAAAAGAACCTACAATGTGTAACATGGCATTGGTTGGATGGTGTTACAATACAGGTAGATTCCTGTTTTCCACTCTTGATTAATTGATTAAAAAGTTCAGAAAAAAAATCAGTGCATTTAACAAAACAAAAACAAAGATCCAAATCAAACCACCAAAAGATTAGCTCCCCAATATTCAGGGCTTTGAAAAATGAAAAATAATTTGATAGTTCAGGAAATTTTTGAAACTGCAAAATTAGTGAATTTTATTATTTGTATTTTACTTTATTCACAAGTATGCAACTAATATAGCTAATCTGTAACACTTGAATAATTGGAAGAATAATTTTTCTTCCTATGACTGGCTGTACAGCACATGTAACTGATTAACTTAGAAGACTTGATTTTTTTGTTTAATGTAGTAATGAAAGATAGTAAAACTGGCAATTCTGCTGTGTTTTTTTCTCTTCCAGTGATGTTTATTTGTTGCAACAGCCTACTTTGCATCAGGTGTCTGTGATAGTCACCATCTGTGAATGCACCTAGGGAATGACCCCAGCAAATGTGACAGATTTGTGCCCTCAAGTGAATATCCAGCCCCAATTTTGTATGTATTTTACACTAGGGAGGATTTTGAGAAGAATCTAAAATTTTGGTAAATGACTTACTAATTTCTGAGAATTCAGAGGGATTTGCGAGGACAGGGCTGATCTTCACAGTGGAATTGTTCTGCATTTTGCTGCTTTCAGGGTCCTTGTATGGGAACTTTTTATGCAGTGAAAAGATGTCACCACATAGCACTGGCTAATGCATCTTGTAAAAAAAATATACACCTGTTCCAACAGTGAAAATGAGTGAGAAAAAATTTCACACATATATATTTATAATGTGTAGCTTCTCTGTGCTCTAAACCCTGCATTTGGGAGATTATGCAAGCCCACAGACTGGTGTTGCCTGTGCCTGTGGGTAAGGTCAGCAGAGTTCTCTGAACACTTTCTCTCTTATGTGTAGTGTGCAATAAGTCTGGTGGTATTCATAAACATATCTCATATCATATATTAATTCGCTATATAATATTTCCAATATAATATTAATTTGCTAAAATATAATATATATATTATATTTGGCTATAAATATAATATTAATTTGCTATAAATAAAGCTAAATGAAGCCTGAAATGCTAAAGTTTTTTAAATTCTGTGTTTAGTATTTATTTCTTGTTTATTGTCTTTTCCCACCTTCCTAGCTGCTGCTTGCACTTGCAACACCTATGGAGGCATATGTAAGAGCTTATTATAGAGTTGTGTGTGCCAGGGCTGGGAGTTCCTTGGCACCCAAGACATTGTCCAATGTGTTCTAAATCACAAAAGATTATTTACAAGGAAAGAAGTGATGAGAAATAAAGTGAATTAGTTGAAGAATTGAAAACATGAATCCAAATGGAATATAATTGTTAATCCCATAGAAATTTGTCTTATTCAAATTATTCCCATATTAGTAAAACACCCCTACATACTGTAAATAATGTCTGGAGAAGACTTTTCAGAAGACTTTTCAGTGATTTGTGCTGTCTCTGGAGCAAATGAGATAAAATTCTATAATTTAGCTGAGAAGGTGAATACAAAAGATTAAAAAAATTGGTCAGGTGTGGCTGAAGAGTACTGAAATTTGAAAATGTTGTTTTTAATGTTAGTGACCCTTATCACTGTCACTTGGTTTCCTGTCATTTGGCTTTTGTGAAGTATCTATTCTCTTAATTCCACGAGTTACCACACATTCCAGACAAATTAAGCGTTCTCTACATTTATAGTTGAAAATTTCTGGCTTTGGAAAAAGAATTTTGAATTTGAGGTTATAAACAGAAGGTGCATACACAAAAAAACCCAAACAATCCCCAAAAAACCAAAGAAACCCCTTTCAAAATTTCTAATTTCTAATAATTCTAATTCAAAATTGTCCTCCTCCTTCATTTTGTGTTACTTTAACATATGAATGACTCTTTTGAATTGTTGCAGTTAACTACTAAGTCTCAATGT
The DNA here is from genome assembly GCA_003546035.1 of Mixornis gularis. Lineage (NCBI taxonomy): Eukaryota > Metazoa > Chordata > Aves > Passeriformes > Timaliidae > Mixornis > Mixornis gularis. The sequence continues at coordinate 8,899,782 of QVAJ01000003.1, read as the reverse complement.
TCGTGTACAGCAAAAGACATGAACATCAGATGCTCTCTAACCAGAAAGGGTTATTAATTTCTTTGATTCATTTTGGACTCATTCTTCCCCACCTACTTGAATTTTTCTTACTGTAAAAGAATTACATTTTTCTGAAGAAAACTAATACAAAAAACCAAATTCTCAGTACGAAGTTTTGTATTTTCTTTTTTGTTTGTTTTTAATATCATATCACACATGGAAGAAAAATATTTCTTGGCATCCCATTTGTAACTGAAGACTCTTCCTAGTTATGACTAAACATCCAACAAAAACTGTTGGATTAAAACCACTGTTTTCCATTGCATGTCACTTAATGCTTCATAGTAGATGTATTACCTTACTGGTGTGATCACAAATACACACTTTTCCTGTTACAAACTCATATTATATTTATTTCCTACTCTTGTATTTGGTTTTAACTGTTCAGCAACATACAAAGCTGGCATATGTCTCTCCATATTATAAATTCTACAAAGCTGTTACCATTTTGTGAAGTATCATAATGTACTCTTGACTGAACTTTCATTACCAAAGGCCTCAGTCAGCCATTGAAGACTAAAACTGGCAGGCAATTCAGCGTGCCCTAAGTGTAACTTGGAGTCAGCAGGAGCTAGAGCTCTCTGTAATTATACTCCCTGATTGTGGAATCTGCTCCCTATTGAGACTGGAAGAAGAGCATCTGTTGAGACATTTGGGTTAAATTTAAAGAGGTACACAAGTTTGTTGATGCATTTAACTGTGGGGAATCGTCTTAAATATTATTTTTAAACTGTTTTGGTTAAAAAAACCAAAAAAAACCCATAAAAATGAAGTTAGGAAAGGACTTCATGTTGTTATGCTAAAAGACTGTTTCAAATTGTTAGCTATTATTTGTCCACAAATGAAAGGAAAAGAAGAGGTAATCAACACCATGAACACAGAGCAAAACACCCAATCTGGATTCTGAGAAAATAGTTATTACTATCTTATTAGTGCATTTATGCGTTCCCTCAACTCCATCCTACCTGTCAGTACTTTATATTTGTAGAGGGTAGGATTTGCCCTAAGAAACATAAGGTATGAAACCATAATTCTAATTTCTGTCTTTAAAACTAGCATAAAATGACAGAAAAAAAAAATCTCACTTCATTTTATTAGAAGGTAATTTTTTTTCTGGTTTGCCTAGGTCATTTGGTTAATGTGCCATCAATCCATAATATTATCCAGATTTTTTTAATATTCTTGTTTTTAAATATTCTGTTTTATAGCTGGTAGACATAACTTCAGCGAGTCATTTTCTTGTACAATATTTCTTTTATATTAGCTATAACATTCTTCTAGAAGATTTCTTTTCATCATTAGTGCTCTTTGTATTTAACATTGGAATTCTTCTGTCTGTATAGAATTGTCCACACCAAATGGAATAAATCTCATGTGTCCTTTTCAGAATTTCAATAATTTTTCCCCACAGTATTGACTTGTTAGCTTAAATAATTTCTAATATGTTGTATTTTTAACACATGTCATAATAATTAAAGATCATAAACATTTGGTAACTCTAATGCAAATGGAGTTCAAGATAACGAGTTTTGACCAGGACTGTTGATATCTCAAAATGCACAAGAAAAGAAAATATGTATTTCCTTCTCTATATAAAGTCCCTGGGTTTGGGAAGAAAACTCTCTCAGAAGGGTTTAAGAATCCCCTCATGTTATATAGACCTAAAGAGGAAATAAAAAAAAATAGTAGACAAACACCTAGCAATTTCCTTCTCTGCTTGAAAGCAGATTGATCTTTCATTCACATAAAACTACTTGTAAAGTTCCAGGTTTTGTCTTAGTCTGCTTTATTAGAAATAAATTGTGCAAGATTGTGTGTGTTTTTTAATACTAAAAGAATCTCTTTCTATTGAAGAATTGTTCCAAAAGGATAATTTAATATATCATATGAAATGAATAAACATGGAAAAGGTGTAAAAGTGAGGAAATTTTTCTCTGTCGTGGAAAGAGTCCAGAATTCTTTTCTCAGTTCTGAGGCCTATAGAAAGAATGAGCATAGGGACATATATTTTACTGAAGATTTGCTGATGAACAGCTTTGGAAGGGCATTGCAGCCCTCAATATCTATGATGAACAACATTTCCAGTCTAAAAAAGTACTTGCCTATTCAGTTAAGAATTAACAACTTCTTTTGTGCAAGTAAATGAACAGTGTCATAGAAAAAACGCAGGTTTAAATGCATTGTAATTTAAAACTTGCTATGGATAATTTTGAGATGGATTCCAGGCATTTTCTGTTCAACTCCTATCTGTGTACTTTTTAAAGAAAATAGCTTGCAGAATTCCACCTGTACATGTAGTATTCCCAGACCAGTTTCTGTGACAAGTTTCTGTGACAAGTTTCAAGCTTCTGGGAAGCTGAAGCTCTCAAAAATCTTTCATTTAAGAGAAAGAAACAAGGCATATTGAAAACATCCACTTTTTTGTCAGCAATATCAATCATCATCACTGATGAGGATGTCAGGATGAAGTACCTTCTGTGCAAACAGTCACAGGTATGCAAAGTAGTTTATTCTTCAATAATATCCATAAAGCCATATTTCCCACTTGTATACATAGACAAATTTATAAAAATGTATTTATTTATTCATTTTAAATAGAAAAAAAATCTCCTTTTTGTGTTTACATTAAAAAAAAATATCCTTTCAATAGACCAGCATATATCAGTGAATATGCAGTGCCTACTTTGATGGCTCATTCTTTTGCCCACCAGACAGACAATTATGAGGTGTAGTGGAAAGTCTTGGTTTGAAAACACAGGAAAATTGTCTTTCCTATCATTCATCCAGGATAGGAGAGCAAGCCTGTGGACAGAAATCAAAAGATATGAGAGATGACTGTCTCATAAACCAGCAGTGAACGGAAGACTGAGAAACTTCCAGAAAGATTGATGGAATGCTGTCAGTGGCTGGTGAGTCTGTAGAGGCAAATCCCTGAAAGTAGAATAATCACATAGTTTTTTAGTCCTAAGAAAACTTAGTGCTAGGAAGCTGCTATAGAGCTGAGAACAACAGTAGTTAAATGAGATAAAAAGTCTTCAGTATGCTGGAGATCAAAAATTCAGAGGTCTAACATAAAGTTGGTATCTAGAGGTTCTTAGGTTTTCCAGTTTATCTGGATTACATTGTATTTAATTATTGCTGTATTTATTACATACTGATACAACTGGGGAGTAGGAGTCTACACTGAGAAACAATTAAAATAAAAACTTCACTCAGACTGGAGTTTTCACTTCAGCCTTGAGTGTTCCATGTTGTACACACCTTCCATTCCCTATATTGATAAAACAAGTATACGTGGGAATGTACAGTGGGAAGAATTGCATCTGTGGAAGTGACTAGAACAGATCTGTGGTGAGTCTATAGACTATGTAGGTAGGTGTGGTTCTGCAGGATATCCATAAGAAAGTCATATGGGCCCAAGCCAAGGGTTTTGTCTTCGGCAGTGGACACAAGCTACACCAAGGGAGGAATAAATCAAGTAAAATTATTGCTCCATCTGTCACTGTCCTGTCATCAATTGTGTTGTGCTTTGCGGATTTCCTAAACCTAATGTGACTTCTTTAACTTCTTTGTATCTCTTTTCTTAATAGTCACAGATATTTTCAGGTGCACAATAACTGACGGTCAGAAATTCAAAAGGTCTATTAAGAACTAAGTCCTTTTATTTGGTTTGAGCTTGGCTTTTATTATGTCCATGCAATAATCTTCTATTTTTGTAATACGAGTGGCAGCAAACAATCTATTCACAATCTCTATGACCATTTTTTAAGGCATTTTCTTTTTGTGGTGTCCTATCCAGGCTACAGAGGGTGTTTTGTCAACCATTATATGTTCGACCTCTTATGCTTTTAAACACTTTTGTCTTTCTCTGAATCTTACTCAATTCTATTGAGTACATTTTGGAGATAAGAAGACCAGTCTTGTACATTGTATACAATGATTGGGAAAAGCACGGATTTACACAATGATTTCACTATTTTTCTTTCTCTCCTTTTAGTTCCTAATGTTTTCAAATATTTCAGTACATTTTTGGTCCAGTACCAAGTACTGAGACTTTATTTTCATGGAAATATGCATCATAATCCCAAGGTTTTATGCCTTCTGTTACAAATTCAGATCCTTCCCGTTAGCAGATTAACTGGTTTCTTTTGGTACCACTTTATGATTTTCCACACTGAACTTTTTTTGCTGTTTCATTGCTACGACACTCAGTCTTGTAAGGCTTCTGTCCATTCTTTACAGGTGGCTCTCATCTTTACCACTTTGACCAAATCTTATGATTCCACAGAACTTTCTTTGAAGCTAACACTGAGACAGTTTGTCAATTTTGGCTGTCTAGTAGACAGCTGACACAGGTGAAGTGCACTGCCTCAAGCAGCCATTGGCAAAACATGGTCTCTCACAAGCTGATCTCCTTTAGCCGCTTTTGTGCAAGCCCAGCTGGAGATGAAACATCACACAATAGATCAACTCCCTCTCTTTCTTCATCCTCCCACAGTGGAATGGGAAGGAGAATCAAAGTAAAAATTGTATGTTGAGATAAGAATAGTTTAATTACTGAAAATAAAGTTAGATACAATAATGACAGTAAATAGTACTAAAAATACTAATAATACTAATAATACTAAATACTAATAAAAAACAAGTGATGCACAATACAATTTCTTTGGTACAGACTTGGTGTAAGGAAAGAAATGACAGGTGCTATAATGGAGCAGCAGCTGTAAGAGTGTATCCTCCAGATTAACCAAAAATTCTCAGCAAAGAAGGATACCTTCAATGTGTTGTTAGATTATCTCAAAATGAGCAGAGATCTTTGAAAACCTGGAAATATGAAAACTGAGACAGACACCTCTCTTTTCTCCAGATAAGAAGGGAAAAGTAATGTTCTTCTGAGGAATATCTATTAGTCTATAACCCTTAAACCTAGCAGGCTAGAAGTACTGAAATTAATAAAAGAAATTGGGCTTTTGTCACTCAGTTTAAACATGCAATTTTGCCTAATAACGAAAAAGATTAATGATGAAAAAAAAATCAATGAATAAGCAGTAAGATAGATAAGACACAGACACTTGGTAGATCTTGACTCAGCAGATTTAACTTGCACAGATATAAACTCATATTATCTTCTTTTCCAGTACTCCTGGGTTTACTGTCTACATAATTTTCTTCCACAATTTCAAGTATAGCTCACACTCAGAGAACAGAGCAAAGGAATATACTATGCTTGAAGTGCCTGTTTTTTTCCTGGTTTTTCAGTTAGATCATATGAATTAAGAAATAGTCCATTTCATACAGATAGACGACTAATTTCAAAATTGAAGTTTTACAATCTGTTGTCCTAGTTTAGGACAGACTAGGGGGAGAACCTCCAAAAGGAGCCCCCTAGAAAACAAACCTCCACCACCCCTCCCCCAACCCAGGGTTTGGGAAGGAATTCCTTGGAGGAAAAGTGGAAAAAACCTGTTTATTGACCAATAGACAAAAGAAAAACAAACATTCCCCAACACAAGGGAAAAGAAACAGTACTCAGGCAGTTGCTGTGCAGGGAGGGCGCAAATCTTCTCTTGCAGGCTTCGGAGATTCCCGGATGTTCCCAGGTCAGGTCCAGAGCCGGTCCAATGATCTTCGGGGGGGAGGGGGAAGAGAGAGAGAGAGAGAGAGAGAGAGAGAGAGAGGAAAAAGAAAAAAAACTAGCAAGCAGCCAAAGCTAGCGGCAGAGCAGCGAGCAAGCAGAGCAGCAGAGCCGAGCAAGCTAGCAGAGCAAAGCCAGCAGAGCCAAGCCCTGCTCCCGCCCCAAACCAGCCCCGCCGGGGCGGGGGGGGGCAGCTGGTAGACATAACAAACAGTAAGGACAAAGTTACACGATTTGGGATAGAGGGCACTGTCAACCCAGGACATCTGTAAAGAATTTTTTTGATTTAAACCAATATGATTTAATAATTTCAACCTGGAAAACCTTGCATCTTTTTTGGTCTGAAATATACACATCTATTAGATTGCAACTACCAATATCAACAAGAACTTTTAAAAACTTTAAAACTTAACAAAAAGGAATTTGACAATTTCTTACAAGGTTGAGTTATAAAGATGCAAGTTACTGCTTAGAGATGAAAGAGCTGTAATCACAGCACCTTTCTTAACATGAAATGAAGCTGTACCGAGTAAAATGCCTTTAAAATATTCGTAACCACCAGTCTCTCTGTGCAAATAGTGAAGTGTGCTACTGAAAAAACATGAAAATACTGCCTGAGAAGACAGATCTTTTGCTGTTGTTGTATGGATTTAAGAGGGTTTATTTGATTTGCTTACCTCTCCTTATACATTTTGACATGGAAAAGTCTGTTTTCCTACAAAATATATTGTCCCATAACAGTGTCAGCTGTTTTCCACTGCAGTATAATTTACTGAGTATATTGCAAACTATGCCTTCATGCAAATCAAGAAGGTAATATTGGATTTTTTGTCTGTTTTCATTTTCACTTTCTTCCTGAAAATAATTTTTCTGTCTACTTTTTAATAGATGTTTGACTTACAAGCTCCCCCATGAGTGAATGAAGCAGATCTGGTCAAAGGGGAAGCTCATATCCCCACATCTTTCCTGTGGTGAGAGGCAAGAAGTGCTTTTGCAGGGAATGGTCCACCTTGAGATTTAGAGAAGATGTCATAATTTCCTGTTGGCTGTTTTGTAGGGAAATTGCTACTGGTTTTGGAGGTTAGCTACAGTTCTTAGAATTTTATGACTGATACACCTATATAACTCCTATATCACAGCCATTAAGAAAATCACTTGCCGGGTATCAGCAGTCCCTGTAGGGGAACCACCTTTGTGAAACCACCTTGAGTATAAAACGTTATTCAGAGCTATTTTAGTGTCTTCACTATCTTCCAAAGTCCTGAAATTGAAGATAGCTGTAATTGTTTGATTGTTTAACCCAGAATTTCAATCTCTACTTCGTTTAACCATTCTACATGCATGTTGTTTCTAATTGGTGCAAGACTGCATAAAAAGAACCTCCAAAATTAACACTAATAATGACAACACTAATATACTAGCTTGTCCTGACTCTTTGCTCAGTAGCAACTTAAGTGGAGATTATAGGAAAGACAGAAATATTTTTTCCTAAGAAATCAGTATTTATATTGAGTAGGCATTGGAAGGATTAAGAAGAGATTGCTGAGACATAGTGAGAATTTAGTGAAAAATTTAGATTCAGAATAGAGGAGAAAGAGGAATAATGTAGGCAAATCCTAGATATCAGGCATGATACAAGCTAATGTGGAGTCAGGTGTAGGAAGTAAAGAGAAACAGGAGTCAAATAAGATGACAGTGAGGTGGACTTGATTAGGAAAGGTGGCAGTATCTGCTTACATAAAGATCATGTAAATTTAGACAGGCTGAAATAAAACACTCTTTCTTCTCCAGTATTACCTACAAAATGGAGCTGTTCCTTGGGGGAGAAGTAATGGGATAGACAGGAATTTCTTCATAGGCTTTGGGTGCCTTTCTTTTCAGTACCATTTTTAGTCCATAGAGAGCTGTCTGATGTTTGATGAAGTTTATGTTATGAGTACAGTTGTGAAATGAAAATAAAATAAGAACCTTGATAATCACTTTGCAAGAGACCTGTGTGTGACAGTTACATGAAGCAGTGAGTGAAGAACTCTGAAAAAATGGATGAAAAAAAATGGGACTTGCTGACCTCTTTCAGTCTTGTAAAGACTTTTCTTGTGAAAGGGAATAATTCTTCACATAAGCATCTGAGAATGAAATTATTTTAGATAAGGCGTATGGCTTTTGACATATTGAAGTATCCCTAATTCCATAAAAGGTGAATTAGAAAATCATATTTGAGTAGCCAACTGAATTGAGATAAAATGCAGTTGAAATGAAATGCAATTGTCTATAATGAGAAAGTGATTGCCCTAACTGCAGATGAATACTTTAAGTCAAATGACTAACAAATTGTGTTAGTTAAATTGTAGGACTGGAATGCATATTGTGGAATATCAAAAGCCCTTGAAATGTTTCTTAATAGTATATGCCTAACACTTGTTCACTTCCTTCAAGAGATTATAGGAAAGACAGAAATTATAGCATTTTTCAGTGTAACTTTTAATTGAAACACTATTACTCAATCCTACTAGGATTAGTTTGTCAAATCTATAAAATTAAGACATGAGTAAGGAGTCATACCATTATATATTGCTGCAGTCTCATGTTTCAGAAGAAAATAACATATATAGTTATTCTTGTCATAGTGTATATAGAAAAATAATTACTTTAGAATTCTCTGCAAAACCTAAGGAGATGAGTAAAGTAGAAAATAAGTCAAATTTAACATTTAAGTACTTAAGCTTTTCAATCCTTCTTTTTGATCCAGAAATGTAAGCATACTGTTAGACTCAAAAAAATAAAGAAAAAAAAATAGTAGAGAGAATTAATCACAACTGGATAGATTTTTTTTTTCTAAAACCACAAACTTAATAGTAGAATTACATAGAAATCATATTGAACCTTAAAAAGTTATACCCCAGCTTTACCTCCTATTTTTCAGTTTTATTCTGGTTTTTGTCGTGGATTTTTTGTTTGTTTTCCTTTTGGTTTTGGAGTTTCCTAGACATCCCTCTTAGTTCCTATCTTACCATAGCAAACTTAGCTTTGGAAGGGAGTTAAGCCTAACCTTTCAGAAGTCTGTTCAGATCCTGCCCTTCAATGTCAAATATTCTGGCATCATCTACTCATTTCATAGTCACTTTTATGTTTCTCCTTTTTAATGCTTTATTTTCTCCTTACATGTTTTCCTTCTCTCTTCTCCTGCTGTTTGTATTCTCTAGTTCAATAGGTTCCCAGCTATAGTTTTCTTTGTTTCCTCTGTTTGTCTAGTAGCTCTTTTGAATCCACCCCAGTATTTCTGGATTGTTCTGATGGTATTTGGTCTCTTTTTAATCACTGCCTTTCTTATTTAAAAGTAAGGTGTTCTCAGAATTGACCTGAAGAGTTCTTTTTTCCTACTATAACCAAACAGCTAAGTAATTTTCCACCTTTTCTGAAGATCTATAGCACTGCTGTCTATCATTCCAGTGATGATATGTCAAAGAAAACAAAGACAGAAAGAATGTAGCCATTTGATTAAAGAATTAAAGCAAACATAGTAAAATATTATTTGTTTAACCATTTTGGAACTTAGAGATTGTATAATGGATTTTGACTTATGGTAAAACATTTTTTCTTTCATTAACACAAATCAGTAATTTTAATATATATATATAGCATTTGTCTCAGAAACTCATACAGACATAGACCAGCTCAGAAAGACCTTCTTTCATCTACAACTGAGCTGGTACTCTATCTACAGCCTGTAAACAACAGTTACATCTAATGTTCAAAAGGATCTTCTAAATTCCTTTAAACTCAGACTTATCCTACACCTATATTCCTTTCACTTCCTTTAAAATAAAAGGAGTTTGAGCAACTAGGTATTTGTGATTTGATTTGAATATCAGATTATTGAGTTAGGAAGAAAAGACCTCATGCAAAGAATATCCTGCTGCCTGTCTGCTTAATAGCTAAATGTAAAGTTATACAGATATATGTCTTCCTAATATAAAATGGCCTAAAGATTTTAAAAGATATTTTTCTAAAATTTTCTGTTCTGTATTGCTATTGTTACTCTACAGAACATTTCAAACTACATTTTGATAAAGTGATAAAGTCAAAGCCTTTTGACTTTATCACTTTTAGTTTCTTCAGAGTTTTATCAGAATATTTTAACTTTAGTATTTCAAACAATCTCACCTGCCTGGAGAAAAGCAGCAGCCTCTAAGGTAACCAGACCTACTGCAGTCATGAATGAGCAGATTAAGCTCAACATGTTAAGTACAGTAATGAACTACCTGAAAACTGGGTACAATATGTAGCAGTTACACTGCTTTTTCTTGCACTTAATGACCATTCTTTTTAAGTCATTCTGTCATCTCATTCCTCCCATCTCAGTAATACACTGTCAATCAAATATAAAAAGACTAGATAAAATGTACAAACTGAGACAAATAGTTGAAGTAATAAGAGCATGTCTAGTTGGAAATTTCCTGCCCTTTTTTTTTTTCTTTTTTCGCTTTGTTTTTTTCTTTGAGGAGATACACTGTTGCCCCAAACCTGTAAATATTCATATTTGTGTTTGGCAATTTTCTTTCTCTAGAGTTGAATAATCTAGAAGTATTATGTTACTGTATATTAAACAGAGGTATTTCTATTCAAGATAGTTTGATACCAAATCTAAACTGTTCTGGAGCTTTAAATACAATGCTGTGTTACTCATCTTCCTCTTCTATGTCTGTAGTCAGCTGTGTAGCAAAGAAGCCAGAATCATAGGCTCGGAATAGAAAATGAAGGTACAAGACACCACAACCAAAACTCCCATGAAGCACTGGCAGTTCAGATGCACAGGCCTCTACTATCTCAAACTTATGTTCTACCTTGTTATTCGTTTCCCAATATCAATTCAATTTGACAAAATATGAGCTTAGTCTTACTAAAAGTATGAATTTATGGTAGCATCAGCATTCCACTTTAAAGATCAGTGTTAGTGTGGTTATCTCTCTGGTCAGCTGTTCTCATCTTCTCAGAGTGAAAGAACAGAGCACCATTTTGTCTATTCCTGGGATACTTTACAAAACAGTATATCAGTAACGCTTCATGGCTAATTGTATCAAAGGCAGCTGCAAGACCCAAACAAATTAGTTTGAAGCCTAAACTCACTGCCATTGCCAAGAGGAGACAGACAATAAAACATTGAATTTCTCCTGTCATATGTGCTCCTCAAGGCTAAGGATTCCAGATAGTGGCATGGACTGGTATAATTATATCTATGCCTATTGATTATTTCTTTCTATATGGTCCCCCTACAGAGAAGAGCTGGTATATTGATTTACTAACCTGAGGACTCAAAAAGGCTGCCTGTTTCCCTTGGAACTCAATCAAAACTTGAGGCATATTTCCAGGGTGTGAGTCAGAAACTAAGGGAAGAAAAACTGGCAAAAAACCCCAGCAGAGCAAGTTCTGCATTTGTCTTAAACAAGTTTAGCCTTGGTCAAGAAACAAGTGGGAAAATGTCTTACAATAATTTAGTTTAAGATCTGCTGCTAATGTAACCCTATATGAAAAAAGGAAATAATTACCTATGCTGTAATAGACAGTTGATTGGAATTTCCCATGTATTAGTAATGAATTTGGTTTTCTTACACAAGAAATGGATGTGGTTTAATATTTCAAAATCTACTTGGTTCATCAAATAGTGAAGAGTGCTTAAGAATATAAGAATATCTTATAAGATTAAGAATATTTTATTCCATCACATTTGGATGGAAATGATTCCTTTCATATTGCAAGTAGATTATTTCTATTATAAAAACTTTCTTCAAAACTATTAAGAATATTACTGTTAGAAGGTACTAAATGTGTATATATGACATATAATCAGTAGCCTGATTTTGATTTTCTGTCTGTGACTTGACTGTCAATATTGCAAGATCCCATCCTACATTTCACATCCACAGTTTTTCCCTAAGAAAAGATGGTTTTAACCATGCTATTAAACATCCTCCATGGTATTGAAAACTAAGGGCATATTTCAAATCTTCATATACATGTTATTTACTGTGTTTATTTGGACACAAGAGGAAACAGACGAAAGGAAGGATTCAGCTAAAGATGTCTGTGTGTGAATCAACACGTTCAGGTAACCAAGGCAACCACCAAGCCACAGCTGAAATGCAAGGAGAGGTTTATTCCATTCTTGCGCCAGCACCGCCGGGCGGGCGGCACAGATAAAAATTAAAAGGGGGTTATACATTAACAGACACGGGGTCACCAGCCCTGTTAGGCTCAGCTCATCCTGGCAGAAGGGGGGACTGCCTGCCCCCATAGATTAAAGGGCTCTGTGCACCCACAGTTTGTCTCCAGGCTGGGCTTCTGTCATCTCTCTCCCAGCACAAGGGTCAAGCCTGTCTGTGAGACTGTGTTATCTCTACATGGGAATTCTACTTCTCAAAAGAGGCAGAGGATGAGCAACACTAGGCATAATAAACGGAGTTTCCTACACCGACATTTTTATCAGCAAGGTCTAAGTTCACTTTGAAGAAAACTACTCCCTCCTCCCCACCAAATCTTAGGATTTTAACCCTTTGCTCCCAATGGTTTGTTCACAGGGTCTTCATCTAATTCCACATATTGACGATTCCTGTGTGCCACCATTATGAGTGAAGGCAGGCAAGTCCTTGTGGATCTGTGACTATGTGCATCTCTGGAATATATACACATTTAATTAAAGAGGGAATGCACTATCTAGAGTTTCAATAGCTATACAAATTCTCTTCACGACACAGACATGTTTCCTTTCCAGCTAGACTACTTCAGGATAAACTCAAAATGTGTGAATAATTTATCTCAAAAATAGGTTTATGTGTCATCAATCTAAAGCAAAATACAGTTTAGACCAAAAAAGTGAGATTTAGGTTTATTGTTATATTCTCTCTCCAAGTTTTTTGATGTTGAAAAATTCCCTCAATACTCCTTCAATGGTTTCCAAGGTTTAATTGATGACAATGTTAATGCAATGCATGTGTTCAGAATGAAAAGTTTTCTTGAATAAGTGGCAATGTCACTGGAAAACTCAAAGATCTAAAACTCAGAGAACATTAAATCAGAAATTCAAATGATTTCTCCCTGATGATGTCAAGGTAGGATTTCAAAGCTGAAGATGCAATAGTGAGGATAGCTGTACATTATAAAAGAATATGTGTGAATATTCTTATAAAATGAAATGACCTCCTATTTGTAGTCATCTACCTGAAGAGAGAAGAAATATAAAAATTTAGGTATTCTATTTTGATATATTAAATATATATAATGTATATAAGATTAATCTTTCAGATATTTCATTTAGATATTTTAGATTTTATTGCCCTGTTGTTCTTATATGACCTGGAGAGCTTAACTAACTCTCATAAAAATGTAGGTAAAATTTAAATATACATGACATAGAGGGATTAAATAGATGACCTTTTAAAAAACATTCCCACACTGTTTTCTTAAAGTTTGTCTATATCCCTGCTTCCAAATCTCCTGACACTACAAGAAGTTTTTGTTTTTTAAAGTCCTCGTGTTGTCTTGAATCATGAAGAATTCTGTTTGATTCTGACCTATAAACACTAGTCTATATACTATATACTATATACATATATACTATATACTATATACTATATACTATATACTATATACTATATACTATATACTATACTATATACTATATACATATATTATACATATAATATATGTACAATTCATATATTATATTTGCAAGTAAAATACTGCAATTCCTGTGGCAGCTATTTCTGGAAAATAACTGCAAAAAACCATATTTGTGATTGGTCAGTAGAAAAAATAAAATTGAGTGGTAGTTTGTTAAGATTGAAAATTCAAGTGCATATTCACAAACACGCATGTGCAGAAGTTAACCAAGGTTTTATTTTAAAGTGATGTGTCTTGCCTGGTTGTGGACATTAATATTCACACATCTTCCTGAGCTGTCATAACATTCATCTTCTTAACAAATCAAAAAGGCTATCAAAATTAGGTAACAAAAATCTAGTTTCTGACTCTAGCACCTGAAAAAGAATTTCAGTCAGCACAATCTATATTTCATGAAAACTTGTATTATATAACCAGAGCCTTAACCCACAATAACAAGATTTTAAGCTATTCTTGCACTAACATATAACATGGCAATAATATTTTTTTTACTGGGAGAAATATGGATTTTAAGCTGATGGTGAATGGTAATCTAACAAGCCCTGTTTCCAGAGGTTCATTTTCATCATTGCTGATATTACTGTTTATGCTTTTACAAAGCAGGTGAGTAAATATTCCATTGCCTGTACTCCATGCCTCACTTCAAACAGAGAAGAGGACGGAAAATTCAATTTTTGCAAAATGGAAGAGACCAAAACTTGTGAGGAGTAAAATGCTGTACTTCTTTTTCACTAAAAGATTCTAAAAGACAGAATGAAAATTAGAAATGCAAGCTTTCGGTGTTGACAGCATGGTTTGACTAACAAAACCTAAAAACTATAAGCAAGGATTTCTTATTGCATCTTAATTTTGCAGTAAAATTATAGACATATATGAACTATATGAACTATATTCATATGAACTATATTTTTTGCTGAAAATGATAATTGTGTGCATATGTGTGTATGATTTTAGAGTGAAATATTAAAATTTTTTATCTTGCACTAATTTATGTGAAAACAGGATGGAACTTATGAGCTCAGGATGACTGACCCTGAAGCAGCATATCACATGCCTGCATCATCACCTGCTGGTCACCATGACATTATTTCTGAGTTACCTGTAATAAGGGAACTTTTTAAATATCAGAGTCTAAAAGAGGATTGCAATGTCTCTTTCCTCTATATAAGTGGAATTTGTTTTCCCTTCAGATTTTTATCTTCCACACGCAATGAGAAAGCCACTTCTGCAATTCTGTACTGTCACATTTTCCCTGTGGTAGGTTTGGAGATAAGGCTGAAGAAACAGAATTTGGTCCCTGTGTTCTATGCCACATCTTCTTGAGAACGAGGTCAGATATTAATATGGAATGTTAATTAATATGGAATGTTGCCCACCTCCCCAGATAGGGAACTTCTGTAACAGTAACAGGCACCTACCCAAATACTGTTTGAAAAGGAGACCCAAAATCTAGGGAAAAGAAGCCTCTCTATCAGGTGATAAATTTGGGTCTTTTTGTGGACACTGTGTGATTTTCTATAGTATTTTGAGGGCTTTTCAGTTTCAGACTAATGCAGTTATTAAAGTACAGTGTTGCTACGGCAACCTCCTAGAACATTCCTTCCCTGAGGTCCACAGAAAATCCCAAGGAGCAAAGAAAGCGTTAATTCCTACCTACTGTGTACTAAAAGTTTAATTTTTTTCTGGAATCTAATGTCTTTTTTCACATCTTTGAGCTCATTTACTTGCAAAGAAAAATAAGGAGAAAAAGAAATCCTCCTTGACATTCAGGAACATGTCTCGCATACTATCATGTCCCTGAATGTTCTCTATTGAAAAAATCATACATCTCTTCTGACCTTGTTGTCTTTGTTTTGTTACATAAATTATTCAGTTTTGACATGTTCTATAGGTCAGACACTGAACAAAAACCACTTCAGAGACTTAAAAAATCAGAAGAAAGTTTGCTTTTTTTCCCCCCGCAATCTGTTCAAATACAGGCTACGCAGAAGTTGATTAAATACGCAATATCCAAATAAAGTGTGCACTTTGGAATGAATTAAGTCTGTGTTAAAGCTAGAATACTCTAGGGGTTTGCAACTCAAAGAAGGAAAATTAGCCTGGAATGGATATTCCCCGCTTGGATGTGAAAAAAATAATTAGAATTATCATTAGCAAACCAGCTCAAAGGATAGTACCAAAGTCAGGTAATCTCATATAGTTTCTGACATGCATTTGCCTGTCAGAAAGACACCTTCACTTTTTTATCACACGTAATTTTTTTTATTTAACCAATCCAAGCATTGTAGCTCATTCAATACGTGACATTTTCAGTTTGCTTATTTTAAACGAAGCACAGTGGAAAACAGATTTTTATTGAACTACCCAAGAGACTGCAATACACAGACATTCATTTTAGTGACTTTGCAGATGTCTCTTTTATCCATCTCTCCTCTCCATATACTCCTTTAACTGCTGCTCAGGAGAAAACATCCATTTAGAGAAGAAAATTCAGGTTTTACTTTCACATTAGTTTTAACGTGCCCATTAAAGTCTATGGTACATTAAATACATTAGGAGTTTGAAAATAGTAGTTAGTAGCCTCAATGAACTCCTGAACAATGCGGTATAGCCATGTTAGATTTGCTAGCTGCAATTAGCTTCACTATTTTTTTCTCCATTTTATCATCTGACATTTCTCAAACTGTCACCACTCCTAGTATCTTCAGTGCCATACTTTTTTTTAGGACAGACTCAAAAACAATGCCTACCCTTACCAGCCTTATTAACAGACCTTTCCCAGACCTTTACCCTCCACACTCCAATTAGGCAATTTTTCGTCTATATTTTTCATGCCTCCATTGTAAAAAAAAAAAAAAGTTAACCAGTATGCTGGAAATAAAGTATGCTAATTTACACAAATTCTAGTAATAGAAAATAAATAGAAAATACTAGTTCCTTGGATATTTTTGTAGTGAGTAAGGAGAAAAAACACTAGTATTTCCAAATTCACGATCTTCTATTTTATCAGGTTTTTGATCTATTTTATTATATTGTCTAATTTTTTTCTGTTCTCATTCTATTATCGTCGTATTCTTGATAAGAACACAAATCATTTAGCTTTGCTGCTATCACAGATTCAATTCAGATAAAAAGCAGAGAAAGTAAACTATAAAGCAGAGAAAGAAAGTTGCTGTTCAAGTTAAAATATAAACAAAGTAATAAAAAGATGTAAAAGGTATCCTCTTCCTTCATATTTTTATTTTTTCTGTCTCTAATTTGAATTTCCATCCTGTGATTTTTGAGGGTGTCTTCTCCCTCCCT
Organism: Mixornis gularis; assembly: GCA_003546035.1. Classification (NCBI taxonomy): domain Eukaryota; kingdom Metazoa; phylum Chordata; class Aves; order Passeriformes; family Timaliidae; genus Mixornis; species Mixornis gularis. Next base: position 8,883,107 of record QVAJ01000003.1, on the reverse strand, counting down.
GCCTTCTCTCTCTTTTTCTACTCAAAGGAAAGAGCCAAAAGAGAAGGAGAAAATTTAATTTTTTGTTTATGAATATTTACTATTACATTCATACCAAAATCTGAAAAACCTGAAATTTGACAGAATTGGCCATGGAAAGGACATATGTAGTGAATTTACTAAAGGATAGGTTGTTCTTCTCTATCCCATGGAAAATTACACTTAACTAACAAACATGTTCTGTTAATCTGTCTAGGAGCTCCACCAAATTACTTGACAATTTTGGTTTTATTGTTGGTTGTTTGTGCTTATTTGTTTTTTGGAATTTTTTTTCTTTTTGGTTTGGTTTGGTTTTTTACCTTTACAATCCATTTAATTTTCCTACTTATTCTATTGAAATCATGATCTGGAATGTGCAACGTCCCAATAACAGGCTAAAGTAGGTACATCCTCAATAAGCAATATATTAATAGCACAACCAAGAAGAAGTTAAACAGATTAAAAAAGTCAAACAAGAATTACCTTGACAAAGTTATGGTGAAAACTGCAGAAGGTACCGCAATTTAATGGATAGAACAGGGCCCATGTTCAAAGAAAATTTGTAAGCATTATTTAGAAGTTCAAAACATCATTCTTTAGCAGCTGAAATCAACTACTCTTCATCCTCCTGGCACCTAAAAGTTTTATCTCCTATATAATCTGAGTTTTGTAAAGCCAAGGTCTGTGATTTGGAAAGGAGAATCTAAGTTTTATTCTCCTAGGTTTATCAGTCCATGAAATCTGTACACTGGCAATGACCTTGAGTTGCTTCACTAATTTTTGTGTATATGGAACTTGAAAATCTCATATGAAAGTTCTGAGAACAGATGACAAATAAATTATCATTATATGGTCTCCAACTTATCCTCAATAAAAAATAAAGTAAAATAAATAAAATATTTAAATAAATCCCCTTAGGTTACTCTTAGGTTACTTGGGAAACACCTCAAAGTAAGGAACATTGTGGTGAGGATTCATTCTTTTCTGTTTTCAGGTTAGGAATCTTCACATTGATAACAATTTCTCAAGGAAAGAAGGGATTAGAGTAACTGTTGAGAAAGAAATTAAAGAAAACTAAATCATCACACCAAACTCATTATTTATTTTGAATGGAAAGTGCTTCTGTCCACAAAGAGAAAGCAGGATTATAACTCTTAAAATTTGTGTCACCGTTGTTGGAAAAGTTTAATGAAGGAGTACAAATTTTACAACAGATATCAGAGAAAGCTAAATTATTCCAAGGACTATGAAAATAAAGGAAATGCTGAAAATGACACAAATGGAAATAGTGTTTTTTGTATGCTGCAAGTACGTGTCATTAATAAAAAGGGAAGTATTTTAAAATATTTACCCTTGAATATATATGTCTATAAATATATATATATATAGACAGAGTTCCTTCTTCGGCAAAGGGAGTTTATAGTTGGGTACTTTTTACCTATAAATTCCAACTTTACTAAACCTACTATATAACTTCAATTTTATTGCATGCAAGATAAAATCATAAAAAGTATATGACAACAGCTCGAAAGCCAGCAGGGTTTACAGTTACTGATTGAAAGCAAGTGACATAAGGTGTCGAATGAGAACCCCTTGAATTTATTAAAGGAAACCCCAAAGTTGACTGGATAAAAATAGCTGGTGTGGATAATCTTGTTCAAATTTCAGAGGTGAGGTTGTTTGATTCTGAGTCTCAGATAAAAGAGTAGAGTCCAAATCTTTACCCTGACCCAGGTGATGCACAGAGCTTCATCTTGAGCAAGGTTTACTTCCAAGAGAAGGAAACCTCTTCAGGGAGGCCCAGGTTCTATATCACGACAAAATTTAAAAATATTTTTCAAACTCTTCTTTGGTGTCACTTTACTTAATTCTCAGGAAAATACAGTGACGATGATCTCACTTAGGTCCTTGAGGTAGTTTGCATTGGAAATGCTTGGCAGTCAAAGCATGCAAGACAGGTAATAATGTAAACTCTTGATATTTCAACCTCTGATTGTTTAGGGCTTTAGAACTGCTGCCTAACAAAATCTGACATCTGTTGGTATGATGAGGATGGGAAATATCAATTTTTAAACAGCTGTGCTGAATGGTTCTCTGTCATTATTTATCCTCACTGTGGATTTTTGGTAATCATACCTCGTATTAGGCCCTTCTATACATCAGTTTTCAAAAACACTAGAGTTGTGTATAATCTCCTCAGACATATCTTCCCCTGTTATGATTCTCTTTAGAGGGGCTTCATTTCAGCAACAAACAGGAAAGGATTAAGAATTCCAGCTATTACTAAGGATTCCTGTTTCCTCTTTCATTCTTTGAAATTAAGATATTGACGCTCTTCCTGGAGTTTCCATCTACATCTATGTCTTCCAGTAGAATGAAGCACATCAAACTTTTTATTGTGTTTGTCAAACATTTACTTCTAAAGCTGTGGAAATGAGATTTATGGTACGTTGAGGATTGCTTTGACCGTTTTCTATGGTAGAGAGAACAAGCCTTCATACAAATAAAGTTATCTGTTGTGTAGTTAATTACTACTTGCATGTTAAAGAATTTGACCTAGCAGACAGAACGTTACTGTTCTTGTATGAACGAGCAACTTTACTGAAAGTAATCTTTAAAGACTTTTTAGAACATGAAATGGAAATTATCTTACCTATAAAAATATCCTCTCTGAGTAAAGAGAACACAAATGCATGAAACAAAAACAAGACAGTAAGCTTCTAATAGGTTATAAAATATTAATTTTTAAAAAAATCACTAAATGGGTAGAACAGATAGCTCCTTTTCAGAATTCTTGAGACACTTGTTCACATCCAGTTGGTAAAATAATTTTATCTGTAGACATTAAATTATTATGGCTAAATGTTGTGGATTAACAAAGTAATGAGCATATTCCAGTGTAGGGAGAGAAGACTCTCCTTTCTAATTTTTCATTTACAGTCCAGCTGTAATTCACTGTGTCATTGAATTTTTTTTTATAATAACATTTTTTTCAGATAGTGCTTCAATCATTAAGCACCAGTAAACATTACCTAAGTAGATATTATTTTTACCTACTTTGAGCAGTCAATGACAAAAAAAAAAAAAAAAAAAAGGTGTATTTGATAAAGGACAGGTGCAGATTTTGTCAGAATCTGCTAGAGGAAGCCATACCTGATCCTTAGTCCTACCTGGCAGCAGCAGGCAACCTTATGTTCCTCTGAAGGTTCTCATAAGTTCCCAGATTTCTCACAAAAAGCACAGAAACTCAAGAACATATCAAAGAAATAGCATCCAGAAACTGCTTAGCAAACTGCTACATCAGCTGGCTCCCTCTGATAGTTGTGCTCTGTCCCTGATTGTTATGTAGACCCACACAAACCCAAACAAGCACATACAGCAACACAGAGTCAGATATCCTGCTGAACTCAAACTTCTGGTCAAGGTTCCTGAAAAGGGGCCGTGCAAGTGGAGGCCAGATTTCCAATCATCCTCTAATGAATGCTGAGTGAATCATAAGCCAGCTTATACAATTAGGGTATAAATCAGGGCAATGAAATTAGATCTTTGAGACACTTCAGTCTTTCCATGAGGCTCTGTAGGCTGTGGACTGAGTCTCAAAAACTCTGAGTTTCACCAGCTGTTCTATTGGAATTGTAATATTCAAACACATTCAGTCTTTTGTTCCATCGCATTTAGATGTATTTGAGCTATTTATAGATGTGGTGCATCTGTACATCTCCAGATCAAAGTCATACAGGTAAAAAGTTCAGAAGCATGATTTAGATTCAGACTAAAATAGATGGTCAATTTCATTACTGGCAGATGCTGCATAACTGGAGATCCTGTTATTGAGAGGAGATATGAAATTAATGTCATACGTTAAGTGGCCAAGGGCCAGTGGTCATGGCTTGAGTGAGACATATTTCAAAGCAGATGCAATATTAGCAGCTTTGTGTGACTGCCAAAGGCACTCCATACAGATATGTAACTTATACAGTATTTCCAAAAAGCTTTGACTTACACTAAATGGTATGAATGCCTTTATATGTCAACATAATAGAAGCTTTCACAGAGAGTATTTATTTTTGAATTACCAGGACATTTAAACATTTGCTGATTGCCAGCCTCGGTGGTATTGTAAAAATGAAGATAACTAATTAGTTATTTTCCCCTCTTAAAATTGCTGTCCTTTGTTACCCAAACAATACAGTTCCAATTTTTTTTTTTTTTTTTTTTTTTTTTTTTTTTTTTTTTTTTTTTTTTTTTTTTTT